>QRFJ01003208.1:0-79482 GCA_006176705.1 Cocos nucifera
ATCTCTTGATCTGATCAGATCTGGACGAACCTGGACCGAAAAATCAGGATTTTCCTTCACCAACTGGATAACATAAGTCCTTAAGGGTTTGAGGCTGAGGCTGATTTGCTAAATCCATTATGGATGTTGAGGTTGTGAGGTTTGAAACAGGAACTAAACTATTTTGCTGGAGGTTGTAGGGTTTGAAACAGGAACTAAATCATTTTGACTAGTCGACTTGATATCCTTCTCCAAACGGATGTTGGAGAATTCACTATATTCTCAATATCCTCAATCTTTTTTTTATTTCATATATATATATTTTTTAAACTCTCTTTTTTTTTAGTTCTAAGTTAATTCATCCTTTTCATATCCTAGAACAACCATGCAACATAACTTCCCCTTATGCCAGGGCAACCTTCTGTCAGGGCAATAGAGATTGAAAATACCTAAAGTAAAAATTTTTATTTTCAAATAAGTTTCAAACAAATTAGTCTTAACCTAATATCAGTCTAGACCTAGACAGCTCCTAACTATTCCAAGTCAGCCTTCGAGCACTCCAAGTGTAGAATCAGCCAATCAACTGGCCAGATAAGTATAAGATCGGTGGGAGTCCCCCTGTTGCTTGCCTTAGACACCAATTATACTTGGTCAGATAAGTGAACGAAACCAATTAAGTAACCACCTTCCTTCGGACTTAGTCGTCCCTGAATCACTTTCCTAGACACCAATTAAATTGATTAATCCTAACCCATTTCAACTCTAAAATTTTCTTATCCTATTGAGTTCTCTAGGAAGATGGGTAGTGTGGGGCTTTTTGATGGATGAAGAGAGATTTTCCAAGGGATAATGATTGAAGGAAGGCTGAAGAAGCGGCTATACATCCTTCGATAGTAGGAAGGTGGGGAAGTAGTCAGAGATGTATTCAACAGTTTGATCAGAGTATGAATTTGTGAAGCCTTAGGGGTGATGGAGATGGATGATCCATGGAGGTCCAACAGGTCAGGGCTGGGTGGTGGATCAGGTTTCTTCTAAAGAAGCACCAGGGAGAGTCACGATTCAGGTGGAGGATGGCTTATGTATAGCAAGAGAGGACTTGGATACCTATAAGGAGGTAGTGTAGAGATGAGGTAGGGAGCACTTGAGGGCTGTAGTAGTATTTTTCTTGAGACATAGGGCTGAGAGAGGCTCGACGATGCAGTAGCTAAGGAAGATATCTCAGTAGAGAGTATTAGGAGGCATCTTAGGAAGATCAGGAGTAGGTCTCAGAAAGAGCCAGGAAGTCTCAAGAGCCTTGTGATGACATAGGTGGGTCTGAGCCCAGGATGGGGTTTGAGTTATAGTTCCTCTGGGTGCAACTGAAGCGATGGCTAGTGCAGGGGCAGAAAAGGAGAAGTGCTAGGATAGAATTTCTTAGGATTCAGTCACTAGATTTAGAAGAGTTAGATGAGCTCTTGGATTTTGAAGGTGCCCACGGGTTGTGGAGGTATCCGAGATAGCTTTGAAGAGGACTGCAGAGTGTAGAGGGTTCAAAGGGGTAGCGACGGTGATCGAGGTGCAGCGACAGGCTCAGAAGTGTAGCATTGAGTGGTTGGCCTCGGGTGACTTAGTGATAGAGTCAACTTCTGTGGCATCAGATGGACTTTGGGTATAGGTGGAGTCCGCAGTGGTGGCTTCATAAGTGGAGAGAAGAGTAACATGGGTTCAGAGTGGAGGGGTGTAGGAGGAACGATATCCTAGCACCAGCGCCTGTGATGCACAGTTTCAGGTGGAGTGGCATGTGTAGGTGGACAGGCATAGCTCTGAGGAGATCATGTCAGGTGGTACAGCATGTGCTAGTATAGAAATGCTGTGGATTCTCTAGAAAAGTTTGGCGAAAATGATGTAGCTACTAAGCAGAAGGAATGTTGCCCAGCTATGCAACCCAAGAGGGGGGGTGAATTGGGTTTTTAAAATTTTAAAGCTAATTTAAAGATATCAAGATTGAATGATGATATGCAAGACATATGTGTGAAGCGATTTAGGTTAGAAAAAAATATAAAAGATTAGAGAGCAAGAATTTAACAAACTAAGAAAAGAAAGATAGCAAGCACACCACAAACAAGTAAGATTTATAGTGGTTCGGTGCTTTTCTTGCACCTACATCCACTCCCCAAGCTCCTACTTGGGAATTAAAATCTACTAACCATATTCAAACTGAATACGCCGTTGGAAACCACCAATCCTGGCTATCCCAAGCTAGAACACTTATTTTTCGAGTACAAGCCAACCCAATACAATCCTATTCAAGACTAGGATCAACCTTCCCAAGTTTTGGAATCCTCCCAAAACATGAAACAAAACAGTAAAGCAGAGTAAAAGATTTAATGACAATCAAATACAAGTTTAGCTCCTTTTGTGAGCAAATAAAACCTTAAGAACACTTTTCACAATAATGGAGGAAGCTTCTCTGGTTTTTCTCAAAGTTGTTGGAGATTTGAAAGAGCTCTTGAGAGGTAGGTGAACTTGAAATAAAGGCTTCTTTGCTTGAAGATGACTTTTGCTTAGGGCTGAAATTGAATCACACCAATCTCTTGTGTTTTTCCCTATTTAAAGCCTTTTAAATCATCAATAGGTGGAGGTGAGAATCCTGGGCAAGATTTGTAGCCATTGGAGATATTAAAGAAACCATTAAAACCTGCTAAAATAAGAAAAAAATTAGCCGTTGCAGAAAAATTTTCATTGCAGGGGTCGACTCATGGCACAGGGGTCGACCTTGAGGTTGACCTCTGATACAAAATCCAAAAAAATAGCCATTCTATATTTTAGCCTTTGGAAGCAGAGGTCGACCCCGGGGTTGACCTTGGCATGGAGACAGCATGCCAAACAATCCTTTTTAGCAGGGGACGATCTAAGGATTGACCCTTTCGCTTCAAACTTGATTTTCTTCCAAAATAAGCATCCAAAAATCATGGGATGCCTCCAAAGGATCAAAAATCTTCTATGCTTGCTCTTGAGTCTCTCAGATCAAAATTTGATAAAATTATGGTTTTGCCTCTGAAATATAAAAAGTCTTTTTTCAAGCCAAATTCATTAGTAATCTTCTCAAATGCTTTGTAATCATTAAAATCAATTCTTGGAACAACAATCTCCCTCTTTTTGATGATGACAAAATATTTGAGCATAAGCAAAAATAAAGCATGTAGAAGCATTGATTGAGGGTTTCAAAAATTTTGAAAGAACATGCTACATCACATACTAGGATATTATATTCAATTATTTGACCAATGTAGCATCAAGAGTAGTTTGATGATTAGTTATAGTCAGGCATTTAAATGATTTGCAAAAGTGTTTGACTTACTTATTCATTTTGTCAATTTTATTTCTATTTTATTTCTTTTGTCAATTTTACTTCAATTTTGCTTATAGCCCAATTTTATTTACTCCCCCTTTTTGACATCATCAAGTAAGATCTTAAAGGATTTTAAAATTCAAAAATGAAAAAGCCACCCCCTTAAGTTATTCCATATGTTTTTCTATTAGAACAAGAGTTTATAACATAATGAACTTTCAATTTACAATATAATGATCATAATGAAATTTAGCCAATTCACAAAGATTTCATTTCACATCATTCAAATGATATCATCACATATTTACATCCAAATGATTATCATAATATCAAGTCATCAAAATATATAAGTGCTAAACATACAAAATATAAAGGTATCAAAAGTATTCATGAGAATTAGGCCATCAAAACATACAAAATTCATGGATACAACTATCCATGATCCAAATAGCCAATAGTACCAATGCCATAAGTTTGATCCAAAAAATATAACCAACTATGACTTGATCAACAACTCATAAAAACAACTAAGAGATACTAGATCATAACCTAATACAAAGATGACTAAACTAAATTTAGTAGGTATCACGACTAGAAGCATCTGAATCAAATGAACAATTAGAGATGTGATGGGTGTGTCAAATGACGGATCAAATTCAAAAAATTGAATCACCTCTTCTTTAAAAATTTATCTTTTGAAATTTCTTTCTTTACAGAAATTAGCTTAAATTCAAATATCAAAGGCTCTCCCCCTTTTTAAATGAATATGATTCTTTGAATAGATTTTCAAGTATGTACTTTTAAGCTTTAAGAGGATTAGAGCTTTTCAAAGATTTGAATAGTGGAATCAAGCACAACATTTAATTCATTATTCATTCTTTTCTTTTCTTAAATAAATTTTAGTTAATTAAGGTCGAAAAAGATATATATCAAAAATGTATCGAGCAAAACAAAGAGAGTATCAGAGCAAAAATGATTTTACAAAGATTTCTAAAGGCACATTAAAAATTCTACATTATATTCATATTTTTATGAGTTTCAAAATTAAAAGTATGTATCAAAATTAATTTGTTTGGAGTGAGAATATATTTCAAATTAGCTTTAACTTCAATTAGTTATAAAAAATTATTTGGCAATCAAATCAATTGAATTTAAACTGAATAATCATATGAAGGCTTAAGTTAAAAGAATCATAAAACTATTAAAGTTCATTGTCCTTAACTTAAATTAATTAGAATATTCAGTCAAGGCTAATTAGATAATATTTAACAAACAAACATCTTTTCTCTTATTTTTTAAGAGTAAATATCAGAAAATTCATCACATAATATTTTCTCCCCCTCTTTTTCATAATTATTGTTGGATAAATTTATCATTTAGCTTTTCTTTCCCATTTTGAAAGAATACAATAAATTTAGAATGAATATCTTTTTTTTTAAAATTCTATTTATGAACAACATGGATTAAAAACATATCTCTTCCTTTTTAAATAATATAAATATATTAAACAAAATTATTTTGAACTTCAAAGATTCAAGAGAGATGGAATATTTCAAAGATTAAAGATTTTAAATAGATCATTCAAAGCAAATTATAAGATATATTCAATTTTTCAAGGATCATTTCTTCTTTTCTTTTATTATATATATATTTTAAGATTAATAAAATACAAAATAAATGGTAAGCTTTCTGATATCAATTGATTAAAAACTAAAATTTTCTTTTAAGATAAAAAATAATTTCTCAATAATAATTAATTTTTAAAAAGAATAAATGATATGATCAAAATGTGTAAAATACAAATAGTTGCTTAAAATGAATCAAATGATCAAAATCATTAGCATGCTCAAATAAATTTATGAGACAAATGAAGTATAATTATTTATCCATGATTTTTCTTATTAAGTTCAAAAATAATTTTTCTTCTTATAGTCAAGAAAAAGATAAGAAGGATGGATAATTTTTAACTTAAAGCAATGAAATTAAGTCTCAAGGATTGATCCAAAAATATTAGTACAGGATAAGTTGGGATCAAAAGAAACATATTTAAGCAAAAGAATCTAGAATTTTCAATTCTCTTCTAATTTCACATAATTTATCTTTACTTAAGGTCTTAGTAAAAATATCAGCCAATTATTTTTCAGTACAAATATAATCAAGAATTATGTCATTATTTTGAACATGCTCTTTTATGAAATGATATCTTATTTCAATGTGTTTTGACCTAGAGTGTTGGATTGAATTCTTAGTTTGATTTATGGCACTAGTATTATCACATTTTATGGAAGTTTTATTTAGTTTGATGCCAAAGTTCTCAAGTTGTTGGTTAATCCATAAGATTTGTGTATAGCAACTTTCGATTGCAATGTAATCGGCCTCGACCATAGATAATGCTACCGAATTTTGCTTCTTGCTAAATCAAGAGATTAAGTTAACTCCTAAAAATTGACAAGTTTCACTAGCACTTTTTCTATCTAATTTACATGCAGTAAAGTCTGCATCTGAATATCTAATTAAATTAATTCATGAATTCTTAGAATATCATAAACCTATGGATCGAGTTTCTTTGAGGTATTTAAGTATTCTTTTTACAACATTTAAATGTGATTCTTTTGGATTAGATTGAAATCATGCACATAAATAAATACTAAATATGATATCTGATCTACTAGCAGTTAAATACAATAAAGAATCAATCATGCCTCTATAAAGTTTTTGATCAACACTTTTACCTCCTTCATCTTTGTCAAGCTTACATGATGGACTCATGGGGGTACCAATTGCTTTGAAGCTCTCCATTATAAATCTCTTGAGTAGTTCTCTTATGTACTTGCTTTGAGTGATGAAGATCCTTTTTTTTGTTTGTTTGATTTGAAGTCCGAGAAAGAATGTTAGTTCACCCACCATGCTTATCTTGAACTTTTTCTGTATGAGCTTAGCAAAATCTTGACATAAAGTTTCATTAGTAGATCCAAATATAATGTCATCAACATATATTTGTATTACTAAGATGTTATCATGATCTCTTTTAGTGAAAAGGATTGTATCTATATTTTCTCTTGAAAATTTATTATTAAGCAAGAATTTACTTAGTTTTTCATACCAAGCCCTAGGTGCTTTTTTTAAACCATATAATGCTTTGTTTAATCTAAAAACATAATTTGAAAAAGCATGATTCTCAAAATTGGGAGGTTATTCTACATAAACTTCTTTGACAATATATCCATTTAGAAAAGCACTTTTAATATCCATTTGAAATAGCTTGAAATTCATAAAACTTGCATAAGCGAGTAAAAGTCTAATTGCTTCTAGTCTAGCAACAGGTGCAAAGATTTCATCAAAATCAATTTTCTCTTTTTGATTATAATTCTTTGCAACTAATCTTGCTTTATTTCTAATTACATTTCTATTTTCATTTAATTTATTTCTATATTCCTATTTTGTATCAATTATTGGAAAATTTTTACATCTTAATACTAAGGTCCATACATTATTTTTTTTGATTTGATTAAGTTCTTCTTGCATTGTATTTATCTAATTATAATCTTTTTTGGCTTTATCAATGGTTTTGGATTCAAAATGAGAAACAAATGCAAAATGATTGTATGCATCTCTAAGTGAAGAGCGAGTTCTTACCTCATATGTAGGATCATCAATAATTAGCTCTTTGGGATGATTGTGAACATACCTCCATTCTTTTGGAAGATCATTTGTACCTTGAGGTTGTTCTTGTTGTCCTTCACCCTTAATTTCTTGCTTGTCTTCATGATTCTCTTCATTTTGAATTATTGAATCCATTAGGGTGATCTCCTTCATTCCTTCTATAAGAGGATCTGCATCATCAATGTCCTCGCTCTTTCTTGATGGAAGATCATTAGTCTCATCAAAAATAATATGTATTGACTCCTCTACTACTAAGGTTCTTTTGTTAAAAACTCTAAAAGCTTTACTAGAAAAGGAGTAACTAAGAAAAATAGCTTCATCAGATTTTGCATCAAATTTATCTAGTTTTTCTTTATCATTATTGAAAACAAAACATCGACAACCAAAAATATGAAAATATGTAATGTTAGGTTTTCTTCCTTTCCAAAGCTCATAAGATGTTTTCTTTAAAATTGGTCTGATTTGGGTATGGTTTAAGATGTAATATGCTGTGTTAATTGCTTCTGCCTAAAAGTATCTTGGAAGGTTGCTTTCACATGGCATAGTATGGGCCATTTTTTTTAGAGTTCTATTTTTTCTTTCTACTATTCTATTTTGTTGGGATGTCTTAGATACTGAAAAATTATGGCTAATTTCTTTTTCATCATAAAATTTTTTAAAGTCTTGATTTTCAAATTTGGTTCCATGATCACTTTGAATGCTTTGAATTGAAAATCCTTTTTTATTTGTAACTTTTCGATAAAACTTTGTGAAAACATGAAAAGTTTCATCTTTGTGTGCCAAAAAAAAAAATCATGTAAAACATGAGTAGTCATTGATAATTACAAAATCATAACATTTTTCATCTAAGCTTGCTGTTCTTGTAGGACCAAACAAATCAATGTGCAAAAGTTCCAATGGCCTAGAAGTTGAAACAATGTTCTTAAATTTAAATGAAACTCTTGTTTGTTTACCTAGTTGGCATGTATCATAAATGTTATCTTTTTCAAAGTTCAATTTTGGTAAATCGATAACTAATTTTATTTTGATAAGCTTTGAAAGTAATGCGCACTAATCTGTGCAAGCCTACGATGCCAAAGCCAACTAGTCTCATTAATTTTGGCATTCATAGCTACTAGACATTGCATGTTTATCATAGAAAGATCATTCAAATCTATCATATAAATATTACCATGCCTATGACCAACAAACTTAATGCCATCATCATTAGGACTAGTTACAATGCACAATGAAGATTTAAAAATAACTTTGTAACCCTTGTCACAAAGTTGACTAATGATTAAGAGATTGTGTTTCAAACCATCTACTAATAAAATATTTTTAATATACTTGGCGGAAGTGATACCAATGTTACCTATACCGATAATCTTCTCTTTGCCATTGTCTCCAAAGGTAACCATTCCTTCATTTTTAGCATCAAGCGTGATGAATTAGGACTCATCACTAGTCATGTGTCTTGAGCATCTGCTATCAAGATACCATCTTTAATTTTCTTCTTTGGATGCAAGACACACCTACATGCAAAATCAAGTCCTTACTCTAGGTACCCAAGTTTTCTTGGGTCTTTTAAGGTTAGTCATAATGATTCCTTTTGGAACCCATATTTTTTTTACATTTGAATTGTTAGAGAAGCATGTATAAGATTTGTGTCCTAGTTTACCACATTTAAAGCAAGTAATATTTAAAAATTTATTGCTTTATAAATTTATAAAAATATTTTTTAAAAATTTTTATTTTCTTAGGGGGTTATTGCCTAGATCGGCCTTATCATAAATGGCCTTTTGATTTTCAAGAATCATATGAAGTTTATTTGAACTCAAAGTAAATTTTTCAGCTATCGATTTTAAATTATTAATTTTATTTTTTAAATTTAGATTCTCTTGAGTTAAGACTAGTTTTTCACTTAGGATAGTTTCATTTTTTTTACCAAGACTTGGTTTTATAATTTTAGTTATTTATTTTTAGTTTCTAACTTCTTTAAATCATCTACTAAATCACAGAAGGCTTTTGAAGTTCTTCGAATGTAAATTTATTTGAGATTTCAGCACTTACCTCATTCTCATGTGCCATAAAGCACAGGTTGGCTTGTTCATGAGCTTCTTCATCTTCGAAGCTTGAGTCGTCACATCACTCCATGTTGCCAGCATAGCCTTTTTCTTGTATTTCTTGGAAATCTTTTTAAGTTGAGGATATTCAGATCTAAAGTGCTCCAGCTTCTTACATTCATCGCAAATAAGGGACTGCTCCCTATCCTTTTTCTTGCTATGCTCTCTTTCGGTAGGTAATCTCTTTCTCATCCCTTATTTTCTCTTCAAAAATCTCTTAAACTTTCTTATGATGAGGGCTATTTCTTCATCTTGTTCTTCATCTTTTATTTCATCGAATTCCTCATCTTGTTGAGTGGTGGATTTAAGGGCTATTATCTTCTTTTTCTTGACATCTTCTTCTTGATGTTGTTTCATGCTTAGCTCGTGCGTCATTAGTGATTCTAGAAGCTCCTCCAAGAGTAAAACATTCAGATTTTTGGCTTCTTGGATTGCAGTCATTTTGGCCTCCCATGTTCTTGGCAAAAACCTAAGAATCTTCCTCATAAGATCACTGTTAGAATAAGACTTGCCAAAATTTTTAAGACCATTTATAATATCCATAATTCTAGTAAACATTACAGCTATTGACTCATCATGTTCCATTTTAAAAAGTTCATATTTATGCACAAGCATGTTAATTTTTGACTCCTTAACTTGATTAGTGCCTTCATGAGTTACTTCTAACCTATCCCATATTTTCTTAGCCGACATGCATGTTGAAATATGATTAAATTTATTAGCATCTACCATTTTCTTATCAATCTTATCCCATTTCTTTTTAGGTTTGATTGATGTCTCACCATCAATTATCTTAGTAGGTGTGTGTGGTCCATTAACTATGATACTCCATATATCATAGTCAAGTGCTTGTATGAAAATTCTCATCCAAGCTTTTCAATAGGTATAGTTTGACCCATTGAAAAGTAGAGGTCGGTTTGTGGACTGTCCCTCAGCTAGAGAAATAATAACTTGGGTTGCCATAGATCTTTAGCTCTTTGATGGTTAAATCAGAGTAGGGCTAGAGCACCGAGCTCTGATACCACTTGTTGCCCAGCTATGCAATCCAAAAGGGTGGATGAATTGGGTTTTTAAAATTTTAAAGCTAATTTAAAGATATCAAGATTGAATGATGATATGCAAAAAGTATGTGTGAAGCAATTTAGGTTAGAGAAAAATATAAAAGATTAGAGAGTAAGAATTTAACAAACTAAGAAAAGAAAGATAGCAAGCACACCATAAACAAGTAAGATTTATAGTAGTTTGGTGCTTTCCTTGCACCTACATCCACTCCCCAAGCTCCTACTTGGGAATTAAAATTTACTAACTGTATTCAAACTGAATACATCATTGAAAACCTCCAACCCTAGCTATCCCAAGTTAGAACACTTATTTCTCAGATACAAGCCAACCCAATACAATCCTATTCAAGGTTAGGATCAACCTTCCCAAGTTTTGGATTCCTCGCAAAACTTGAAACAAAATAGTAAAGCAGAGTAAAAGATTTAATGACAATCAAATACAAGTTTAGCTTTCTTTGTGAGCAAATAAAACCTTAAGAATGCTTTTCACAATAATGAAAGAAGCTTCTCTGATTTTCATCAAGGTTGTTGGAAATTTGAAAGAGCTATTGAGAGGTAGGTGAACTTGAAACGAAGGCTTCTTTGCTTGAAGATGACTTTTGTTTAGGGATGAAATTGAATCACACCAATCTCTGATGTTTTTTCCTATTTAAAGCCTTTTAAATATTCAATAGGTGAAGGAGAGAATCTTGAGCAAGATTTATAGCCATTGGAGATATTAAACAAACCATTAAAATCTATCAAAATAAGAAAAAAAATAGCCATTGTAGAAAAATTTTCATTGCACGGATCGACTCATGGCATAGGGGTCGATCTCGAGGTCAACCTCTGAGACAAAATCTAGAAAAATAGCCATTCTATATTTAACCTTTGAAATAGCAGAGGTCGACCGTTGGCACAGAGACAGCATGCCAAATAGCCCTTTTTAGCATGTGACGACCTAGGGGTCGACCCTTTCGCTTCAAACTTGATTTTCTTCCAAAATAAGCATCCAAAAATCATGGGACTACCTCCAAAGGATCAAAAATTTTCTATACTTGCTCTTGAGGCTCTCAGATCAAAATTTGATAAAATTATGATTTTGCTCCTGAAATACAAAAAATCTTTTTTCAAGCTAAATTCATTAGTAATCCCCTTAAATGCTTTGTAATTATCAAAATCAATTCTTGGAGCAACAAGAAATCCTATAATTCTAGGATGGTGCAAAGAAGTAAGCCAAGATCTTTAGTGGTGGAGGCGGTCATCCCAAAGGCCTTAAGAGTGCACAGCAACTAAAGAAGATTGACGGAGATGATGTTTGCACAAGGGATTGTTAGGATACATAGTGACAGCGGGATCATGCTGGAGGGCATTATCGAGGGGTTTGCCAAGGGTTGGGGCACGAAGATGGAGATTGTGAGGATTCATGGTGCTCCCAAGCCTTGGAAGGCCACGAGAGGAGTCAGGGTGTTAACTCTAGAAGACTAAAATATGTATGATCCTAGGGCTAGGATAGGAGTTATCCTAGGGTGGAGGTGGTGTATAGCCCTCCATAGGCTTGAGGTCTAGGTGTTGAGTATCTTAAGGAGCTTGGTTGGTGCTTCGGAGATCCAGGATACGAGATGGTGTAAGAAATCAAAGTTGAAAAATAAAAACTACAGGGGACTTCTTCTATAGGTTAGCCAGCTCAGTTTTAGATTGGATCAGCTAAGTCTCAATGGATAGGCCAAACAAAAAGAAGTGCATTCGAGACTGCAGGCTGGCATGCAACTAGGTCGGCTCAGTTTGAAACTGAGCCGACCCAGTCTTAGGTTAGTTGGGTCAGTACTGAGACTAAGCCAGCTCAGTGTGCGGGCAGAGCTACGCAAGAATCTATTTGGAGCTAGGATTGGGACTTATCCTAGGGGTCTTATGGCCTGATTTGAGAGATCTTAAGGGGGCTAACTCATGTATAGATCGGGTTTAGATCCAAGGGATGAGAGCATGGGAGATATGAGTATACATGGGCTCAGTGAGTGCTTTCATGTATTGGGTTAGCCAGGAGAGTTTTTGGTCAGGCCTAATGGCTATGTATAAATACATAGGTTGTATTAGGGTTTTCATTGGAGCAGTCAATACAAATCTTTTCTTTCTTAATCTCTCTTCTCTCTTCTTTCTAGTGTTGTTGCCCTAGATTCTTGAAGAAGCTCTAGAGAGAGGGGGTGCCTCCCTCAAGCCTAAGGAGGAAGGTGTCCCAGCATTGATCTAGCTGAAGATCTAGGTATGTTGCCTTAGAGAACATCAAAGATCTTTTCAGGTCCGTGCTAAAGATCAGAGATTTTCACAACATGGTATTGGAGCTTGGTGATGCTAGGATGATGCGCCAATATTTGGTATCAAAGCGATACCATGGTTTCTTATAGATAAAAAGGGATGTTACCCATTCAAATGGTTTTGAATGGGTTAATGAGTTTGAAATAGTTCAAACTCTTAGAGATAATTCTCCTGCGCCAACCTTCTCTCATCTAGATAATGTCGCACCAATATTTTCTCCTATTTTGTGTGACAAAATGAGGAAAAATATCAGAATGGGCATGAAGGCTTGGGAGGAGTCCTTCTACTTTAAGCAAATTGACTTGGTCAATTGCTTAAAGCCTTAGAACTCTATGGTACCTTGTTTAGTCTATAAATAGGGACCTAGGCCAAAGGAGTTTGGTAATTCCAGAACCCATGCCCGAGCTCTATCCCTCCTCCTCCATGCCTCCTCTCCTTCCTGTTCTCTCTCTTCTCTATGTCCAAGGATTGGCTGGATCAGCCATCCAAGCATCGGAGTGCTGCTACTGCAAAACCACATCAGGAGTTCTAAATCGTGTGGTGATCATTTTAAAGTCGAATATCGGATTGAAGGCATGCATAGGAGTTCCAATTTTAGATCTTTAGAGATCTAATCTATAAGGAGAAGACTTCTAGATCTAACCTAAGTGGATGCTGATAGAGGTCGGGGACGTGCGCAGATACAATTAGAACCTCCATCAGCAATCGGATCATCACTGCGGGTGAACTATTCATCCAAATCAGGTGATATTTGATATCATAATTTTGTATTTTATTTTAGATCAATCTAATCAGATCTATGAACTCTCAAATTTGATTGGATTAGAGCTTTAAAAATTTTAAAATTTTTGCTGCACAACCTAATCTGATTTGGCCGATCCTATAGTTTTTCCTTCACTTACCACAACAACTATTTGATCACCATCTCAATTATATGGGTTTAAGATTAGAGTGATTAGCTTTAGTACAAGTAGAAGATTGAAAGAATAAGTACCCTACAAGCCAATCACATGTATGATGTGATGGAACTTTTCTATATAATTTCCAACTCATGTAATGATATTTATTCTGATATTAATAAAGTAAGGCATTTTGATGTCAGATATGTGTGCCCTAGAAGCCAGAATTGGCTAACACTTATAATACACATCTAAGGGCAAAATTATAATTTTGACTATAAATAATAAAATAAATTATTTTCTATCATAGTATGTATTTGAAAGTATCTGTGATACATCCCTTGAGTTAATGGTAATGATAGTTCATATTTTCAAGAGTTGAAAATTTAAGACATGAATTTTCATTATTGACTCATAAAATGCTCCCGACCGTAGGATCATCAGGATGATGGGGATTGATCCGAAAGGTTGATGTATGATCGCTTCTTTAGGATAGATGAGTCTTGAGTCTACGATGTAGAGACACCAGAGCGAGAGTATAGGTACTCATTAGAGCATGAGGGCATTGAGCGTGACCACCTCGAGCAGTCATGAGGAAGTTTACCTTCTCATCAATGATTAGCTTGAAGATGCAGTGGTATATTTGGATCTTTGATCTGAGGTACATTGACAGTTCACCTTGAGAGTGTTATAGTTTGACTATATCATAACTCGATCTCCTAACCATTCAGAACCTTGAGGTGTATGTTGGTTTTAGCATATTCATTATAGAAATTAGATTACACTAATGGGGGACTATCTAGCTCGGTAGATGAGCAGCAGTCCTATGATGATCATGAGAATCAAGTTCATAAGCCCATGGCCATGGCAGAGTAAAATAATAGAAAGAGTTTCTATTAGTATTTTCACATCAGACTTGAATCAAATGATTAATTCATATGATAGAAAATTAGGGTTTGACGAGATCACCTTAACCCTAATCTGATCGAGGCTCGAGATAAAGGAACTTAATCACATAGGTAACTACACCGAGCGGTTCATTTTCAATTTTGATGGTTGCCACCATATGCTGCTAGGTGTCACTAGTAGATTTTGGGAGCAATTAGAATGATCTAGATGATCGATCATAGTAGTTATCTGAATCAGAAAAGTTTTGATCCATCGGAAGATATTTCGATGATGTTGATGATAGAGGTCATGATATATCCCATTACCATATGGAACAAAACCTAACTAGGTCACACAAACAAGGGTTTGGATCTACATATCATCAATTGAACTAACCCAATTCAATTGATTTGAATAAGATTCAATTATGTTAAAGGAAATCATGCTAGCACACGATTGAGCATGATATTCTCTTTTAACAATCATTAAAAGTTGTCTCGACTGAGCCAAATATATTTGGGCTTACACGAAAATCTTTACTTGATTTGACTAGAGCTTGTCCAGATCTCAAGTAGAAGAATTTAATCAACAGGTAGATGGTGAAGGGAAATCCTGATTTCCCGGTCCAGGTTCGTCCAGATCTGATTAGATCAAGAGATATATTTCAAAAATTTTCTCTTGATCTCAATCAGATCTTGATATGTTTCAGATCTGATTCTTATTATTTTAATAAATAAAATAAAATAAGATAAATTAAATCAAATTTAATTTACCTGATTTGGGTAATCCTATTACCCTGTAGATGATCCTGATTGCAGCGGAAGGTTCTGGATCTTAGCCACGCAAGCGCCTGGCCTCTACCGGTATCCACTCGGGTTGGATCTGGAGATCCTCTTCTTCTCTATCACACCTCCAAAAATCAGATCTGGATCTGATCTGGAGGATCTTCAAAACTCTTTTGAAGATCTGCAGTCGTCCTTTTGCAGCAGCGCAGCCTTCTTGCTTTTGATCGCCTTTCCTTGATCTGAATCGCACCAACCTAAAGTCCAAAACACCTTTTGGACGTGGAGAGCAAGGGGAGAAGAGACTATGGCATGGAGAAGGAGGGGAGAGGCAGCCTTGGGGCATGTCTAATTAGCATTGGAATTAGGGTTGGGCGCAGGGTCTTATTTATAGACCTCTTGTGATCCAACTCCTCTTCCTCTCAACCAATCACAACCCTTTGTGAAATCAGATCTAAATCTGATTGGTTGGAATAGAGACCCCTGGATTCCTCCTTAGAGGGCGCCTAAGACCAGTCAAACTGGATTCTTAGTAGAACTCTGATTGGAATCCAAAAGGGAGGTGGAGTCCTTGTCCAACAAGGACTCCTAGGCGCCTCCTACTTGGGCTCACGCCACCCTTGGCGTGCGCCCTTCTCCTTGCCAGGTTCTGGCAGGGGGACAGGCCCCCACCAGCTCTCCAATAGGTGCATGACATGTGGTCAAAAGTCAAAGGGTCAATGGTCAACGTTTGACCAGTCAAAGGTAGACTTTTGACCCAAAGTCAAAGAACAAGAAATGGCAGGTGACCAAAAATGGCAGGTAATGTCTTACAAATAAGACAACCTATTCTGACTTGGACAACCTCCAGTCAGACCATATGAAGGCCTCTGATTGAGCACAAACTCCTTTGGCTCAGTCAGGACAACTTATTTATGATAGTAAAAGAAGAACGTTAGGTTCAATCGAGTGCTAGCACGATTTCCTTGAACCTAATTGAATCTCATTCAGATCAATTGAACTAGATCAGTTCAATTGATGATCACCAGATTCAAACCCTTGTTTGTGTGACCCAGTTAGGTTCAGTTCTGTATGGTAATGGGATATGTCATGATCTCTATCATCGACATCATCGAAACTCCTTTCGATGGATCAGAACTCTTCTGATTCGAACAGCTAGAATGATCGATCATCTAAATCATTCTAATTGCTCCCAAAATCCACCAGTGACACCTAGCAGTATATGGTGGCAACCCATCAGAGCTGAATGCGAACCTCTTGGTGCAGCTACCTGTGTGATTAAGTTCTTCTATCTTGAGCCCCGATCAGATTAGGGTTAAGGTGAACTCGTCAAACCCTAGTCTCTGTCATATGATGTAATCATTCGATTCGAGTCCAATGTGAAAATCTAAATAGAAACTCTTTCTATTATTTCACTCTACCATGGCCATGGATTTCTGGACTTGATTCTCATGATCATCATAGGGCTACTCCTCTACCACCGAGGTAGATAGATTCCCATCTTGATGCAATCCAGTTCCTACAATGAACATGCTATAGCCAACATACACCTCAGGGTTCCATATGGCTAGGAGACCGAGTAATGGTGTAGTCAAACTATAACACCCTCAAGGTGAACTGCCGATGCATCTCAGGTCAAAGAACCAGACACACTACTGCAGCATCGAGTCAGTCATTGACGAGAAGGTAGACTTCCTAATGACTACTCGAGGTGGTCACGCTCAGTGCCCTCGTTCTCTAACGAGTACCTGTACTCTCGCTCCGGTGTCTCCACACCGTAGACTCAAGACTCATCTACTAAAGAGAAGCGATTCGTACACCAACCTTCCGGATCAATCACCATCCTCGTGATGATCCTATGGTCGGGAGCTGTTTATGAGTTAATAATGATTATTCATGTCTTAAATTTTCAACTCTTGAAAATATGAATTATCATTACCATTAACTCAAAGGATGTATCACAGACACTAAATACACATATGTGATAGAAAATAACCCATTTATTAATTATAGTCAAAATTATAATTTTGCCCCTAGAAGTGTATTACAAGTGTCAGCCAATTCTGGCTTCTAGGGCACATATATCTAACAATCTCCCACTTGTCCTAAAGCCAATTGGCTACAAGTCTAAGTCCCATCTTCTCAAGGTGGGCTTCGATCTTCTGCTGGCCCAACGGCTTTGTAAGTGGGTCTGCCACATTATCTGCGGAGTTGACTCTCTTGACCTCAACGTAACCTTTCTCAAGGTAATCGCGGATGAGATGGTATCACCGTTTGCTTGGAACTCTTCCAGCACAAACAGTCTGCCAGATGTCGACTTTCGATCATCTATATCGGACATGAAGTCCGAGTCTGTGTATCCCTGGACTTGGAGTTCTCCGTTACCAAAGACCAACATCATATCCTTAGTTCTTCTCAAGTACTTAAGGATACATTTCACAGAAGTCCAGTGTTCTTCACCTGGATTTGACTGATATCTGCTTGTGACACTCACAGCATGGGCTATATCAGGTCGTGTACATAGCATGGCATACATGAGGCTCCCTATTGCAGAAGCATAAGGGATCTTGCTCATGCGTTCTATTTCCTCAGGTGTGCTGGGGCACATCTTCTTGGAAAGATGAATACCATGTCTGAAGGGTATTAATCCCCTCTTAGAGTTTTCCATACTAAACCTCTTTAGTACTTCCTCTATGTACATCTTCTGTGAAAGTCCTAGCATCCTATTCGGTCTATCCCTATAGACCTTAATTCCTAGAATAAAGGATGCTTCACCTAGGTCTTTCATGGAGAATTCCTTGGACAACCACATCTTGACTGATGTCAACATGGGAATATCATTCCCAATAAGGAGGATGTCATCCACGTACAATACGAGGAAGACAACAGCGCTCCCACTGACCCTTTTGAAAACACATGGTTCCTCTTCATTTTTGATGAAACCAAACTTTTTGATCACATCATTGAAACGAGTGTTCCAGCTCCGAGATGCTTGCTTAAGTCCATATATGGACCTTTGCAGCTTGCAAACCTTGTGATCAGTATCACTGGATGTGAAACCTAGCGGCTGTTCCATATAGATATCTTCCTCAAGATATCCATTTAGGAATGCCGTTTTCACGTCCATTTGCCATATTTCATAATCGAAATAGGCTGCAACAGCAAGCAATGTGCGGATGGATTTTAGCATAGCTACCTGGGGAAAAGGTATCCTGATAGTCAATGCCTTCGCGTTGACTATAACCTTTTGCCACCAGTCTAGCCTTGAATGTCTCCACATTCCCATCTGCACCAATCTTTCTCTTGAAGATCCATTTACACCCAATAGGTACTATACCTTCTGGTGGATCTACCAAGGTCCAGACTTGGTTTGAGTGCATCGAGTCAATTTCTGACTTCATTGCCTCAAGCCATTTCTCGGAGTCGATATCTGATATCGCCTCGTTGTAGGTTTTGGGATCATCACCATGAGCACCATTACCTATGAGGAACATTTCCTCTACATCCTCTGAAATAATACCTAAGTATCTTTCAGGGGGACGGGAAACTCTTTCCGATCTACGAGGTGGAGGAGGTAGTGTTCTTATTGGCTCAACCTGATTTGGTTCCACTTGGTCCTTAGCTCGTTCTGCTTGTGAGACTTTCTCATCAAGCTTAATCTGCTTTCCAATGCCACTATCTTGAATAAACTATTTTTCAAGAAATATGGCATGTCGACTCACAATCACATTGTGGTCTTCTGGAATGTAGAAATAGTATCCTAATGACTCTTTAGGATATCCTATGAATCGAGCTCTAAAGGACCTAAACTCTAACTTGTCCGCTTGTTGTCTTTTGACATGAGCCGGACAACCCCAAATTCTGAGATGACTCAGACTTGGTTTCTTACCGTGCCATATCTCATACGGTGTGGTAGGAACGGTTTTAGAGGGAACCCTATTCAGTAAATAGATTGAAGTTAATAATGAATGTCCCCAAAGAAAATCAGGGAGGTCTGTGAAGCTCATCATGGATCGAACCATATCCAATAGAGTCCGATTTCTCCGTTCTGAAACCCCGTTGAGTTGAGGTGTTCCTGGTGGAGTCCATTGAGAGACTATGCCATTTTCCTTAAGATAGTCTAGGAATTCCCGGCTAAGGTATTCACCTCCTCGATCTGATCGAAGAACCTTAATGGGTTTTCCAGTTTGTTTTTCTACTTCATGTCTGAATTCTTTGAACTTTTCAAAAGGCTTCAGACTTGTGTCTCATAAGATACACATACCCATACCTAGACAGATCATCGGTAAAGGTAATGAAGTAGACAAAATTGCCTCTAGCCGGCACATCGAATGGGCCGCACACATCAGTATGTACTAGGGCAAGGAGATCTGTGGCCCTCTCCCCATGTCCAACAAAAGGGAGTTTAGTCATTTTGCCTTGAAGACAAGATTCACAAGTTGGATATGACTCAAAAGTCAATGGACTCAATAGCCCATTTTTCTCCAATTTGTTAATCCTATCTTCTGCTATATGACCTAATCTCAGGTGCCATAGATATCTGTCGTTTGGACTATCCCTAGGTCGTTTGGCATTCACGTTTTGCTCGATAGTTAGAACAGGTACATCAATATGCAACTGATAAAGACCATTAATAAGGAAACCATTTGCAATTTTATTTCTTTCATAAAGAATGTTACAATGGTCCTTAAAGAAGGTGATCACATAACCTTCTTGTGCTAAGCATGAAACAGAAATCAAATTCCTGCTAGCTGCAGGCACATAATAACAGTCTTTTAAAACTAAGTCTAAACCAGATGGTAATCGCAGAGGGTATGTTCCCACGGCTACTGCAGCAACTCTTGCTCCATTACCGACGCGTAGGATCATGTCTCCATCCCTCAGCCTCCTGCTATCCTCAAGACCCTGCATAGAAGTGCACAGATGAGCACTAGAACCAGAGTCAAGCACCCAACTGGATGCAGAAGAAACCGTAAGGTTAGACTCAATAACGAGCATACCTCCAGAAGGACCTTCCTTCTTGTTCTTCAGGGTGGCCAGGTAAGTAGGGCAGTTCCGCTTCCAATGGCCGTCGCTGTTGCAATGGAAACACTTTCCTTTGCCATCGACCTTCTTCTTCGGTTCTGCCTTCTTCTTCTTTGATCCTTCCTACCTTTTGCTTTTTCACAGACTTCTTTTTCTTTCCATAAGACTTTCTTTTGGAAGAAGTCCGTTCCATAGCAAGAACTGAGCCTTTAGAACCTTTCATAGAAAGCTCAGCGGTAACCAGCATATTCATCAACTCGGCCAAGGAATTTTGAAGTTTATGCATGTGGTAATTCATGATGAATTGCCCATATGCATCAGTCAAGGATTGCAGAATAATATCGTTCTGCAGATCCAAGTCCAACTTCACACCGAGCTTCTCAAGCTCTTCCATGTCCTTGATCATTGTCAGACAGTGATCTTGGACTGACTGCCCATCACGCATCTTAGCCTTAAAAAGTCATTTCGTGACTTGATATTTGGCTGCGCGACTCTGTTCACCAAACATCTCCTGCAGGTGAGCCAACATTTGGCGAGCAGTCCCGATATCTTCATGTTGGCGCTGGAGCTCATCAGACATCGAGCCCAACATGTAGTATCTGGCCTTATTGTCTTCGTCAATCCATTTTTCCAGAGACGCTCTCTGTTCAGTGGATGGACGAGCTGGTAAGGTGGGAGGGTCCTGGTCCAAAACATGTGTTAACTTCTCTGAACCCAAAACAATTTTGTAGTTCCTGAGCCAATCTTTATAATTGGGTCCAGTCAGTCTATGTGTGTCTAGGATACGTGCCAAGTGGGTTGGACGCAGACATTTTCCTGTAGAGAGTCAAAGATTCTAGTTAGATACTGTAATTTTGACTTGACCAATTTGTTTAGGGATTTTATTTTTAAACAAATTAGCTCCCACTATTTTCTCGGATCCCTACACTCCCTCTGTAGAGATGCGAAAATCTCCGCGATTGATGATTTCTAGTGGGTGGTGCGGTCTCACCAACTGACTCATCACCTCACCTAACAGTTATTGGTGATGGGTTAGCCAATGAGTGAACAACTCTTGTTCAATGATTCTCTAATCATGGTGCACCCAAACTTGGTCTCTAATTCATGAATCTCACCGTATCCGGAAATATTGATCCACTCCTTAGTTAAGTCAGACCCACCATTTGCATAGACTGGGTTCCTAATTGGAGTCTCTCACCGTATCCGAAATATTGAGCCCAACTCATCCTCCAGCCCATAGCATCCAATGCCTAATAGACATGGTTGCATCTTCCCGGTGCAACTGAGCCACTGTATCCAGCCGAGAACAATCAACCCCGGGAAGGGCCCGCACATCTACAATGGTGGAAGACCTCAGACTTAATCTTTTCTTAGGGAGAATTGATTCAGGTCTCATTAAACTAGACTTGGCTTAGTCATAACAATTATGACTAACCTAGTGGCATGGGTTCAGCTCGGATTATTGACCACCTCAGATCAGAACTGTGTCAACAGATATGGCCAGGTAAGTGAGACCGGTGGAAGGAATATGCCGTTAACTCGCACAAGAACGCATTCAGGTCGAGTAGCTTCCAATTAAAAACCAGTCGGTCGTCTGTGCCAAACTTACCTTAGACACCAAATTGTTGAGTCAGAACCAATTGGGTTAGCCTACAATCCAGACTCTAACCTCTGAGCCTAATTAGGTCTTGCTTGATCGTGACTCGATCTTGACCCAGACTTAATCCTATTAGGCTGGTCAATTTAAGCATTGTTGATCCCATCTAACCAACTCTTGATTCGGTTTGATCAACCGCTTAGACCTAATTGAGCTACCCAAGCCCGAACCCAGTATTATGAATATGTCTTAGATCTGAAATTCTCAATTTTAGACCTAATTAATATTCCATAAACTTAATTCTTAATTAAGTTGGGTTCATAAACAAAATATGCACAATAAATCCTAGGGTTTCAGGATCTAGGGTTTTGCAGAAAGTAAGTTTTGGGTTTCTGATTAAGGACGAACACGCAGCACCCCTACACGTCATAAGAACACCCCATCGAATGGGAAGAGAGGGCCTTTAAACCCTTCTTCGTTCTTATGACCGGACGGCCAAGAGGAACGCCTTAATCAGGAACATGTAAATACTACAAAACAGTTATAGATCTATATCATATATCTCATATACAAATTTAGATCTAATCAATGGCATATTTTGCATACATCTCATGTATCAAATCATGCATGTTTTCAGATCTAAATTATCTCATAATAATCTAAAAAATTAGATTTAAATTGATCTAATCAAAATAAATTCTAATCTAGACAATTATGTAGAACTATTCTACAACTAGTCTAGACATGCATCAATCATATCTCATATGATATTTAAAATTAAATAATTTTTTATTTGCTGTTTATCAGATGTTATTATAACACTTATAATATCAGAAAATAGTAAATAAGAAGATCTAAAATATGATTTAATCAGATTAAATCAAAGACATGCAAAACTATTCTATAGAACTATTCTATTCTAGAACTAGTCATGCATATCTTCATGTTCTTAGATCCAAATCATTTAATTTTAATTTTTTCTGATTTCAGATCTGATCACATCTCATGTGACATCTGAAATCACTTTATTTTCTAATTAAAATAAAATTAAAATCAGATCTAAACAATTTAGAACCATGGCTCTGATACCAGTTGAAGGGAAATCCTGATTTCCCGGTCCAGGTTCGTTCCAGATCTGATTAGATCAAGAGATATATTTCAAAAATTTTCTCTTGATCTCAATCAGATCTTGATATATTTTAGATCTGATTCTTATTATTTTAATAAATAAAATAAAATAAGATAAATTAAATCAAATTTAATTTACCTGATTTGGGTAATCCTATTACCCTGTAGATGATCCTGATTGCAGCGGAAGGTTCTGGATCTTAGCCACGCAAGCGCCTGGCCTCTACCGGTATCCACTCGGGTTGGATCTGGAGATCCTCTTCTTCTCTATCACACCTCCAAAAATCAGATCTGGATCTGATCTGGAGGATCTTCAAAACTCTTTTGAAGATCTGCAGTCGTCCTTTTGCAGCAGCGCAGCCTTCTTGCTTTTGATCGCCTTTCCTTGATCTGAATCGCACCAACCTAAAGTCCAAAACACCTTTTGGACGTGGAGAGCAAGGGGAGAAGAGACTATGGCATGGAGAAGGAGGGGAGAGGCAGCCTTGGGGCGTGGGTCTAATTAGCATTAGAATTAGGGTTGGGCGCAGGGTCTTATTTATAGACCTCTTGTGATCCAACTCCTCTTCCTCTCAACCAATCACAACCCTTTGTGAAATCAGATCTAAATCTGATTGGTTGGAATAGAGACCCCTGGATTCCTCCTTAGAGGGCGCCTAAGACCAGTCAAACTGGATTCTTAGTAGAACTCTAATTGGAATCCAAAAGGGAGGTGGAGTCCTTGTCCAACAAGGACTCCTAGGCGCCTCCTACTTGGGCTCACGCCACCCTTGGCGTGCGCCCTTCTCCTTGCCAGGTTCTGGCAGGGGGACAGGCCCCCACCAGCTCTCCAATAGGTGCATGACATGTGGTCAAAAGTCAAAGGGTCAATGGTCAACGTTTGACCAGTCAAAGGTAGACTTTTGACCCAAAGTCAAAGAACAAGAAATGGCAGGTGACCAAAAATGGCAGGTAATGTCTTACAAATAAGACAACCTATTCTGACTTGGACAACCTCCAGTCAGACCATATGAAGGCCTCTGATTGAGCACAAACTCCTTTGGCTCAGTCAGGACAACTTATTTATGATAGTAAAAGAAGAACGTTAGGTTCAATCGAGTGCTAGCACGATTTTCCTTGAACCTAATTGAATCTCATTCAGATCAATTGAACTAGATCAGTTCAATTGATGATCACCAGATTCAAACCCTTGTTTGTGTGACCCAGTTAGGTTCAGTTCTGTATGGTAATGGGATATGTCATGATCTCTATCATCGACATCATCGAAACTCCTTTCGATGGATCAGAACTCTTCTGATTCGAACAGCTAGAATGATCGATCATCTAAATCATTCTAATTGCTCCCAAAATCCACCAGTGACACCTAGCAGTATATGGTGGCAACCCATCAGAGCTGAATGCGAACCTCTTGGTGCAGCTACCTGTGTGATTAAGTTCTTCTATCTTGAGCCCCGATCAGATTAGGGTTAAGGTGAACTCGTCAAACCCTAGTCTCTGTCATATGATGTAATCATTCGATTCGAGTCCAATGTGAAAATCTAAATAGAAACTCTTTCTATTATTTCACTCTACCATGGCCATGGGATTTCTGGACTTGATTCTCATGATCATCATAGGGCTACTCCTCTACCACCGAGGTAGATAGATTCCATCTTGATGCAATCCAGTTCCTACAATGAACATGCTATAGCCAACATACACCTCAGGGTTCCATATGGCTAGGAGACCGAGTAATGGTGTAGTCAAACTATAACACCCTCAAGGTGAACTGCCGATGCATCTCAGGTCAAAGAACCAGACACACTACTGCAGCATCGAGTCAGTCATTGACGAGAAGGTAGACTTCCTAATGACTACTCGAGGTGGTCACGCTCAGTGCCCTCGTTCTCTAACGAGTACCTGTACTCTCGCTCCGGTGTCTCCACACCGTAGACTCAAGACTCATCTACTAAAGAGAAGCGATCGTACACCAACCTTCCGGATCAATCACCATCCTCGTGATGATCCTATGGTCGGGAGCTGTTTATGAGTTAATAATGATTATTCATGTCTTAAATTTTCAACTCTTGAAAATATGAATTATCATTACCATTAACTCAAAGGATGTATCACAGACACTAAATACACATATGTGATAGAAAATAACCCATTTTATTAATTATAGTCAAAATTATAATTTTGCCCCTAGAAGTGTATTACAAGTGTCAGCCAATTCTGGCTTCTAGGGCACATATATCTAACAACACAATTCCAATCGTATAAATTGAGACTATCGAATCTATCAATTTAGATTATTAAAACGTTTCATTTACATCATAATATTGTTGACTAAAAGCTGTGCCAACC
Source organism: Cocos nucifera (assembly GCA_006176705.1). Lineage (NCBI taxonomy): Eukaryota > Viridiplantae > Streptophyta > Magnoliopsida > Arecales > Arecaceae > Cocos > Cocos nucifera. The sequence goes on from QRFJ01003208.1 coordinate 25,097, forward strand.
ACATAGCCCCTCTCCCTCTTTCTCCACACCACCCTCTGATTCTCCCTCTCTCCTCTTCATGCCTAAGAGGCTTTGGGCTCGAGTTTGGTGTGATCCAAGCAAGAGAAGGATGACAGGAAAGGAAGAAGGCAGCACTGCTGCAAGAGACAACAGTTGATCTTCAAAAGGTATTTTGAAGACCTTCAAGATCAAATTCAGATCTAATTTTTGGAGCACAGATTGAAAAGAAGAAGATCTCTAGATCCTATCCGAGTGGATATCGATAGAGGCCAAGCGCTTGCGTGGCTACATCCAGAACCTCGGGCAAACATTAGAATCATCACAGGATAATAGAATTACCCATAATAAGGTACAATTAAATTAGATTTAATTTAATTTAATTTATTTTTATTTTATTAGATTGATAAAATTAGATCTAAAGAGTCTTAGATTTGATTTAGATCTAAGAGAAAAATTTTTAAAATATTTCTCTTGATCAAATCAGATCTGAACGAACCTGACCCAAGAAATAGGATTTTTTTCTTCAACTGGTATCAGAGCCAGGTTCCATAATTATTTAGATTTGATTTTAATATAATTTTGATATGATAATTAGATATTTTTAGATGTCACATTAGATGTGATTAGATCTAAAATCAAAAATTAAGAAAATTAAATAATCTTGATCAAAGATGTATGAGATGCATGACTAGACTAGGAATAGAATTATTCTATATGTAGTCTAGGATGATCATAATTTTAATTTAATTAATTATAATTTTAGATTTATTTTATTTACTATTTTTTGATATTATAAATATTATAATTAGATCTAGAAAATAGAAAATAAATTTATTTAATTTTATTCATATGAGATATGATAGATGCATGTTTAGATTAGTTGTAGAATAGTTTTACAAAGTTGTCTTAAATAAATTTAATTTGATATGATCAAATTTAAATTTTATTTTTTAGATATTTATGAGATAATTTAGATATGAAAATATTCATGATATGATACATGAGATATATGAAAAACTTATTTTTAAGTTAGATCAATTATATATATATGATATATATGTAGATCTAACTAATTTTATAGATTTATCATGTTTTTAATTAAGGCATTCCCCTTGGCCATCCGATCATAAGAATGAAGTAGGATTTAAAGACCCTCTCCTCCCATTCGATGGGGTATTTTTATGGTGTGTAGGGGTGCTGCGCGTTCGTCCTTAATCAGAAATCAAAAACTTATTTTCAGTAAAACCCTAGGATTTTATTTATATGTTTTATTTATAAACCCTATACTTAATTAAGAATTAAGATTATGAAATATATTAGATCTAAAATTGAAAATTTTTAGATCTAAGACATATTCATAAAATTGGGTTCGGACTTGGATAGTTCAATTAGGTCTAGCGGTTGATCAAATCGAATCAAGAGTCAATTAGATGGGATCAAGAGTGCTTAAATTGACCAACCTAATAGAATTAAGTCTGAGTCAAGATCGAGTCACATGAATGATCGATCAAGTTAAGACATAATTAGACTCAGTGGTTAGAGTTTGGATTGTAGGCTAACCTGATTGGTTCTAGCTCAATAATTTGGTATCTAAGATAAGTTTGGCAGATACGACTGATTGATTTTTAATTGGGAGCTACTCAATGCGAATGTGTTCTTATTGAATTAATGGCATATCCCTTCCACTGGTCTCACTTACCTAGCCATATTTATCGACTTAGTCCTGATCTAAGGTGGCTAATGATCCGAGCTAACCCATGCCACTAGGTTAGTCATAATGGTTATGGCCATGTCAAGTCAAGTTTAAAGAGACCTAAATTAAATCTTCCTAAAAAAAGATTAAGTCTAAGATTTTCCACCATTATAGATGTGCGGGCTCTTTTCGGAGTTGATTATTCTCGACTGGTCATAGTGGTTCAGTTGCACCAAAATTACACAACCATGTCTATTAGGCATTGGATGCTATGGGCTGGAGGATGGATTGGGCTCAATATTCTAGATACGGTGAGAAACCCAATTAGGAATCTAATCTATGCAAATAGTGGGTCTAACTTAAATAAGAAATGGATCAATATTTCGGGCATGGTGAGATTCATGAATTAGAGACCAAGCTTAGGTGCACCATGATTAGAGAATCATTGGACAAGGGTTGTTCACTCATTGGCTAACCCATCATCAATAATTGTTAGGTGAGATGATGAGTCAGTTGGTGGGACTGCACCATCCACTAGAATCATTAATCGTGGAGATTTTTGCATCTCTATAGAGAAAGTGTCGGGATTTAAGAAAATAATGGGAGCTAATTTATTTAAAAAATTAAATACCTAAATAAATTGTTCGAGTCTTAATTATAAAATCTAACTAAAAACTTTGACTCTCTATAGGAAAAGGAAAATGTCAGCATCTAACCCACTAGCTCGTATCCTGGACACCTATAAACCGACTGGACCCAATTACAAGGATTGGCTCTGAAACTTCAAAATTATTTTGAATTTTGAGAAGTTAACTCATGTATTGGATCAGGATCCCCCCACCTTATCAGTCCGTCCGTCTATTGAATAGAGAGTGTCTCTTAACAAATGGATGGATGAAGATAATAAAATCAGATACTACATGTTGGGCTCGATGGCTGATGAGCTTCAGCGCCAACATGAAGATATCAAGACTGTCCGCCAAATGTTGGCTCTCCTACAAGAGTTATTTGGTGAACAGAGTCATGCAGCCAAATATTAGGTCACTAAACAACTATTTAAGGCTAAAATGCATGATGGGTAGTCAGTCCAAGATCATTGTCTGATGATGATCAAGGACTTAGAAGAGCATGAGAAGCTCGGAGTGAAGTTAGATCAAGATCTACAGAATGATATAATTCTGCAATTCTTGACTGATGCGTATGGACAGTTTACCATAAACTATCATATGCATAAACTTCAGAGTACTCTAGCCGAGCTTATGAACATGCTGATTACTATTGAGCTTTCTATGAAAGATTCTAAAGGCACAGTACTTACTATAGAATGGACTTCTTCCAAGACAAAATTTTTTAGAAAGAAGAAGTCTGTGCAAAGGCAGAAGATGGAAGGTGGAAAGAAAAAGAAGATAGAGCTAAAGAAGAAGGCCGCTGACAAAGAAAAATATTTTCATTGTAATACTGATGGCCACTGAAAGTGAAACTGTCCTATATACATGGCCACCCTGAAGAATAAGGAGGCAGGTCCTTCTGGAGGTATGCTTGTTATTGAATCTAACCTTACAGTGTCTTCTGCATCTAGTTGGGTGCTTGACTCTAGTTCTAGTGCACATTTGTGCACTTCTACATAGGGTCTTGAGGATAGCAGGAGGCTGAGGGATGGTGAGATAATCCTACGCATCGAAAATGGAGCAAGAGTTACTGCTGTGGCCGTGGGAACAGTTGTTTGATCAAGTGAGCAATGAATTACTGAATGTTGGGGTAATGATGGAGGAGGAAGATAAATCATTGCTATTACTTTGTTCACTGCCCTCTTTCTTTGATCCACTGGTCACGACACTGCACTATGGAAAAGAGATACTGTACTATCAAGACATTATCTTGGTGCTACATGCAAATGAGTAGAGAGAGAAGATGACCAAGAATGGCATTCCCCAGGAGGGTTTGACTATAGGAGAGAGATCTAGAAGAGGAAGGATAAGAGAAAAATCAAGGGTGTGATCAAAGTCCTAGAAAGGTAGAAAACAAGTAAAGTATTACAAGTGCAACGAGATCGGACATTTTCATCGTGATTGCCCATAGTTGAAGAATCAAAAGGGAGAAAATGGAGGATCAAATTCTCTAAGTACAGTTGCTAATCAGGAGGTGGAGGATGAGCTCTTGGTGGTGTTAGATGGTTATAGGTAAAGCACAGAAGTTTGGATCATGGATTCAGCCTATTTGCATCACTATACCCCAAACCAGTCTTGGTTTTCTACATACACTAAGATCGATGGGGGGAGTGTGACACTTGGGGATTATCACCCTTGTAAGGTCGCTGGTATTGGGACAATTAGGATGAGTATGTTTGATGGGATGGTGCGGACTTCCATGAATGTGAAGCATATCCCGGAGCTAAAGAAGAACTTTGTATCATTGGGCTACCTGGAGTGGAGCGACAATAGCTTTAGCAGTCATGCCAGGAGTGGAGTATTGAATATCTCCAATGGAGCCATGATAGTGATGAGGGGTAGAAGGCTAAAAAATAATCTCTACAAGATGGAGGGATCTATGGTGACTAGAGGATCCGGTGTAGCTGCAGCAACGCAGGATCAGCAGGGGGCTTATCGTTTGTGGTATTATCGTCTGGGCCACATGGAAGATAGAGAGCTGAAGGAGCTGAGCAAAAAGGAACAAATCTTTGATCTGGGTGAAGGAGTTTCTGAGCTTTATAAGCCATGCTAGATAAAAAAAATAGAGGAATGTTCAGTTTGCAGTCAGCACAGCCCGTACAGTAACCCCAGTAGATCTAGTTCACATAGATGTGTGGGGACCGGCTCTAGTTTCAGCCAGAAATGGAGCAAGATACTTCATGATCCTGATAGATGATTTCTCAAGAAAAGTTTGAGTCTAATTTGTGAGGAAAAAATTAGAAGTCTTCACCAAATACAAAATTTGGAAGGCCGAGATGGAGAAGGAACAGGGAAGAAGTGTGAAGTGTCTGCGGTCTGACAATGACAGGGAGTACACCAGCAAGGAGTACCAAGGTTTTTATAAGGAGTGTGGCATCAAAAGACACTTCTTGGTTAAGGAGACTCCTCAGTAAAATAGGGTGGTTGAGAGAATGAACAAGACCCTTATGGAAAAAGCAAGATGCATGAGGCTGCAGACAAGGCTTCCTAAGGTGTTCTAGGTGGATTCAGTGGATGCGGTGAAGGAAAAACCTTATTTTCCACCACAGGATCATGCAGATCTAATCAAATCTAAGATGAATTTTTCTAAAAAATTTTTAAATGATTTAATCAGATCTAAGAGTTCTCAGATCATGGTGATCTAATATTAAAAATTAAAATAAAAATTAAATCAAATTTAATTTCATATCTTGTTTGGGTAATCTGATTATCCTATGATGATCCTGATATTTTCTGAGGCTCTGGAAGGAGCCACGCACGTGTCTAGCCTCTACTAGTATCCACTTGGGAAGAATCTAGACGTCTTCTTCTCATAAATCTTTTCTCTAAAGATCATATCTGAATCTGATCTGGAAGTCCATCAAAAAAATTTTTGAAGGCAGCATGTCCGTCTCGTGAACACCATCGCATAGATGCTAAACTCTTCACAAATTTGATTAGATCTTCTATTCAGATTTGTGCCTAACTTTTTAGACATGTAGAAGAGAGGGAGAGAGAGGATAGAGGGGGTGTGGGATATCTGGAATGGCAGCCTTTGGGTATGAAAAATATTTCTTCTATGAAGTGCCTTGGTGCAAGAGTTCTTATACAAAAGCATAGCACTAAGTTAGAGTCCTTCTTTAACCAAAATCCTAATTTTTTTGACCATTGGGACTCCTAGACTTGATCTCCACAAAAATCCCTCGATCTTATCTAATTTTGACACCAAAAATCAATCTAGAAGGTGGCAGCAAGAGTAGATAAGGAAGAGTCCACTGCACTTAGGACTCTTCCCTTAAGAGTTTGATCCAAACCAAACTCTATCATAACTCTATCTAGAGACCTCCAAAAATTACAAAATTTGGTACACCCAATGAATAATTTATGATATATCAGATATCTAAAAATTAGATCAAAATAATTTCTAAATAATTTTCTAAAAGTATCTGATCAGACGACACTCAATTCTCTCAAATAGGTCAACTTTTGACCCTAGTCCAATTTGACTATGAATGGATTTAATTTCTACAATTAATCTAACCTAGACTTATTCCAATCAAATAAAAATAAATCTATTCAAAATATAAGAATGAGTCAAATCAAATTTGCCTTGGTTGCGTTGAATCAGAAAAATTTCAGAAGGAGAATGTTAGGCTCAATCATTTGCTAGCATGATTATCTTGAACCTGATTTGATCTAATCCAAATCAATCAAACTGGATTAGCTCAATTGAAGATATCCAAACCCAAATTCTTATTTGTGTGATCTAGTTAGGTTTAATTCTATATGTTAATGAGATATATCGTGATATCCATCATCGACATCATCGAAACACCTTTCGATGGATCGAAATTTTTCTAGTTCATACAATTAAAATGATTAAACATCAAAATCATTCTAATTGCTCCCAAAATCTACCAGTGATACCTAGCAGTATATAGTGGCAATCCATTAAAACTAAAAGTGAACCTCTCGGTGCAGTTGTCTATGTGATTGGGTTCTTCTATCTTGAGCCCCGACAGGATTAGGGTTAAGGTGAACTCATCAAACCCAATGTCTGTCATATGCATTAATCATTAGATTCGAGTCCAATATAAAATCCTAATAGAAACTCTTTCTATCATCTTCACTCTACCATGGCCATGGGCATAAGTACTCAATCTCATGATTATCATAGGGATACTCATCTACCGAGGTAGATAGATCTCCTTATTGGTGCAATCCAATTCCTACAATGACATGCTATAGCCAACATACAGCTTAGAATTTCGAATGGTTAGAAGATCGAGTTATGGTATAGTCAAACTATAACATCCTTAAGGTGAACTATCGATGCACCTCAAATCAAAGAACCATACACACCTCTGCAACATCGAGTCAGTCATCGACGAGAAGGTAGACTTTCTTATGACTACTCAAGGTGGTCATGCTCAGTGCCCTTGTTCTCTAACAAGTATCTATACTCTCACTCTGGTGTCTCCACACCATAGACTCAAGACATGTCTATCTTAAAAAAGCGATCGTACACCAACCTTCTATTAGATGTGTGTCCTAGAAGCCAGATTGGCTGTCACTTATAATACACTTCTAAGGATAATTTTATAATTTTGACTATAAATTAATAAATAAATTATTTTTCTATCATAGTGTGTATTTAAAAGTATCTATGATACATTCTTTTAGTGATAATTTATATTTTTAAGAGTTAAAAAATTAAGACATGAATTTTCATAATTAACTCATAAACTGCTCCCGACTGTAGGATCATCATGAGGATGGTGATCGATTTGGAAGATTGGTGTACGATCGCTTTCTAAGGATAGACATGTCTTGAGTCTACAATATTGAAATATCAGAGCGAGAGTATAGGTACTTATTAGAGAATGAGGGTACTGAGTGTGACCAACTCGAGTAGTCATAAGGAAGTCTACATTCTCGTCAATGACTGACTCGATGCTGTATTGGTGTGTATGGTTCTTTGACCATAAGTACATCGACAGTTCATCTTGAGGATGTTATAGTTTGACTACATCATAACTCGATCTTCTAGCCATTCAAAATTTTGAGGTGTATGTTGGTTATAGCATGTTCATTGTAGGAATTGGATTGCACCAATATGGGGATCTATCTACCTCGATAGATGAGGAGTAATCCTATGATAATCATGAGATTGAGTTCTTAAGTCCACAGCCATGGTAGGGTGAAGATGATAGAAAGAGTTTTTATTAGGATTTCACATTAGACTCGAATTGAATGATTAATTCATATGACGGATATTGGGTTTGATGAGTTTACCTTAACCCTAATCCTATCGAGGCTTAAGATAGAAGAACTCAATCATATAGGTAACTACATCGAGAGGTTCGCTTTCAGTTCTAATGAATTGTCACCATATACTACTAGGTGTCACTGGTAGATTTTGGAAGTAATTAGAATAATTTTGATGATCAATCATTCTAATTACATAGATCAGAAAAGTTATAGTCCATCGAAAGGTGTTTCGATGATGTTGATGATGGAGATTGCAATATATCTCATTATCATATAAAATTATACCTAATTGGATCATACAAACAAGGGTTTAGGTCTGGATGTCATCAATTGAGCTAATCCAGTTTGATTGATTTGGATTAGATCCAATCAGGTTCAAGGTAATCGTGCTAGAACACGATTGAGCCTGACTTTCTCCTTCTAAAATCTTTCTGATTCATATCAATCAAGTTAAATTTGATTTGAATCATTCTTATATTTTGAATGGGTATATTTTTATTTGACTAAAATAAGTTCAGATCAGATTAATTGTAGAAATTAAATCCATTTATAGTCAAATTGGACTAGGATCAAAAGTTGACCTATTTGAGAGAATTGAGTGTCACTAGATCAGATACTTCTAGAAAATTATTTAGAAATAATTTTGATCTAATTTTTGGATATATGATAGAGCATAAATTATAAATTGAGTGTACCAAATTTTATAATTTTTAGAGATATCTAGACTTAGTTATGATGGAGTTTGATTCGGATCTATCTCTTAAGGGAAGAGTCCTGGGCATAGTGGACTCTTCCTTATCTACTTATGCCACCGCCTTTCAGATTGATTTTTGGCATCAAAATTAAATGAGATTTGAGAAATTTCGTGGAGATCAAGTCTAGAAGACCCAATGGTCAAAAAAATAAGGATTTTGGTCAAAGAGGGACTCTAACTTGGCATAATGCTTTTGTATAAGAACTCTTGTGCCAAGGTTCTTCATGTAGAAATACTTTTCATACCCAAAGGCTACCATTCTAGATATTCCACCTCCTATATCCTATCTCTCCCTCTCTTCTACATGTCTAAAAAGTTAGGCACAAATCTGAAAAAAAGATCCAATCAAATTGGTGAAGAGTTTATCATCTATGCGACGGTGTTCGTGAGACGAACATACTGCCTACAAAAACTTTTTGAAGGACTTTCAGATCAGATTCAGATCTGATCCTTAGAGAAAAGATTTATGAGAAGAATATGTCTACATCCTTTCTAAGTGAATACTGGTAGAGGCCAGGCACGTGCGTGGTTCCTTCAGAACCTCAGGAAACATCAGGATCATCGCAGGATAATTAGATTATCCAAACCAGGTATGATATTAAATCTGATTTAATTTTTATTTTTATTTTTAATATTAGATCACCATGATTAGATATGAGAACTCTTAGATTTAATTACATTATTTAATAATTTTATAGAAAAATTTATCTCAGATCTGATCAGATCTGCACGATCCTACAACAGAAAATAGGATTTTTTCTTCAACTGGTATTAGAGCCAGGTTAGCAGTTCTTCAGATCTACCTTAGATCTAATTTTATTTTTGATTATGATCTAATATTAAAATATTTTAGATGTCACATCAGATGTGATTGGATCTAAAATCTAAAAATTAAAAGTTAAACAATTTAGATCTAATATGTATGAGATGCATGACTAGACTAGGTATAGAATAGTTCTATGTGTAGTCTAGTATAATCATATATTTATTTTGATTAAATATAATTTTAAATTTATTTAATTTCTATTTTTTGATTTTATAATTATTGTAATTAGATTTAAAAATAAAAAAATAAATTTTTTAATTTTTGATTTATTCATATGAGATATGAAAGATGCATGCTTAGACTAGTCATAGAATAGTTCTATAAGATGTCTAGAATAGTTTTATATTTGATATGATCAAATTTAAAATTTTATTTTTTAAATTTAATATATGATATTTTAGATCTAAAAGTATGCACATTGATGATACATGAGATGTATGCAAGACATGTATTAGATAGATCTTTTTATATGTGATATACGATCTAACTAGTTTTGTAGTAAAAAAAATTATATTTTCGATTATGGAGTTCCCCATGGCCGTCCGATCATAAGAACAAAGTTGGGTTTAAAGGCCCTCTCCTTCCTTTCGATGGGATGTTCTAATGGCGTGTAGGGGTGTTGCGCGTTCGTCCTTAATTAGAAATCAGAATATATTTTTCTGCAAAACTCTAGATCCTGAAATCCTAAGAATTTTATTACATATTTTACTCATGAACCCAAAACTTAATTAAAAATTAAGATTATGAAATTAATTAGATCTAAAAATTATAAATTTTTAGATTTAAGATATATTCATAAAATTGAGTTTAGGCTTGGGTAGCTTAATTAGGTCTAGTGGTTGATCAAATGGAGTCAAAAGTTGATTAGGTGAGATCAAAGAAAGCTTAGATTTGACCAGCATGATGGAATTAAGTCTGGATCAGAATCGAATCATATTGAGATGTGACTCGATCAAGTCAAGACCTAATTTGGCTCCATGGTTCGAGCCTGGATGGTAGGCTAGCCTAATTAGTTCTGATTTGATAATTTAGTGTCCAAGGTAAGTCTGGCAAATGCGATCGACTGATTTTTAAATGAGAGCTACTCAATCTGAATGCGTTCTTATCGAGTTAATAGCATATCCCTTCCACCAATCTCACTTACTTAGTCATTTGTGTCGATCCGATTCTGATTTGAGATGGCTAACAATTCGAGCCAACCCATGCCACTAGGTTAGTCATAATTATTATGACTAAATCAAGTCAAGTTTAAAGAGACCTAAATTAAATATTTTTAAAAAAATATTAAGTCTAAGCTCTTCCATCATTATAGATGTGCGGACCCTTCCTATGGTTGATTATTCTCGGCTGCATACAGTGGTTCAGTTGCACAGAAAAGATGCAACCATGTCTATTAGGCATTGGATGTTCTGGGTTGGAGGATGGATTACGCTCAATATTTTGGATACGGTAAGAGATCCAATCAAGAATCCAATCTATGTAAATGATGGGTCTGACTTAACTAAAGAGTGGATCAATATTTCGGACATGGTGAAATTCATGAATTAGAAACCAGGTTAGGGTGCACCATGATTAGAGAATCATTGGACAAGAGTTGTCCACTTATTGGTTGATCCATTATCAATAACTATTAGGTGAGATGGTGAGTCAGTTGGTGGGACCGCTCCACCCACTAGAAATCAATAATCATGAAAGTTTTTGCATCTCTACCAAGAAAGTATTGGGATCCAAGTAAATAGTGGAAGCCTAATTTATTTAAAAATAAAACTTCTAAATAAATTGATTGAGTCTAATTATAAAATCTAACTAGAAAGTTTGACTCTCTACAAGAAAATATCTGTGTTCAATCCACTAGCCCATATCCTGGACACCCATAGACTGATCGGATCCAACTACAAGGATTGGCTCCAAAACGTTAAAATTATTTTGGATTTTAAGAAGTTGACTCATGTGTTGGAACAGAATCCTTCCATCTTACCAGCCCATTTATCCACTGATCAGAGAGCATCTCTCAAGAAGTGGATGGATGAAGATAACAAAGTTAGGTATTACATGTTAGGCTCGATGTCTGATGAGCTCCAGCACCAACATGAAGATACTAAGACTAGCTACCAAATGTTGGCTCATCTGTAAGAGTTATTTGGTGAATAGAGTCGCGTAGCCAAATATCAAGCTACTAAAAGACTGTTTAAGGCTCAAATGCGTGATGGACAGTCCATCCAAGATCATTGTCTAATGATGATCAAGGACTTAGAAGAGCTTGAGAAGCTCGATGTCAAGTTAGATCAGAATCTGCAGACTGACATAATTCTGCAGTCCTTAACTGATGCATATGGGTAGTTCATCATGAAATACCATATGCATAAACTTCAGAATACCTTGGCTGAGCTCATGAATATGCTAGTTACTGCTGAGCTTTCTATGAAAGATTCTAAAGGCTCAGTACTTACTGTGGAGTAGACTTCTTCCAAGAAAAAAATTTTTGCGAAGAAGAAAAAGTTCGTGAAGAAGCAAAAGATGGATGGTGGAGAGAAGAAGAAGGCAGAGCTGAAGAAGAAGGCTGCTGATAAAGAAAAATATTTTCATTGCAACACTAACGACCTTTGGAAGCAAAACTGCCCTCTTTACTTGGCCAGCCTGAAGAATAAGAAGGAGACAGGTCCTTCTGGAGGTATGCTCATTATAGAATCTAATCTTATGATTTCTTCTGCATCCAATTTGGTGCTTAACTCTGGTTCTAATGCTCACTTATGCACTTCTATGCAGGGTCTTGAGGATAGTAGGAGGCTAAGGGATGGTGAGATGATCCTACACATCAAGAATGGATCAAGAGTTGCTGCTATGGCCGTGAGATCCTACCCTCTGCGATTACCGTCAAGATTAGACTTAGTACTTAGGAACTATTTTTATGTGACTGCAGCAAGCAAAAATTTGATTTCTATTTCATGTTTAGCATAGGAAGGCTATGTAATTAGTTTTCTTAAGAACTATTATAATATTCTTTATAAAAAAAATAAAATTATAAGTGATTTTCTTATAAATGATCTCTATCAGTTATATATTGATGTTTCTATTTTTAATATTGAGCAAAATGTGAATGCCATAGGATCAAAGCGACCTAGGGATAGTCTAAATGATAGGTATCTTTGGCACCTTAGGCTAGGTCATGTAGCTGAAGATCAGATTAATAAATTGAAAAAATTTGGGCTGTTGAGTCCATTGACTTTCGAGTCATATCCGATTTGTGAATCATGCCTTCATGGCAAAAAGACCAAGCTTTCTTTTGTGGGACATGGGGAAAGGGCCATAGACCTGCTTGCCCTCATATATACTGATGTATGCGGCCAATTTGATGTGCCAGCTAGGGATAAGTACATCTACTTCATCATCTTTACCTATGATTTATCTCGGTATGGGTATGTGTATTTGATGCGACACAAATCTGAAGCTTTTAAAAAATTTAAGAAATTTATACTCAAAGTAGAAAATAAATAGAAAAATCCATTAAGATTCTTTAATCAGATTGAGGAGGTGAATACCTTAGTCAAGAATTCTTAGACTATCTTAAGGATAGTGGCATAGTCTCTCAATGGACTCCACCTAGAATGCTTCAACTTAATGGGATTTCAGAATGGAGAAATTAGATCCTATTAAATATGGTTCGATCCATGATGAGCTTCACTGACCTTCCTGAGTTTCTTCGAGGATATAGACTATTGACCGCTATATATCTACTGAATAGGATTCCATCTAAAACCATTTCTACCACACCATATGAGATATGGCATGGTACAAAATCAAGTCTGAGTCACCTCAAAATTTGGGATTGTCTGACCCAAATCAAGAGACAATCGGTGGACAAGTTAGAGTCTAGGTCCTTTAGAGCTCGATTCATAGGATACCCTAAGGAGTCATTAGGATATTATTTCTATCTTTCAGAAGATCATAATGTGATTGTAAGTCAACATATCATCTTTCTTGAAAAATAGTTTATTCAAGATGGCGGCATCGAAAGACAGATTAGACTCGAGGAGAAAGTCTCCTAAGAGCCATGAGCCAAGGAACCTACAGAACCGAATCAGATTGAGCCAGTCCAATCACTACCTCATCCACCTCGTATATCAAAAAGGATTTTTCATCCCCCTAAAAAGTACTTAGGTGCTATTTCAGAGGATGTAGAGAAAATATTCCTCACAGAAAAAAGAGTTCATGGTGATGATCCCAAAACTTATGATGAGGCAATATCAGATATCGACTCCAAGAAATGGTTAGAGGCAATGAAGTCAGAGATTGACTCAATGTACTCAAACCAAGTCCGGACCTTGATAGATCTACCTGAAGGTATAGTACCTATTGGGTGTAAATGGATCTTTAAGAGAAAGATAGGTGTCGATGAAAATGTAGAGACATTTGAAGCAAGGCTCGTAGCAAAAAGATATAGTCAGCGCGAAGGTATTGACTATCAGGATACTTTTTCACTAGTAGCCATGTTCAAATCCATCCGCGCATTGCCTGCTATTGTAGCCTATTTCGATTATAAAATTTGGTAGATGGATGTGAAAATGGCATTCTTAAATCGATATCTTGAGGAAGATATCTGTATGGAACAACCACTTGGTTACACATCCAGTGATACTGAACATAAGGTCAGCAAGCTGCAAAGATCCATATATGGACTTAAGCAAGCATCTCAGAGCTGGAATGCTCATTTCAATGATGTGATCAAATTATTTGGATTCATCAAGAACGAGGAGGATCCCTGTATTTTCAAAAAGATCAATAGGAGTGCTGTTATCTTTCTCGTACTGTATGTGGATGCCATCCTCCTAATTGAAAATGATATTTCCATATTGACCATAGTCAAAATATGGTTGTCTAAAGAATTCTGCATTCCTAGGAGAGGCATCCTTTATTTTAGGAATTAAGGTCTATAGAGATAGACCAAATAGGATGTTGGGTCTCTCACAGAAGATGTACATAGAGGAGGTGCTAAAGAGATTTTACAAGGAAAACTCCGAGAGGGGATTGGTGCCCTTCAGACATGGCATTCATCTCTTCAAGAAGATGTGTCCTAGCACACTTGAGGAGATTGAACTCATGAGTAAGATCCAGGTCCAGGGGCATATGGACTTGGATTTTATGTCCGATATAGATGATCGAAAGTTAACATCTGAAAGTTTTTTAATTTATAATGGTGGTGCTATCAGCTGAAATAGTTTCAAGTAGACGGTGATAGTAGATTCTACTATGAAAGCAGAGTACATCGTTGCGTCGAAAGCTACAAAGAAGCTGTTCTAGTACAAAAAGTTTATCACAAAGCTCAAAGTGATGCCATCAGATATCGTCCCTCTATACTGCAACAACAATGGTGTCATAGCCCTAGCTAAGGAGCTGAGGTATCACCAAAAATCCAAGCACATCGAGCGACGATACCACCTCATCTGTAATTATCTCGAGAAGGGATACGTCGAGGTCAAGAGAGTCAATACTGAAGATAATGCAGCTAACCTATTGATAAAGCCATAAGCTAGCAGATGATCGGAGCCCATCTTGAGAAGGTGAGACTTAGATTTATAGTTAATTGGCTTTAGGTCAAGTGGGAGTTTATTAGATGTATGCTCTAGAAGCTAGATTGGCTATCACTTACAATACATTTCTAAGGATAATTTTATAATTTTGACTATAAATTAATAAATGAGTTATTTTTCTATCATTGTACGCATTTAAAAGTGTCTGTGATACATCCTTTGAGTTAATGGTAATGACAATTCATATTTTCAAGAGTTGAAAATTTAAGATGAATTTTCATAATTAACTCATAAACTGCTTCCGACTATAAGATCATCATGAGGATGGTGATCGATCTGGAAGGTTGGTATATGATCGCTTTTTTAGGATAGACATCTCTTGAGTCTATGATGTGGAGACATCAGAGTGCGAGTGTAGATACTTGTTAGAGAACGAGGGCACTGAGCATGACCACCTCGAGTAGTCATAAGAAAGTCTACCTTCTCATCGATGACTGACTCGATGCTGCAATGGTGTGTATGATTCTTTGACCTAAGGTGCATCGACAGTTCATCTTGAGGGTGTTATAGTTTGACTATACCATAACTTGATCTACTACCCATTCGAAATCCTGAGGTGTATGTTGGCTATAGCATGTTCATTGTAAGAATTGGATTGCACCAATAATGGGATCTATCTATCTCGGTAGATAAGGAGTAATTCTATGATAATCTTGAGATTAAGTCCTTAAGCCCATGGCCATGGCAGAGTGAAGATGATAGAAAGAGTTTCTATTAGGATTTCACATTGGACTCGAATCAAATGATTAAATCATATGATGGATATTGGGTTTGACAAGTTTACCTTAACCCTAATCCTATCTGGGCTCAAGATAGAATAATCCAGTCACATAGGTAACTGGAGCAAGTTGTTTGCTTTCAATTTTGATGGGTTGCTACCATATACTACTAGGTGTCACTGGTGGATTTTGGAAGCAATTAGAATGATTTTGATGATCAATCATTCTAATTGTATGAATCAGAAAAGTTCTGGTCCATCGAAAGGTGTTTTGATGATGTCGATGATGTAGATCATGACATATCTTATTACCATACAAAATTGAATCTAACTAGATCAAACAAATAAAGGTTTGGGTCTGGACGTCATCAATTGAGCTAATTCAGTTTGATTGATTTGGATTAGATCCAATCAGGTTCAAGGTAATCATGCTAGCACATGATTGAGCCTGACTTTCTCCTTCTAAAATCTTTTTGATTCATCACAATCAATCAAATTTGATTTGACTCATTCTTGTATTTTGAATGGATTTATTTTCATCTGATTGGAATAAGTTCAGGCTTGATTAATTGTAGAAATTAAATCTATTCATAGTCAAATTGGACTAGGGTCAAAAGTTGACCTATTTTAGAGAATTAAGGGTTACCTGATTAGATACTTCTACAAAATTCTATAGAAATTATTTTGATCTAATTTTCTGATATATGATAGAGCATGAGATATGCATTGGGTTTACAAAATTTTGTGACTTTTAGAAGTGTCTAGACTGAGTTATGATAGAGTTTGATTTGTATTAAACTCTTGATGGAAGAGTCCTATGCGTAGTAGACTCTTCCTTATCTACTTATGCCGCCACCTTCTAATTGATTTTTGGCATCAAAATTAGATGGGATCTGAGGATTTTCATGGAGATCAAGTTTAGAAGTCCTAATGATCTAAAAAATAAGGATTTTGGTCAAAGATGAACTCTAACTTAGCGCTATGCTTTTGTATAAGAACCCTTGCGCCAAGGCTCTTCATGTAGAAATATTTTTCATACCCAAAGGCTACCATTCCAGATATCCCACACCCTCTCTATCCTTTCTCTCCCTCTATTCTACATGCCTAAAAAGTTAGGCATAAATCTGAGAAGAAGATCCAATCAAATTTGTAAAGAGTTCAGCATCTATGCGATAGTGTTCGTGAGATGGACATGCTGCCTTCAGAAATTTTTTGAAGGACTTTCAGATCAGATTCAGATCTGGTCTTTGAAAAAAAGATTTATAAGGAGAAGATGTCTAGATCATCCCCAAGTGGATACTGATAGAGGCCAAGTACGTGCGTGGCTCCTTCCAGAACCTCAAGAAACATCAGGATCATTGTAGGGTAATTAGATTACCCAAATAAGGTTTGATATTAAATCTAATTTAATTTTTGTTTTAATTTTCAATATAAGATCACCGTGATTAGATTTGAGAACTCTTACATCTGATTGGATCATTTAAAAATTTTATAAAAAAATTCATCTTAGATCTGCATGATCCTATGGTGGAAAATAGGATTTTTCCTTCACCTTTTGGATCGATCACCATCCTCATGATGATCCTACGGTGGGGTGCATTTTATGAGTTAATTATAAAAATTCATGTCTTAAATTTTTAACTCTTGAAAATATGAATTATCATTACCATTAACTTAAAGAATGTATCATAGATACTTTTAAATACACACTATGATAGAAAAAATAATTCATTTATTAATTTATAGATAAAATTATAAAATTGCCCTTAGAAGTATATTATAAGTGATAGCCAATCTGGCTTCTAGGGCACACATCACACTTGGTCTAAAGTCAATTGGCTACAAATCGAAGTTTCATCTTCTCAAGGTGGGCTTCAATCTTCTACTGTTTCAATGGCTTTGTCAGAGGGTCAGTCGCATTATCTATGGTGTCAACTCTCTTGACCTCGACATATCTCTTCTCGAGGTAATCGTAGATGAAATGGTATCTCCGCACGATGTGCTTGAATTTCTGATGAGACCTCGGCTCTTTAGCTAGGGCAATGGCACTATTGTTATCACAGTATAGAGGAATGGCATCTGATTGCATCACTCCAAGCTCTGCAGCAAACTTCTTATACTAGAATGCCTCCTTTATAGCTTCTGATGCAGTGATGTACTCTACTTCCATGGTGGAATCTGCTATCATCGTCTACTTGAAACTTTTCCAGCTGATAGCATAACCATTACAAATAAACAGACTTTCAGATGTCGACTTTCGATCATCTATATCGGACATAAAATCTAAGTCTATATACCCTTGGACTTGAAGTTCTCCATTACCAAAGACTAAAAATATATTCTTAGTCCTTCTCAAGTACTTAAGGATACATTTCACAGAAGTCTAGTGCTCTTCATCTGGATTCGACTGATACCTGCTCGTGACACTCACAGCATGGGCAATATCAGGTCATGTATATAGCATGGCATACATGAGGCTCCCTATTACTAAAGAATAAGGGATTTTGCTCATGCGTTCAATCTCCTCAGGTGTGTTGGGACACATCTTCTTGGAGAGATGAATGCCATGTCTGAAGGGCACCAATCTCCTCTTGAAGTTTTCCATGCTAAACCTCTTTACCAACTCATCTATGTACATCTTCTGTGAGAGACCCAGCATCCTATTTAGTCTATCTCTATAGACCTTAATTCCTAGAATAAAGGATGCCTCTCCTTGGTCTTTCATGAAAAATTCTTTAGACAACCACATTTTAACTATGGTCAACATGGGAATATCATTCCCAATAAGAAGGATGTCATCCACGTGTAGTATGAGAAAGACAATAGCTCTCCTACTGATCTTTTTGAAAACACAAGGCTCCTCCTCATTCTTGATGAATGTAAATGATTTGATCAAATCATTGAAATGAGCATTCCAACTTTGAGATGCTTACTTAAGTCCATATATGGACCTTTGCAGTTTGCAGACCTTATGATCAGTATCATTGGATGTAAAACCCAATAACTGTTCCATATAGATATCTTCCTTAAGATTTCAATTTAAGAATGCTGTTTTTACGTCCATCTGCCATGTTTCATAATCAAAATAAGCTACAACAGCAAGAAATGTGTGGATGGATTTGAGCATGACTACTGATAAAAAAGTATCCTGATAGTCAATGCTTTCGTATTGACCATATCCTTTTACTATGAGCCTTGCTTTGAGTGTCTCTATATTTCCATCAGCACCTATCTTTCTCTTGAAGATCCATTTACACCCAATAGGTACTATATCTTCAACTGAATCTACCAAGGTCTAGACTTGGTTCGAGCGCATTGAGTCAATCAATGACTTCATTGCCTTTAACCATTTCTCGGAGTAGATATCTGATATTGCCTCATCATAGGTTTTGGGATCATCACCACGAACTTCTTTTCCTTTGAGGAACATTTTCTCTACATCCTCTGAAATAGTACCTAAGTACTTTTCAGGAGGATGAAAAATCCTTTTTGATCTATGAGGTGGATGAGGTAGTAATTGGACTGGCTCAATCTGATTGGGTTCTATAGGTTCCTTGGCTCATGGCTCTTGGGAGACTTTCTCCTCGAGCCTAATCTGTCTTTCAATGCCATCATCTTGAATAAACTATTTTTCAAGAAAGATGGCGTGTCGACTCACCATCACATTATGATCTTCTAGAAGATAGAAATAATATCCTAATGACTCTTTAGGATATCCTATGAATCAAGCTCTAAAGGACCTAGACTCTAACTTGTCTATCTGTTATCTCTTGACATGGGCCAGACAACCCCGAATTTTGAGATGACTCAGACTTGATTTCTTATCATGCCATATCTCATACGGTATGATAGGAATAGTTTTAGATGGAACTCTATTCAGTAGATATATAGCGGTCAACAGTCTATGTCCCCAAAGAAACTCAGAAAGGTCTATGAAGCTCATCATGGATTGAACCATATTTAATAGGATCTGGTTTCTCCATTCTGAAATCCCATTGAGTTGAGACATTCTAGGTGGAGTCCATTGAGAGACTATGCTATTATCCTTAAGATAGTCTAAGAATTCTCGACTAAGGTATTCACCTTCTTGATCTGATCGAAGAACCTTAATGGATTTTTTTATTTATTTTTCTACTTCGAGTCTGAATTTCTTGAACTTTTCAAAAGCTTCAGACTTGTGTCGCATCAAATATACATACCCGTACCAAGATAAATCATCGATAAAGGTGATGAAGTAGATATACTTATTCCTAGCTGGCACATCAAATGGGCTGTATACATTAGTATGTACTAGGACAAGCAGGTCTGTGGCCCTTTCTCCATGTCCCATAAAAGGAAGCTTGGTCATTTTGCCATGAAGGCATAATTCACAAATCGGATATGACTCGAAAGTCAATAGACTCAATAGTCCAAATTTTTCTAATTTGTTAATCCTATCTTCAGCTATACGACCTAGCCTAAGGTGCCAAAGGTACCTATCATTTAGACTATCCCTAGGTCTCTTTGATCCTATGGCATTCACATTTTGCACGAGATTAAAAATAGAAACATCAATATGTAACTGATAGAGACCATTTATAAGAAAACCACTTGCAATTTTATTTTTTCAATAAAGAATATTACAATGGTCCTTAAGAAAACTAATTACATAGCCTTCCTATGCTAAACATGAAATAGAAATCAAATTCCTGCTTGCTGCAGGTATATAAAAATAGTTACTAAATACTAAGTCTAATCCTGACGGTAATCATAGAGGACAGGTTTCCATGGTCATAATAGTAACTCTTGCTCTATTTTCGATATGTAGGATTATCTCACCATCCCTCAGTCTCCTGCTATCCTTATGATCCTGCATAGAAGTGCATAAGTGAGCACTAGAATCAGAGTCAAGCATCCAATTAGATGCAGATGAAATCATAAGGTTGGATTCTATAACGAGCATACCTCCAGAAGGACCTGCCTCCTTCTTATTCTTCAGGCTGGCTAGGTAAAGAGGGTAGTTCCACTTCCCATGGCTATCAGTATTGCAATGAAAATATTTTTCTTTGTTAGTGGCCTTCTTCTTCGGCCCTGCCTTCTTCTTCCCTCCATCCATCTTCTACTTCTTTATGCACTTCTTTTTCATTCCGAAAGACTTTCTCTTGGAAGCAGTCCGCTCCATAGCAAGTACTGAGCCTTTAGAACTTTTCATAGGAAGCTCAGCAGTAACCAGCATATTCATGAGCTCAGCCAAGGTATTTTGAAGTTTATGCATATGGTAGTTTATAATGAACTATCCATATGCATCTGTCAAGGACTGTAGAATTATGTCAGTCTGCACATCCTGATCTAACTTGATACTGAGCTTCTCAAGCTCTTCTAAGTCCTTGATCATCATTAGATAATGATCTTGGATCGACTGCCCATCACGCATTTGAGCCTTAAATAGTCTTTTAGTGACTTGATTTTTGGCTATGCGACTTTGTTCACTAGACAACTCTTGCAAGTGAGCCAACATTTGGCGGCTAGTCTTAATGTATTCATGTCGGCACTAGAGCTCATCAGACATCAAGTCCAACATGTAATACTTGGCTTTGTTATCTTCATCCATCCACTTCTTGAGAGATGCTCTTTGATCCACGGATAGACGGGCTGATAAGGTGTGAGGATCCTATTCCAACATATGTGTCAACTTCTTAAAACACAAAATAATTTTGAAATTCTGAAGCCAATCCTTGTAGTTGGATTTGGTCAGTCTATGGTTGTCCAGGATACGGGCTAGTGGGTTGGATGCAGACATTTTCCTATAGAGAGTCAAAATTTCTAGTTAGATTTTATAATTAGACTTAATCAATTTATTTAGAAATTTTATTTTTAAATAAATTAGGCTTCCTCTATTTACTTGGATCCCTATACTCTCTTGGCAGAGATGCAAAAATCTTCATGATTATTAATTTCTAGTGGATGGTGCGGTCCCACCAACTGACTCACCACCTCATCTAACAGTTATTGATGATGGGTCAATCGATGAGTGACAACTTTTATCCAATGATTCTCTAATCATGGTGCACCCTAACCTGGTCTCTAATTCATGAATCTCACCATGTCCAAAATATTGATCCACTCCTTAGTTAAGTCAGACCCACCATTTGCACAGATTGAATTTTTGATTGGGTCTCTCATTGTATCTAAAATATTAGGCCCAATCTATCCTCCAATCCGTAGCATCCAATACTTAATAGATATAGTTGCATCTTTCCGATGCAACTGGACGACTGTATCCAATCGAGAAAATCAACCTCAAGAAGAGCCCGCACATCTACAATGGTGGAAGACCTTAGACTTAATATTTTCTTAGGAAGATTTAATTTAGATCTCTTTAAACTTGACTTGACTTAGTCATAATAATTATGACTAACCTAGTGGCATGGGTTGGCTCGAATTGTTAGCTACCTCAAATCAGAACTGGGTCGACACAAATGGTCAGGTAAGTGAGACCGGTGGAAGGGATATGCCACTAACTCGATAAGAATGCATTCAGATCGAGTAGCTCCTAATTAAAAATTAGTCGATCATATCTGTCAAACTTACCTTAGATACCAAATTGTCAAATCAGAACCAATTGGGTTAGCCTACAATCCAAGCTCGAACCATGGAGCCAAATTAGGTCTTCACTTGATCTAGTCACATCTTAATGTGATTTGATCTTGACCCAGACTTAATCCTATTAGATTGGTCAAATCTAAGCTTTCTTTGATCCCACCTAATCAACTCTTGATTCGGTTTGATCAACCGTTAGACCTAAGTGAGCTGCCCAAGCCCAAACCTAATTTTATAAATATGTCTAAGATCT
Source organism: Cocos nucifera (assembly GCA_006176705.1). Lineage (NCBI taxonomy): Eukaryota > Viridiplantae > Streptophyta > Magnoliopsida > Arecales > Arecaceae > Cocos > Cocos nucifera. Next base: position 47,426 of record QRFJ01003208.1, read on the forward strand.
AAAAATTCATAATTTTTAAACCTAATTAATTTCATAATCTTAATTCTTAATTAAGTTTTAGATTCATGAATAAAACGTGTAATAAAAATCCTAGGATTTTAGGATCTAAGATTTTGTAGAAAAATAAGTTTTGATTTCTGATTAAGGATGAACATGTAGCACTCCTACACACCATAAGAACATCTCATCGAATGAGAGGAGCAGACATTTAAATCCTACTTTATTCTTATGACCAGACGGCCATGGAGAACTCCTTAATCAAAAATATAATTTTTTAGTGCAAAATTAGTTAGATCGTATGTCACATATAAAATGATCTAACTAATACATGTCTTGCATACATCTCATGTATCATCAATATGCATACCTTCAGATCTAAAATATCACATATTAGATCTAAAAAATAAAATTTTAAATTTGATCATATCAAAAATAAAATAATTTTAGACATCTTATAGAACTATTCTATGACTAGTCTAAGCATGCATCTTTCATATCTCATATGAATAAATTAAAAATTAAAAATTTTATTTTTTTAGATTTGATTATAATAATTATAATATTACAAAAATAAAAATTATGTAGATCTAAAATTATATTTAATCCAAATAAATATATGATCATACTAGACTACATACAGAACTATTCTATACCTAGTCTAGTCATGCATCTTATACATATTAGATCTAAAATATTTAATTTTTTTAATATTTTAATTTTATATCTAATCACATCTAATGTGATATCTAAAACTTTTAAAAATTATATTATAAATAAAAATAAAATTAGATCTACGGTAGATCTGAAGAACTGCTAATGTAGCTCTAATACTAGTTGAAGAAAAAATCCTATTTTTCGCCACAGATCGCACAGATCTAATCAGATCTAAGATGAATTTTTCTAAAAAAAATTTAAATGATCTAATCAGATCTAAGAGTTTTTAAATCTAATCATGATGATCTAATATTAAAAATTAAAATAAAATTATATCAAATTTAATTTCATACATTATTTGGGTAATCTGATTACCCTACGATAATCCTAATGTTTCCTGAGGTTCTGGAAGGAGCCATGCCCGCGCCTGGCCTCTACTAGTATTCACTTGAGAGAAGGATCTAGATGTCTTCTCCTCGCAAATCTTTTTTTCAAAGATCATATCTGAATCTGATCTAAAAGTCCTTCAAAAAAATTTCTGAAGGCAGCGTGTCCATCTCTTGAACACCATCGCATAGATGCTGAACTCATCACAAATTTGATTGGATCTGCTTCTCAGATATATGCCTAACTTTTTAGACTTGTAGAAGAGAGGGAGAGAAAGGATAGAGGGGGCGTGGGATATCTAGAATGGCAGCCTTTGGATATGACAAATATTTCTTTCATGAAAAGCCTTGGTGCACGAGTTCTTATACAAAAGCATAGCGCCAAGTTAGAGTCCCTTTTTGACCAACGTACTTATTTCTCGACCATTGGGACTCTAGGACTTGATCTCCACAAAAATTCCTAGATCTTATCTAATTTTGATGCCAAAAATCAATCTGGAAGATGGCAGCATGAGTAGATAAGGAAGAGTCCATTGTGCCAAGGACTCTTCCCTCAAGAGTTTGATCCAAATCAAACTCTATCATAACTCAGTCTAGATACGTCCAAAAATTATAAAATTTGGTACATCCAAAAATTAGATTAAATTAATTTCTAAAGAAATTTTTAAAAGCATCTAATTAGGTGACCCTCAATTCTCTCAAATAGGTCAATTTTTGATCCTAGTCCAATTTGACTATGAATGGATTTAATTTCTATAATTAATCTAACCTGAACTTATTTCAGTTAGATGAAAATAAATTTATTCAAAATATAAAAATGAGTTAAATCAAATTTGACTTGGTTGTGATGAATCAGAAAGATTTCAGAAGGAGAAAGTTAGGCTCAATCGTGTACTAGCACGATTACCTTGAACCTGATTGGATCTAATCCAAATCAATCAAATTGGGTTAGCTCAATTGATGACATCCAGATCCAAACCTTTATTTGTGTAACTTAGTTAGGTTCAATTATGTATGGTAATGACATATGTCGTGATCTCCATCATCGACATCATTGAAACATCTTTCGATGGACCAGAACTTTTCTGATCCACACAATTAGAATGATTGATCATCAAAAGCATTCTAATTGCTTCCAAAATCCATCAGTGACACCTAATAGTATATGGTGGCAACCCTTCAGAACTGAAAGTGAACCTCTCGATGCAGTTGCCTATGTGATTGGGTTCTTCTATCTTGAGCCCCGATAGGATTAGGGTTAAGGTGAACTCGTCAAACCCAAGGTCTGCCATATGAATTAACATTCGATTCAAGTCCAATATGAAACCCTAATAGAAACACTTTCTATCATCTTCACTCTGCCATGGCCATGGACTTAAGGACTCAATCTCATGATTATCATAGGGCTACTCCTCATCTATCGAGATAGATAAATCTCCTTATTGGTGCAATCCAATTTCTACAATGAACATGCTATAGCCAACATACACCTCAGAATTCTAAATGGCTAGGAGACTGAGTTATGATATAGTTACACTATAATACCCTCAAGGTGAATTGTCAATGCATCTCAAGTCAAAGAACCATACACACCACTATAGCATCGAATCAGTCATCGATGAGAAGGTTGACTTTCTTATGACTACTCGAGGTGATCACACTCAGTGCCCTCATTCTCTAATAAGTATCTATACTCTCACTCCGGTGTATCCATACCATAGACTCAAGACATATCTATCCTAAGAAAGTAATTGTACACCAACCTTCCGAATCAATCACCATCCTCGTGATGATCCTATGGTCAGGAGCATTTTATGAGTTAATTATGAAAATTCATGTCTTAAATTTTCAACTCTTGAAAATATGAATTATCATTACCATTAACTCAAAGGATGTATCACAGATACTTTTAAATACACACTGTGATAGAAAAATAATTTATTTATTAATTTATAATCAAAATTATAAAATTATCCTTAGAAGTGTATTACAAGTGACAGCCAATCTGGCTTCTAGGGCACACATCTAACATGCAGTCTTCTATCTAGTGAATCAGTCACCTCACACCAAGTTAGATAGAGAAATTTTAGAGAAGAAATGGTCTGGAAGGAGCGTAAACCTGAACCATCTAAGGATGTTTGGGTGCACGGCATTTGTACATATCGGTGCTAGTAAGTGGAGCAAATTAGATGCTAAGGCAAATAAGATAGTATTCTTGGGATATCCATGAGGTGTTAAGGGGTACCAACTATGGGATCCCTTAGAGAAGAAGGTCATCATCAGTAGGGATGTGGTCTTTGATGAAAACTCAGTTTTATATAGGTGAGGTGGGATGGAAGGATAGTAGGAGCAGCAAACAATCCAGCAAGGTAGCACTAGATAACTAATCTCTTATTCTATTTTGCCACTTGCAGGTGCACTAAGAGGACTTAAGTTTTAGATGGAGGATTCTTCAAAGGAGTTTCCACAAGTGGAGAGGACTGAAACAAGGGTTAGAAGCTAGGAAGAATAGCAAGAGTGATCTGGATCAAGGACCAACATCGGCATTGCACTACACAAGCCAAAGTGGAATGTGCGATAGCCAGATCGATATGGCTTTGAAGATTCAATATCATACATCCTGGTGATAGTGAATAGAGACCCCTACACCTATGAGAGGCTATAGAGAGCCAAGATAGAGATAGGTGGGTTCAAGCTATGGCTGAGAAAATGCAGTCTCACTAAAAAAATCAGACGTGGTGTTTGGTGCAACTACCATAGGGGAAGAAGCCCATCATATGCAAATGAATTTTCCAACGCAAAGAGGAGCCTTCAGAGCAGGGAGGTATTAGGTACAAAGCATGATTGGTGGCCAAAGGATACTTCTAGAAGGAAGGCATCGACTTCAGTGAAGTTTTCTCTTCGACCATCAGGCATACGTCTATCAGGATGCTGTTGAACATCATTATAGCTTAAGACTTGGAGTTGGATTAGATGGATGTTAAGATGGCATTTCTACATGGACATCTAGAGGAGAGCATCTACATGCAGCGGCCACCAGGGTTCAGAGAGCCTAGAATAGAAGAGAAGGTATGTTTGCTATAGAAGTCACTGTACGGTCTGAAGCAGTCGTCAAGATAGTGGTACAAGCACTTTGATACCTTCATGAAAAGCATCGGCCTTTCTAGGTGTGAATTTGATCCTTGTGTGTATGTTCAATCTCTAGAGGATGGGTCTAGGCTATTCTTACTCTTGTATGTAGATGATATGTTGATAGCATGCAAGAGTAAGAAAGTTATGTAGGAACTGAAGGCTGCATTGTATCGAAAGTTTGAGATGAAGGATTTTGGACCTGCAAGAAAGATCTTAGGCATGAAAATTTTCAGATATCGGGATAAGAAGGTGCTGCATTTCTCCTAGGATGGTTACATTTGAAAGGTCTTAGAAAAATTTAGGATGAAAGAAGCCAAACCGGCAACATTGCCACTTGCTAGAAATTTTAGACCTTCTAAGACTATGTGACCACAAACTAAGGAGGAGGTTCTAGATATGGAGAGAGTCCCATACGCTGCTAGTGTGGGAAGTTTGATGTACACCATGGTGTGTTGTAGGCCGGACATAGCCCATGCAGTGAGTCAGATGAGCAGATTCATGGCGCAACCTGGCAAGGAGCACTAAAGAACATCTTCAGGTATTTGGTAGGTACAGTTGAAGCAGGTATCACCTATGGATAGCTGGGAGGTGTCAAGGGTTGCTCCAACATGTCCAAGAAGTCTCAGGGGCTAATAAAAGGGTTCGTGGATGTGAATTTTGGTGGAGATGTGGACGCCGGATGTTCAATGATAGAGTTCATGTTTTGCTTGAACAAAGGTCTCATTTCATGAAGATCATGCTTGTAGCCCATCATGGCCTTATCCAACATTAAGGTGGAGTACATCAGTACTACAGAAGCTGCAAAAGAAGCTCTATGGCTGAAGGGATTGGTGTTGGAGATGGGCATCGCTCATAAGGCCGTTAAGATGCATTGCAACAGCCAGAGTGCACTGTTACTTGCTCAGAATTCAGTCTACCATGCAGGGATGAAGCACATCGATATCAGATACCACCAGTTCAGAGAGCTCATGGAGGATGGTGCGGTGGAGCTGGTAAAGGTTCATACCAAGGAGAATCCAGCAGATGCACTGACAAAGGTTCTTCCGTAGGATAACATTCATAGATGTGTGGCACTGATGCATTTGATGGATAGGAAGAAGTTGCCCCAAGCCTTGGGGCACCAAAGTGGAGATGGAAAGAGAAAGGGTGGTTCTTCCAAGGCTTGGAAGATCATGAAAGAGTCAAGATGGTGGCTCCTGGAGGCTTGGATCGACTGAAGTTGTATCAACTAAGAAAAAGGGTTGATACACTATCGGACTGGCTCGGATACAAGTTGAGATGGCTCGAGATGAGATCAAGCCAGCTTGAGCCAAAATCAAATCTAGTTCTCTTAAATAAATAGAGAACGTGTATTCGAGAATCTATGGCTTGACAGGCGATCAAGCTGGCTCGAGTTTTCATCTTGCTAGCTTGAACAGGCGGATAGATGAGCATGAGTTTTCTTTATTTGATCTTGGATTGGATCTAATCCAAGGTGTCTTAAGGTCTGCATTGAGAGGTCTTAAGGTGACTAATTTATGTATAGGGCTAGGCCTTTAGTCCTAGGGATGAGAGCATGCAAGTCATGGGCTTGGGTGAGTGCTTTCTTATATGAGTTAGCCTAGGAGAGTTTTTTAGGATTGAGTCATGTTGACTCAGGGTGTTTATATATACTTTGTATATGTAATATTTTTAAGAAGAAAAGAATACAGAAATATCTTTTCTTCCTGAAATCCTATGTTAGATGTGTGCCCTAGAAGCCAGATTGGCTATCACTTGTAATACACTTCTAAGGGCAATTTTAAAATTTTGACTATAAATTAATAGATGGATTATCTTCTATCATAATGTGTATTTAAAAATATCAGTGATACATCCTTTGAGTTAATGGTAATGATAATTCATATTTTCAAAAGTTAAAAATTTAAGATATGAATTTTCATAATTAACTCATAAACTGCTTTCGATCGTAAGATCATCACGAGGATGGTGATCAATCTAGAAGGTTGGTGTACGATCACTTTCTTAGGATAGACGTGTCTTGAGTCTATGGTGTGGAGACATCAAAGCGAAAGTATAGGTACTTGTCAGAGAACGAGGGTATTGAGCATGACCACCTCAAGTAGTCATAAGGAAGTCTACCTTCTCGTGGATGACTGACTCGATGCTGCAGTGGTGTGTCTGATTTTTTGATCTGAGGTGCATCGGTAGTTCACCTTGAGGGTATTATAGTTTGACTATTCCATAACTCGATCTTCTAGCCCTTCAAAATCCTGAGGTGTATGTTGCCTATAGCATGTTCATTGTAGGAATTGTATTGCACCAATAGAGGATCTATCTACCTCGGTAGATGAGGAGTAGCCCTATGATAATCATGAGATTGAGATCATAAGCCCATGGCCATGGCAAAGCAAAGATGATAGAAAGAGTTTCTATTAGGGTTTCACATTGGACTCGAATCGAATGATTAATTCATATGGCAGACATTGAATTTGACAAGTTCAGCATAACCCTAATCCTATCGGGGCTCAAGATAGAAGAACCCAATCACATAGGTAACTATACTGAGATGTTCGCTTTTAGTTTTGATGGGTTGCCACCATATACTACTAGGTGTTACTGATGGATTTTTGGAGCAATTAGGATGATTTTGATGATCAATTATTCTAATTGTATGAATCAAAAAAGTTCTGGTCCATCAAAAGATATTTTGAGGATGTTGATGATGGAGATTACGACATGTCCATTACCATACAGAATTGAGCCTAACTAGATCACATAAACAAGGGTTTTGGTCTGGATGTCATCAACTAAGCTAAGCTAGTTTGATTGATTTGGGTTAGATCCAATAAGGTTCAAGGTAATCGTGCTAGCACATGATTGAGCCTGACTTTCTCCTTCTAAAATCCTTCTGATTCATCACAATCAAGTCAAATTTGATTTGACTCATTCTTGTATTTTGAATGGGTTTATTTTCATCTGACTAGAATAAGTCTAGGTCCGATTAATTATAGAAATTAAATCCATTCATAGTCAAATTGGACTAGGGTCAAAAGTTGACCTATTTGAGAGAACTGAGCGTCACCTAATTAGATACTTTTATAAAATTCTATAAAAATTATTTTGATCTAATTAGAGGATATGTGATAGAGCATGAGTTATGCATTGGGTGTACCAAATTTCATGATCTTTGGAGGTGTCTAGACTGAGTTATGATAGAGTTTGATTTGGATCATACTCTTGAGGGAAGAGTCCTAGGCGCAGTGGACTCTTCCTTATCTACTCATGCTGACATTCTTTTGAATCATTTTTGATGAAAGAAATAGATGATATATGGTGGTTTTTTGTGGAGAATATGTTCTTGAGTTCTAATGATAAAATAAATGAGTTATTTTGGTCAAAAGGGACTTTAAGTAGGTATTGGACATAAAAGCCTTTCTCACATCAAAGTGCATTGAACACAAGAAATAATTTTCCAAGCCCAAAGTCTGCCACCCTTGATATCCCATGCCCCCTCTATCCTTTATCTTCTTCTCTTCTACAAGTCTAAAAAGTTAGGCATAAATCTGAGAAGAAGGTCTAAGATTTTTGGCACAATATTCAAGATCTACGCGATGGTGTTCATGTGACAGATGGGCTGCCTTCAGAAATAGTTTTGAAGGATCTTTGGATCAGAATCAAATCTAATTTTTAGAGAAAAGGTTTACGAGGAGAAGATGTTCATATCCTATCCGAGTGGATATTGGTAGAAGCCAGATGCATGTGTGGCTCCTTCCAAAACCTCAGGAATCAATAAGATCATTACAGGGTAATTAGATTACCCAATCAAGTACTTTAAATGAAATCTAATTTATTTTTAATTTTTAATTTTTAATATTAGATCACCATAATTAGATCTAAAAACTCTTAGATCTGATCAAATCATTTAAAAATTTTCTCAGATCTGATTAGATCTACATGATCCTGCGGTGGAAAATAGTGTTTTTCCTTCAACTGGTATCAGAGCCAGGTTAGCAGTTCTTCAGATCTATCTTAGATCTAATTTTATTTTTGTTTATGATCTGATATTAAAAAATTTTAGATGTCACATCAAATATGATTAGATCTAAAATTAAAAAATTAAAAATTAAATAATTTAGATCTAATATGTATGAGATGCATGACTAGACTAGGTATAGAATAGTTCTATGTGTAGTCTAGTATGATCATGTATTTAATTTAATTAAATATAATTATAGATCTATTTAATTTATATTTTTTTGATGTTATAATTATTGTAATTATATTTAAAAAATAGAAAATAAAATTTTTAATTTTTGATTTATTCATATGAGATATGAAAGATGCATACTTAGACTAGTCATAGAATAGTTCTATAAGATGTCTAGAATAGTTTTAATTTTGATATGATCAAATTTAAAATTTTAATTTTTAGATTTAATATGTGTTATTTTAGATCTGAAAGTATGCATATTGATGATACATGAGATGTATGCAAGACATGTATTAGTTAGATCTTTTTATATGTGATATATGATCTAACTAATTTTGTAGTAAAAAATTATACTTTTGATTTAGGAGTACCCCATGGCCGTCCGGTCATAAGAACAAAGTAGGATTTAAAGGCCCTTTTCTTCCATTCGATGGGATGTTCTTGTGGCATGTAGGGGTACTGTGCGTTCATCCTTAATCAGAAATCAGAACTTATTTTTCTGCAAAACCCTAGATCCTTAAATCTTAGAATTTTTGTTTCATATTTTATTCATGAACCCAAAACTTAATTAAGAATTAAGATTATAAAATTAATTAGATCTAAAATTATGAATTTTTAAATCTAAAATATATTCATAAAATTAGATTAGGACTTGTGTAGCTTAATTAGGTCTAGCGGTTGATCAAACCGAATCAAGAGTTGCTTAGGTGGGATCAAAGAAAGCTTAGATTTGACCAGCCTAATAGGATTAAGTCTAGGTCAAAATCGAATCACATTGAGATGTGACTCAATCAAATCAAGATCAAATTTGGTTTCACGGTTCGAGCTTAGATTGTAGGCTAATACAATTGGTTTGGATTCGCTAATTTGGTATCTAAGGTAAGTTTGGTAGATATGACTGACTAGTTTTTAATTGGGAGCTACTCGACCTGAATGCATTCTTGTCAAGTTAATGGCATATCCCTTCCATCGATCTCACTTAACTGGCCATTTGTGTCAATCCAGTTCTGATTTAAGATGGCTAACAATTCAAGCCAACCCATGCTACTAGGTTAGTCATAATTGTTATGACTAAGTTAAGTCAAATTTGAAGAGACCTAAATTAAATCTTCCTAAGAAAACATTATGTCTGAGGTCTTCCACCATTGTAGATATACGGGCCCTTCCTGGGTTTGATTGTTCTCGATTGGATACAGTTGTTCAGTTGCACCGAAAAAATGCAACCATATCTATTAGGCATTGGATGCTATGGGTTGGAGGATGGGTTGGACTCAATATTTTGAATATGGTGAGGGACCGAATCAGAAATTCAATCAGTGAAAATGATGGGTTTGACTTAACTAAGAAGTGGATCAATATTCCAAACATGGTGAGATTCATGAATTAGAGATCAAGTTAGGATGCACCATGATTAGAAAATCATTGGATAAGAGTTGTCCACTCATTGATTGACCCATCACCAATAACTGTTAGGTGAGGTATGAGTCAGTTGGTGGGACCGCACCATCCACTAAAAATCTATAATCATGGAGATTTTACACCTCTGCCAAAAAAGTATAGAGATTCGAGTAAATAGTGGAAGCCTAATTTATTTAAAAATAAAATTCTATAAATTATTTAAGTCTAATTATAAAATTTAACTAGAAATTTTGACTCTTTATAGGATAATATTTGCATCCAACCCACTAGCCAGTATGCTAGATACCCATAGACTGACCAAACCCAAATACAAGGACTAGCTTTGAAACTTTAAAATTATTTTGGGTTTCGAGAAGTTGATACATGTGTTGGAACAGGATCCTTCCACCTTACCAGTCCATCCATCCACTAATCAAAGAGCATCTCTCAAGAAGTGGATGGATAAAGATAACAAAACCAGGTATTACATGTTGGGGTTAATGTCTGATGAGCTCCAGTGCCAATATGAAGACATTAAGACTAGCCACCAAATGTTGGCCACCTACAAGAGTTGTTTGGTGAATAGAGTTGCGCAGCCAGATATCAAGTCACTAAAAGACTTTTTAAGACTCAAATGCATGATGGCCAGTCAGTCTAAGATCATTGTCTGATAATGATCAAGGACTTAGAAGAGCTTGAGAAGCTCGATGTCAAGTTAGATCAGGATTTGCAGACTGACATAATTCTACAGTCCTGGATTGATGCATATGAGTTGTTTATCATGAACTATCATATACATAAACTTCAGAATACCTTGGCTAAGCTCATGAATATGCTGGTTACTATTGAGCTTTTAATGAAATGTTCTAAAGGCTCAGTACTTGCTGTGGAGCGGACTTCTTCCAAGAGAAAGTCTTTTGGAAAGAAGAAGAAGTTCGTGAAGAAGTAGAAGGTGAATGGTGGAAAGAAGAAGAAGGCAGAGCTGAAGAAAAAGATCGCTGACAAAGAAAAACATTTCCATTGCAACACTGATGGTCATTGGAAGTAGAACTACCCTCTTTACCTAGCCAGCTTGAAGAATAAGAAGGAGGATGGTCCTTCTAGAGGTATGCTCATTATATAATCTAATCTTATGGTTTCTTCTGCATCTAGTTGGGTGCTTGACTCTGGTTCTAGTGTTCACTTGCGCACTTCTATGTAGGATCTTGAGGATAGCAAGAGACTGAGGGATGGTGAAATGACCCTACACGTCAGGAATGGAGCAAGAGTTGCTGCTATGGCCGTAGGAACCTATCCTCTATGATTACCATCAGGATTAGACTCAGTACTTAGAAACTATTTTTATGTGCCTGCAATGAGCAGGAATTTGATTTCTATTTCATGTTTAGTATATAAAGGCTATGTAATTAGTTTTCTTAAGGACCATTGTAATATTATTTATGAAAAAAATAAAATTGCAAGTGGTTTTCTTATAAATGGTCTCTATCAGTTACATATTGATTTTTCTATTTTTAATATCGAGTAAAACATGAATGCTATGGGATCAAAGTGACCTAGGGATAGTCTAAATGATAGGTATCTTTGGCACCTTAGGCTAGGTCACATAGCTGAAGATAGGGTTAATAAATTAGAGAAATCCGAGCTATTGAGGCTGTTGACTTTCGAGTCATATCTGATTTGTGAATCATGCCTTCATGGCAAAATGACCAAGCTTCCTTTTGTGGGATACGGGGAAAGGGCCACAGACCTGCTTGTCCTAGTACATACTGATGTATACGACCCATTTGATATACCAGTCAGGGGCAAGTACATCTACTTCATCATCTTTATCGATGATTTATCTCAGTATGGATATGTGTATTTGATGTGATACAAGTCTGAAGCTTTTGAAATGTTCAAGAAATTCATACTTGAAGTAGAAAAATAAATAGAAAAATCTATTAAAATTTTTTACTTAGATCGAGGAGGTGGATATCTTAGTCAAAAATTTCTAGACTACCTTAAGGATAATGGCATAGTCTCATAATGGACTCCACCTGGAATGCCTCAACTCAATGGGATTTCAGAATGGAGAAACTGGATCCTATTAGATATGGTTCGATCCATGATGAGCTTCACAGATCTTTCTGAGTTTTTTTGGGGATATAGTCTGTTGACCGCTATATATTTATTGAATAGGGTTCCATCTAAAATCATTCCTACCATAACGTATGAGATATGACATGGTAAGAAACCAAGTCTAAGTCATCTCAGAATTTGGAGTTGTTTGGCCCATGTCAAGAGACAACAGATGGACAAATTAAAGTCTAGATTCTTTAGTGCTAGATTTAGTGGATATCCTAAAGAGTCATTAGGATATTTTTTCTATCACTTTGAAGATCATAATATGATTGTGAGACACACCATCTTTCTTGAAAAATAGTTTATTTCCAAGAGCCATGAGCCAAGGAACGTATGGAATCCAATCAGATTGAGCCAGTCCAATCACTACCTCATCCATCTCGTAGATCAGAAAGGATTTTTCATCTCCCTCAAAGGTACTTAGGTACTATTTCAAAGAACATAGAGGAAATGTTCCTCACAGGAAAAGGGGTTCATGGTGATGATCCAAAAACCTATGACGAGGCAATATCAGATATCGACTTCGAAAAATAGTTAGAGGCAATGAAGTCAAAGATTGACTCAATGCGCTCAAACCAAGTCTAGACCTTGGTAGATCCATCTGAAGGTATAGTACCTATTGGGTGTAAATGGATCTTCAAGAGAAAGATAGGTGCTGATGGAAATATAGTGACCTTCAAAGCAAGGCTCGTAGCAAAATGGTATAGTTAGTGCGAAGGCATTGACTATCAGGATACTTTTTCACTAATAGCCATGCTAAAATCCATCTACACATTACTTGTTGTTGTAGCCTATTTTGATTATGAAATATGGCAGATGGACATGAAAACAACATTCTTAAATAGATATCTTATGGAAGATATCTATATGGAATAGCCGCTGGGTTTTACATTCAGTGATACTGATCATAAGGTCTGCAAGCTGTAAAGGTCCATATATGGACTTAAGCAAGCATCTTGGAGCTGGAATGCTCATTTCAATGATGTGATCAAATCATTTGGATTCATCAAGAATGAAGAGGAGCCCTGTGTTTTCAAAAAGATCAGTGGAAGCACTATTGTCTTTTTCATACTATACGTGAATGACATCCTCCTAATTGGGAATGATATTTCCATGTTGACTACAGTCAAAATGTGGTTGTCTAAATAATTCTTCATGAAGGACCTAGGAGAGGCATCTTTTATTCTAGGAATTAAGGTCTATAGAGATAGACCAAATAGGATGCTGGGTCTCTCAAAACTCTAAGAGGGGATTGGTGTCCTTCAGGCATGGCTTTCATCTCTTTAAGAAGATGTGTCCTAACACACCTGAGGAGATTGAACGCATGAGCAAGATCCCATATGCTTCAGCAATAAGAGGCCTCATGTATGCCATGCTATGTACCCGACCTGATATTACCCATGTTGTAAGTGTCGCAAGTAGGTATCAGTCAAATCCATGTGAAGAGTATTGGACTTTTGTGAAATGTATCCTTAATTACTTGAGGACTAAGGATATGTTTCTAGTCATTGGTAATGGAGAACTTTAGGTCTAGGGGCATACAGACTCGAATTTTATGTCCGATATAGATGATCGAAAGTCGACATCCGGATGTCTGTTTGTGTGCAATGGTGGTGCTGTCAGGTAGAAGAGTTCCAAGTAGACTATGATAGTAGATTTCACCATGGAAGCAGAGTACATCGCTGCGTTGAAAGTTGCAAAAAAGGTATTTTGGTATAAAAAGTTTGTCGTTGAGCTCGGAGTGATGCCATCAGATGCCATCCCTCTATACTGCGATAATAATGATGCCATAGCCCTAGCTAAGGAGTTCAGGTTTCACAAAAAACCTAAGCACATCGAGCGGTGATATCACCTCATCCGCGATTATCTCAAGAAGGGAAACGTCGAGGTCAAGAGAGTCGACACTGTAGATAATATGGCTGATCCACTGACAAAGCCATTAAGCTAACATAAGATCGAAGACCACCTTGAGAAGATGGGACTTAAATTTGTAGCCAATTGGCTTTAGGTCAAATGAATGTTTGTTAGATGTATGCCCTAGAAGCCAAATTGGCTATCACTTGTAATACACTTCTAAGGGCAATTTTATAATTTTGACTATAAATCAATAAATGGATTATCTTCTATCATAGTGTATTTTTAAAAATATCTATGATACATCCTTTAAGTTAATGATAATGACAATTCATACTTTCAAGAGTTGAAAATTCAAGACATGAATTTTCATAATTAACTCACAAACTACTCCCAACCGTAGGATCATCACGAGGATGGTGATCGATCCAGAAGGTTGGTGTACGATTGCTTTCTTAGGATAGACGTATCTTGAGTCTATGGTGTGGAGACACCAGAGCGAGAGTACAGATATTTATTAGAGAACAAAGGCACTAAGCGTGACCACCTCGAGTAGTCATAAGGAAGTCCACCTTCTCATCAATGATCGACTCGATACTGCAGTGGTGTGTCTGGTTATTTAACTTGAGGTGCATCAATAATTTACCTTGATGGTGTTATAGTTTGACTACACCATAACTCGATCTCCTAGCCATTCCAAATTCTGAGGTGTATGTTGGCTATAGCATGTTCATTATAGAAATTGGATTACTGCAATAGAAGATCTATCTACCTTGATAGATGAGGAGTAGCCCTATGATAGTCATGAGATTGAGTTCATAAGCCTATGGCCATGGCAAAGTGAAGATGATAGAAAGAGTTTCTATTAAGATTTTACATTGGACTCGAATCAAATGATTAATTCATATGACGGACATTGGATTTGATGAGTTCACCTTAACCCTAATTCTGTCGAGGCTCAAGATAGAAGAATCCAATCACATAGATAACTATATCGAGAGGTTCACTTTTAGTTCTAATGGGTTGCCACCATATACTACTAGATGTCACTGGTGGATTTTGGGAGCAATTAGGATGATTTTGATGATTAATCATTCTAATTGTATGAATCAGAAAAGTTCTGGTCCATCGAAAGATGTTTCGATGATGTTGATGATGGAGATCATGACATGTCTCATTATCATATAGAATTGAACCTAATTGGATAATACAAATAAGAGTTTGGGTCTGGATTCCATCAATTGAGCTAATCCAATTTGGTTGATTTGGATTAGATCCAATCAGGTTCAAGATAATCGTGCTAGCACATGATTGAGCCTGACTTTCTCCTTCTGAAATCTTTCTGATTCATCATAACTGAGTCAAATTTGATTTGACTCATTCTTGTATTTTGAATGAATTTATTTTCATCTGACTGAAATAAGTTTAGGTTAGATTAATTATAGAAATTAAATCCATTCATGGTCAAATTGGACTAGGGTCAAAAGTTGACCTGTTTGAGAGAATTGAGGGTCACCTGATCAGATGCTTTTAGAAAATTTTTAAGAAATTATTTTGATCTAATTTTTAGATATATGATAGAACATGAGTTATTCATTGGGTGTACTAAATTTTGTGATTTTTTGAGGTGCCTAGACTGAGTTATGATAGAGTTTGATTTGGATCAAACTCTTGAGGAGCGGGTCCTAGGCATAGTGGACTCTTCCTTATCTACTCATGCCGATACCTTTTTGAATCATTTTTGGTGAAAAGAATAGATGAGATCTAGTGGGTTTTCATGGATAATATGTTCTATAGTTCTAATAATAAAATAAATGAGTTATTTTGGTCAAAAGGGACTCTAAGTAGGCATTGGATATAAAAGCCTTTCTCACGTCAAAGTGCAGTCAATGCAAGAAATAATTTTCCACACCCAAAGTCTGACATCCCTGATAACCCACACTCCCTCTATCCTCTCTCTTCTTCTCTTCTACAAGTCTAAAAAGTTAGGCACAAATTTGAGAAGAAGGTCCAAGGTTTTTGGCACAATATTCAGGATCTATGCAACGGAGTTCGTGTGATGAATGGGTTGCCTTCAGAAATAATTTTGAAGGTTCTTTGGATCAAATCCAGATCTAATTTTTAGAAAAAAAGTTTGTGAGGAGAAGACATTCAGATCCTGTCAGAGTGGATACTGGTACAGGCTAGGCACGTGTATGGATCCTTCTAGAACCTTAGGAATCAATAGGATCATTGCAAGGTAATTAGATTACCCAATCAGGTACTTTAAATTAAATCTAATTTAATTTTAATTTTTAATTTTTAATATCAGATCATCATGATTAGATCTGAGAGCTCTTAAATTTGATTAGATCATTTAAAAATTTTCTCTGATCAGATCTGTACGATCCTGCAGTGGAAAATAGTATTTTTCCTTCACCCTATTCCTCTCTCTCTGGATTCGCCACCCATCTCTTGGTGTCTATTCATCAGGGCTGCCGCCTTCTTCTAGTTAGAAGTCTTTGGTTGCTAATTCCAGAGCTTCAAATCTCTAGTAAATCGATCCTTACAATTATCCCAAGATCTATGATGAGATGATTGTTAGATATGTGTGCCCTAGAAGCCAGAATTGGCTGACACTTGTAATACACTTCTAGGGGCAAAATTATAATTTTAACTATAAATAATAAAATAAATTATTTTCTATCATAAATGTATATTTAGTGTCTGTGATACATTCCTTGAGTTAATGATAATGATAATTCTTATTTTTAAGAGTTGAAAATTTAAGACAAGAATTTTTATTATTAACTCATAAAATGCTCCTGACTGTAGGATCATCATGAGGATGGTGATTGATCCGAAAGGTTGGTGTACAATTACTTCTTTATAGTAGATGAGTCTTGAGTCTATGGTGTAGAGACATCGGAGCGAGAGTACAGGTACTCGTTAGAGAATGAGGGCACTGAGCATGACCACCTCGAGTAGTCATAAGGAAGTCTACCTTCTCGTCGATGACTGACTCGAAGCTATAGTGGTGTGTCTGGTTCTTTGACCTGAGGTGCATCAGTAGTTCACCTTGAGGGTGTTATAGTTTGACTACACCATGACTCGATCTCCTAGCCATTCAGAACCCTGAGGTGTATGTTGGCTATAGCATGTTCATTGTAGGAATTGGATTGCACCAAGAGGGAATCTATCTACCTCGGTGGATGAGGAGCAGCCCTATGATGATCATGAGAATCAAGTTCATAAGCCCATGGCCATGGCAGAGTGAAATAATAGAAAGAGTTTCTATTAAGGTTTTCACATCGAACTTGAATCGAATGATTAAATCATATGATATAAATTAGGGTTTGACGAGTTCACCTTAATCCTAATCTGATCGAGGCTCAAGATAGAAGAACTTAATCACACAAGTAGCTGCACCAAGAGATTCATTTTTAATTTTGATGGGTTGCCATCATATACTGCTAGGTGTCACTTATAGATTTTGGAAGCAATTAGAATGATTTGGATGATCGATCATTCTGATTGTCTGAATCAGAAGAGTTCTGATCTATCGAAAAGAGTTTCGATGATGTCGATGATCAAGATCACGACATATCCCATTATCATACAAAATTGAACCTAACTGGATTACACAAATAAGAATTTGGATCTGGATATCATCAATTAGACTAATCTAGTTCAATTGATTTGAATTAGATTCGTTAGATTCAAGAAAATCGTGCTAGCATACGATTGAGCCTAATGTTCTCCTTCTATTATCATTAAAAGTTATCTCGACTAAGTCAAATGTGTTTGTGCTCACTCAAGTACCTTTACTTGGTCTAACTGAAGCTTGTCCAATTTAGAAAAGGGTTGTCTTAATTTATGAGAAAAATTTGAGACAACACCTGCCAATTTCCATCACCTACTAATTCTTATCCTTTGACTTTGGTCAAACATTGACCTTTGACACTTAGACATCTACCCATGTGTCATGCACCTGTAGGAGAGTAGATAGGGGCTTGTCCCCTTGCTATAATTTTGAATGGAGGGGGTGCACGCCTAGGGAGGCATGCGCCAATGGATAGGGATGCTTGGAGTCCCATACGGATGGGAGTCCAGGTTGCTTCTTGGTTTCTACTTAGGTGGCCCATAACTATAGACTTTGACCAGTCTTAGGTGCCATCTAAGGATCAATTAGAGGGGCTATCATTTGATTAGATTAGGTGATGTCATCCCATCAATCAGATTTAGATCTGATTATACGAAGCAACGTGATTAGCCGGGATGATGTGGCACTGCATGGCGCAGCAGGGTCTATATAAACTTCTATCTATACCCAACTTTTAATAGAGTTCTCACTTAACCCACACCCCAAGGCTCTCTCTCTCTCTTCTCCATGCCATATTCTAGTTCTCTCTCTCCTCTCCATGCCTAAGGTAAGTTGGGCTCTAGTTTGGTGCGATCCAGACAAGAAAAAGCTGATGAGAAAGGAAGAAGGTAGCACTACCGCAGAGACTACTACTGATCTTCAGAAGGAGTTTTGAAGATCCTCCAAATCAGATCCAGATCTAATTTTTGGAAAAGTAATAAAGAAGGAGAGGATCTCTAAATCTAGCCCAAGTGAATACTGGTAGAGGCCAGACGCTTGCGTGGCTAGATCTAGAATCTCAGATAATCAACAGGATCATCAAAGGGTAATCAGATTACACAATATCAAGGTATAAATTAAATCAAATTAAATTTATTTTTATTTTATTTATTAGATCTATAAAATTAGATCTAAAATATCTTAGATCTAATCTAAATATATGAAATTTTTTTTTTGAAATATCTCTCTTGATCCGATCAGATCTAAATGAACCTGATCTGGGAAATCAAGATTTCCCCTTCAACTGGTATCAAAGCCAGGTTCTCTAAATTATTTAGATCTAATTTTTATTTATTTTTAATTTAAAAATTAAATAATTTTAAGTATCACATAAGATATGATTAGATCTAAAATTAAAAAAATTAAAATTAAATAATATAGATCTAAGTTCTACAATATGCATGACTATTTATAAAATAGAATAGTTCTATACGTAGTCTTGCATAATCATGATCTATTTTGATTAAATTATGATTGTAGATCTATTTATTTTCTATTTTTTAATGATTATAAATATTATAATAAAATCAACAAAATAAAAAATAAAATTATTTAATTTTTAGATCATGTGAGATATGATGCATGCATGATTAGACTAGTTATAGAATAGTTCTACATAATTACCTAGATTAGAATTTATTTTGATGTGATCAATTTAAATCTAATTTTTTAGATAATTATGAGATAATTTAGATCTAAAAATATGCATGATATGATACATGAGATGTATGCAAAATATGTATTAAGTTAGATCAATTTTATATATGAAATATATGATGTAGATCTAACTAGTTTTATAGGTTTATATTTTTGATTAAGGTGTTCTCCTTGGTCATTCGATCATAAGAACAAAGTAGAGTTTAAATAAATACCCTCTCCTCCCATTTGATGGGATGTTCTTATGATGTATAGGGGTGCTGCACGTTCGTCCTTATTTAGAAATCAAGAACTTACTTTCTGCAAAACCCTAGATCCTAAAATCCTAGGATTTTATTTATATATTTTATTTATGAACCCAAACTTAATTAAGAATTAAGATTATGAAATATATGTTAGATCTAAAATTGAGAATTTTAGATCTAAGATATATTCATAAAATTGGGTTCAGGCTTGGGTAGCTTAATTAGGTCTAAGCGGTCGATCAAACTGAATCAAGAGTTGGTTAGATGGGATCAATAGTGCTTAAATTGACCAGCCTAATAGGATTAAGTCTGGGTCAAGATCGAGTCACATGAGTGATCGATCAAGCTAAGACCTAATTAGGCTCAGTGGTTAGAGTCTGGATTGTAGGCTAACCCGATTGGTTCTGGCTCAACAATTTGGTGTCTAAGGTAAGTTTGGCAGATACGATCGACTGATTTTTAATTGAGAGCTACTCGACTCGAATGCATTCTTGTCGAGTTAATGGCATATCCCTTCCACCGATCTCACTTACCTGGCCATATTTGTTGGCTCAGTTCCTGATCTGAGGTGGTCAATAATCTGAGCTAACCCATGCCACTAGGTTAGTCATAATGGTTATGACTATGTCAAGTCTAGTTTAATGAGACCTAAATCAAATCTTCCTAAGAAAAGATTAAGTCTAAGATCTTCCACCATTGTAGATGTGCGGGCCCTTCCCGAGGTTGATTGTTCTCAGCTGGTTACAGTGGTTCAGTTGCACCTGGGAAGATGCAACCATATCTATTAGGCATTGGATGCTACGGGCTGGAGGATGGATTGGGCTCAATATTTTAGATACGGTGAGAGACTCAATTAGGAATCCAATCTGTGCAAATGGTGGGTCTGACTTAACTAAGGAGTGGATCAATATTTCGGGCATGGTGAGATTCATGAATTAGAGATCAAGTTTGGGTGCACCATGATTAGAGAATCATTGAATAAGAGTTGTTCACTCATTGGCTAACCCATCACCAATAACTGTTAGATGAGGTGATGAGTCAGTTGGTGGAACCGCACCACCCACTAGAAATCATTAATCATGGAGATTTTTACATCTCTATAGAGAGAGTGTAGGGATCTAAAAAAATAGTGGGAGCTAATTTGTTTAAAAATTAAAATCCTAAACAAATTGGTTAAGTCTTAATTATAATATCTAACTAGAAAATTTGACTCTCTACAGAAAAATGTCTGCATCCAATCCACTAGCATGAATCTTGAACACCCATAGACTGATCTGACCAAATTATAAGGATTGGTTCTAAAACTTCAAAATTATTTTGGATTTCGAAAAGTTAACTCATGTATTGGACCAGGATCGTCCTACCTTACCAGCTCATCCATCCGTTGAACAGAGAGTATCTTTGGATAAGTGGACAGACGAAGATAACAAGGCCAGATATTACATGTTGGGCTTGATGTTTGATGAACTTCAGCACCAACATGAAGATATCAGGACTGCTTGCCAAATGTTGACTCACCTACAAGAGATGTTTGGTGAACAGAGTCGCGCAGTCAAGTATCAAGTCACTAAACGACTATTCAAGGCTAAGATGCATGATTGGTAGTCAGTCCAAGATCATTATCTGATGATGATCAAACTCTTGGAAGAGCTTGAGAAGTTTGGAGTGAAGTTGGACTTGGATCTGTAGAATGACATAATTCTATAATCTTTGACTGATGCGTATGGGCAGTTCATCATGAAATAAATATGCATAAACTTCAAAATTCTTTGGCCGAACTTGTGAACATGCTGGTTACCGCTGAGCTTTCTATGAAAGGTTTTAAAGACTCAGTGCTTGCTATCGAATAGACTTCTTCCCAGAGAAAGTCTTTCAAGAAGAAGAAGAAATCTGTGAAAAAGTAGAAGGTAGAAGGAGGAAAGAAGAAAAAGGCAGAGCTGAAAAAGAAGGCAGCTGATAAAGGAAAGTGTTTTCATTGCAATAATGACAACCACTGAAAGCAAAACTGCCCTACATACCGGCCACCCTGAAGAATAAGAAGGAGGCAGGTCCTACTGGAGGTATGCTCGTTATTGAGTCTAACCTTATGATATTTTCTACATCCAGTTGGGTGCTTGACTCTGATTCTAGTACTCATTTATGCACTTTCATGCAGGGTCTTGAGGATAGCAGGAGGCTGAGGGATGGTGAGATGATCCTGTGTATCGAAAATGGAGCAAGAATTACTGCTATGGCCGTGGGAGCATACCCTCTTCGACTACCATCTGGTTTAGACTTAATGTTAAAAGACAGTTATTATGTGCCTGCAGTAAGTAAGAATTTGATTTTTGTTTCTTGCCTTGCATTAGAAGGCTATATAATTAATTTTTTTAAGGACTATTATAACATTCTTTATGAAAGAAATAAAATTGCAAGTTATCAGTTACATATTGATGTATCTATTTTTAATATCGAGCAAAATGTGAATACCATGAAATGACCTAGGGATAGTCCAAACGATGGGTATCTATGGCACCTAAGACTAGGTCATATAGTAGAAGATAAGGTTAACAAATTAAAGAAAACTGGGCTATTGAGTCCATTGACTTTCAAGTCATATCCAATTTGTGAATCTTGTTTTCATGGCAAAATGACTAAGCTTCCTTTTGTAGGACATGGAAAAAGGGCCACAGATCTTCTTGCCCTAGTACATACTGATGTGTGCGGCCCATTTGATGTGCCGACTAGAGGCAACTTTGTCTACTTCATAACCTTTACCGATGATTTATCTAGGTATGGGTATGTGTATCTTATGAGACACAAGTTTGAAGCTTTTGAAAAGTTTAAAAAATTCAGACATGAAGTAGAAAAGTAAATAAGAAAATCCATTAAGGTTCTTCAATCAGATCGAGGAGGTGAATACCTTAGTCAAAAATTCTTGGACTATCTCAAGAAAAATGGCATAGTCTCTCAATGGACTCCACCTGAAATACCTCAACTCAATGGGGTTTCAGAATGGAGGAACTGGACTCTATTGGATATGGTCCGATCCATGATGAGCTTCACAGACCTCCCTGATTTTTTTTGGGGATACTATTTGTTAACTGCAATATACTTACTGAATAGGGTTCCTTCTAAAACCGTTCCTACCACACCGTATGAGATATGGCATGGTAAGAAACCAAGTCTGAGTCATCTCAGAATTTGGGTTGTCCGGCTCATGTCAAAAGACAACAAGCGGACAAGTTAGACTTTAGGTCCTTTAGAGCTCGATTTATAGGATATCCTAAAGAGTCATTAGGATATTATTTCTACATTCTAGAAGATCACAATGTGATTGTGAGTCGACATGCCATCTTTCTTGAAAAATAGTTTATTCAAGATAGTGGCATTGGAAAGCAGATCAAGCTCGAGGAGAAAGTCTCACAAGAGCAACGAGCTAAGGACCAAATGGAACCAAATCAGGTTAAGCCAATCCAATCACTACCTCCTCCACCTCGTAGATCGGAAAGAATTTTTCATCCTCCTGAGAGGTACTTAGGTACTATTTCAGAGGAAGTAGAGAAAATGATTCCTCGTAGGTAATGGGGTTCATGGTGATGATCCCAAAACCTATAACGAGGCGATATCAGATATCGACTCCGAGAAATGGTTAGAGGCAATGAAGTCAGAAATTGACTCGATGCACTCAAACCAAGTCTGGACCTTGGTAGATCCACCAGAAGGTATAGTACCTATTGGGTGTAAATGGATCTACAAGAGAAAGATTGGTGCAGATGGAAAATGTGGAGACATTCAAAGCTAGATTAGTGGCAAAAGGATTATAGTCAAGCGCGAAGGCATTGACTATCAGGATACCTTTTCGCCAGTAGCTATGCTAAAATCCATCCGCACATTGCTTGCTATTGTAGCCTATTTCGATTATGAAATATGGCAAATGGACGTGAAAACGATATTCTTAAATGGATATCTTGAGGAAGATATCTATATGGAACAGCCGCTAGGTTTCACATCCAGTGATGCTGATCATAAGGTATGCAAGCTGCAAAGGTCCATATATGGACTTAAGCAAGCATCTCGGAGCTGGAATACTCATTTTAATGATGTGATCAAATTATTTGGTTTCATAAAAAATGAGGAGGAAGCCATGTGTCTTCAAAAAGGTCAGTGGGAGCACTGTTGTCTTCCTCGTATTGTATGTGGATGACATCCTCCTTATTGGGAATGATATTCCCATGTTGACCATAGTTAAAATATGGTTATCTAAAGAATTCTCCATGAAAGACCTAGGAGAAGCATCCTTTATTCTAGGAATTAAGGTCTATAGAGATAGACCGAATAGGATGCTAGGACTTTCATAGAAGATGTACATAGAGGAAGTGCTAAAGAGGTTTAGCATGGAAAACTCTAAGAGGGGTTTGGTACCCTTCAGACATGGCATTCATCTTTTCAAGAAGATGTGCCCTAGCACACCTGAGGAAATAGAACGCATGAGCAAGATCCCTTATGCTTCAGCAATAGGGAGCCTCATGTATGCCATGTTATGTACACGACCTGATATAGCCCATGCTGTGAGTGTCACGAGCAGATATCAGTCGAATCCAGGTGAAGAACACTGAACTTCTATGAAATGTATCCTTAAGTACTTAAGAAGAACTAAGGATATGTTGTTGGTCTTTGGTAATGGAGAACTCCAAGTCCAAGGGCTATACAGACTCGGATTTTATGTCCGATGTAGATGATCGAAAGTCGACATCTGGGAGTCTGTTTGTGTGCAATGGTGGAGCTATCAATTAGAAAAGTTTCCAAGCAGACAGTGATAGCAGATTCCACCATGGAAGCAGAATACATCGCTGCATCAGAAGCTGCAAAGGAGGCATTCTGGTACAAGAAGTTTGCCGTAGAGATCAGAGTAATGCCATCAGATGCCATTCCTCTATACTGCAACAATAATGGCACCATAGCCCTTGCTAAGGAGCTAAGGTCTCACCAAAAATCCAAGCACATCGAGTGGCGATACCATCTCATCCATGATTACCTCGAGAAGGGTTACATCGAGGTCAAGAGAGTCGACTCCGTAGATAATGCGGTAGATCCGCTTACAAAGCCATTGGACCAGCAAAAGATCGAAGCCCACCTTGAGAAGATGGGACTTAGATTTGTAGCCAATTGGCTTTAGATCAAGTGGGAGTTTGTTAGATATGTGTGCCCTAGAAGCCAGAATTGGCTGACACTTATAATACACTTCTAGGGGCAAAATTATAATTTTGATTATAAATAATAAAATTGATTATTTTCTATCATAAATGTGTATTTAGTATCTGTGATATATTTCTTGAGTTAATGGTAATGATAATTCTTTTTTTCAACAGTTGAAAATTTGAGACAAGAATTTTCATTATTAAATCATAAAATGCTCCTAACCATAGGATCATCATGAGGATGGTGATTGATTCGAAAGGTTGGTATACAATCGCTTCTTCATAGTAGATGAGTCTTTAGTCTACGGTGTAGAAACATTGGAGCGAGAGTACAGGTACTCATTAGAGAACGAGGGCACTAATTGTGACTACCTCGTGCAGTAATATGGAAGTCTACCGACTCATCGATGACTGACTCTAAGCTATAGTGGTGTGTCTGATTCTTTGACCTGAGGTGCATCGACAGTTCACCTTGAGGGTGTTATAGTTTGACTACACCAAGACTCGGTCTCTTAGCTATTTGGAATCTTGAGGTATATGTTGGCTATAGGATGTTCATTATAGGAATTGGATTGCACCAAGAGGGAATCTATCTACCTCGGTGGATGAGGAGCAGCCCTATGATGATCATGAGAATCAAGTCCATAAGCCCATAGCCATGGCAGAGTAAAATAATAGAAAGAGTTTCTATTAAGATTTTCACATCGGACTTGAATCGAATGATTAAATCATATGATAGAAATTAGGGTTTGACGAGTTCACCTTAACCCTAATCTGATCGGGGCTCAAGATAGAAGAACTTAATCACACAAGTAGCTGCACCAAGAGGTTCATTTTCAGTTTTGATGGGTTGCCACCATATACTGCTAGGTGTCACTGATAGATTTTTGGAGCAATTAGAATGATTTGGATGATCGATCATTCTGATTGTCTGAATCAAAAGAATTCTGATCTATCGAAAGGAATTTTGATGATGGAGATGATGGAGATCACAACATATCCCATTACCATACAGAACTGAACCTAACTGGATCATACAAATAAGAGTTTAGATCTAGATTTCATCAATTGGACTAATCTAGTTCAATTGATTTGAATTAGATTCAATTAGGTTCAAGGAAATCATGCTAGCACATGATTGAGCCTAACGTTCTCCTTCTATTATCATTAAAAGTTGTCTTGACTGAGCCAAATATATTTGTGCTCACTTAGGTACCTTTACTTGGTCTGATTGGAGCTTGTCGAGGTTAGAAAAGGATTGTCTTAATTTATGAGATAAATTTGAGACAACACCTACCATTTTCCATCACTTGCTAATTTTTGTCCTTTGACTTTGGTCAAATATTAATCTTTGACACTTAGACATCTTCCTATATGTCATGCACCTATAGGATAGTAGATAGGGGCTTGTCCCCTTGCTAGAATTTGGAAAGTAGGGGGTGCATGAGGCGTGCGCCCATGGATAGGGATGCCTGGAGTCCCATACGGATGGGACTCTAGGTTGCTTCTTGGTTTCTACTTAGGTGGCCCATAACTATAGACTTTGATCAGTCTTAGGTGCTATCTAAGGATGAATTAGAGGGGCTCTCATCTGATTGGATCAGATGATGTCATCCCACCAATCAGATTTAGATCTAATTATATGAAGCAATGTGATTGGCCGGGATGATGTGGCACTGCATGGCGCAGCAGGGTTTATATAAACCCTATCTACGCCCAACTTTTAATAGAGTTCTCTCATAGCCCACGCCCAAGACTCTCCCTCTCCCTCCTCCATGCCATCTTCTAGTTCTCTCTCTCCTCTCCACGTCCGAGGTAAGTTGGGCTCCAGTTTGGTGCGATCCAGGCAAGAAAAAGCTGATAAGAAAGGAAGAAGGCAGCACTGTTGTAGAGACAACTGCTGATCTTCAGAAGAAGTTTCGAAGATCCTCCAAATCAGATCTAGATTTAATTTTTGGAGAAGTGCTAAAGAAGGAGAAGATCTCTAGATCCAGTCTGATTGGATATCGATGAGGCCAGACGCTTGTGTAGCTAGATCCAGAATCTCAGGCAATCAGTAGGATCATCAAAGGATAATTAGATTACCCAATATCAAGGTATAAATTAAATTAGATTTAATTTATTTTTATTTTATTCATTAGATCTATAAAATCAGATCTGAAACATCTCAGATCTGATCTAGATACATAAGAAAATTTTTTTAAAATATCTCTCTTGATCCGATCAGATCTGAATGAACCTAATCCAGAATATCAAGATTTTCTCTTCAATGATATCAGATATTGACTTTGAGAAATGGTTAGAAACAATAAAGTCAAAGATTGACTCAATGCACTCGAACCAAGTCTAGACCTTAGTATATCCACCAGAAGGTATAGTATCTATTGGGTGTAAATAGATCTTCAAGAGAAAGATAGGTGCTGATGGAAATGTAGAGACATTCAAAGCTAGGCTTGTAGCGAAAGGTTATAGTCAGCATGAAGGCATTGACTATCAGGATACATTTTTGCTAGTAGCCATGCTTAAGTCCATCTACACATTGCTTGCTGTTGCAGCCAATTTCGATTATGAAATATGATAGATGGACATGAAAATAATATTCTTAAATAGATATCTTGAGGAAGATATTTATATAGAGCAGCCGCTTGATTTCACATCTAGTGATGGTGATCATAAGGTTTGCAAGCTACAAAGATCCATATATGGACTTAAGCAAGCATCTCGAAGCTGGAATGCTTATTTCAATGATGTGATCAAATCATTTGATTTCATCAAAAACGAGGAGGAGCCGTGTGTTCAAAACGGTCAATGGGAGTGCTATTATTTTTCTTGTACTGTATGTGGATGATATCATCCTAATTGGAAATGATATTCCCATGTTGACCACGGTCAAAATATGGTTGTCTAAAGAGTTCTCTATGAAAGACCTAGGAGAAGCATCCTTTATTCTAGGAATAAATATCTATAGATATAGACTGAATAAGATGCTACGACTTTCATAGAAGATGTACAAAGAGAACGTGCTAAAAAGGTTTAGCATGAAAAACTCCAAAAGGGGTCTAGTATCTTTTAGACATGATATTCATCTCTCCAAGAAGATGTGCCCTAGTTCACCTGAGGAGATTGAATACATGAACAAGATCCATTATGCTTCAGCAATAGGAAGCCTCATGTATGTCATGCTATGTACACGATCTGATATTACCCATGCTGTGAGTGTCACGAGCAGGTATCAGTCAAATCCAGGTGAAGAGCATTGGACTTTTGTGAAGTATATCGTTAAGTACTTGAGAAGGACTAACGATATATTTCTAATCTTTGGTAATGAAGAACTCCAGGTCCAGGGGTATACAGACTCGAACATTATGTCTGACATAGATAATCGAATGTCGACATCTAGAAGTCTATTTGTATGCAATGATGGTGCTGTTCGCTGAAAAAATTTTAAGCAGATGGTGATAGCAGATTTCATCATGGAAGTAAAATACATCACTATGTTGGAAGCTATGAAGGAGGCGTTTTGGTATAAAAAGTTCACCGCAGAGCTTGAAGTGATGTCATCGGATGTCGTCCCTTTATACCACAACAACAATGGCACCATAGCCCTTGCGAAGGAGTTGAGGTCTCATCAAAAATTCAAGCACATCGAACAGCAATTCCATCTGATCGGCGATTACCTCGAGAAGGAATACGTCGGGGTCAAGAGAGTCGACACCATAAATAATATGGCTGACCTACTGATGAAGCCGTTGGGACAACAGAAGATCGAAGCCCATCTTAAGAAGATGGAACTTAGATTTGTAGCCAATTGGCTTTAGGTCAAGTGGGAGTTTGTTAGATATGTGCCCTAGAAGCCAGATTGGCTAACACTTGTAATACACTTCTAAGAGCAATTTTATAATTTTAACTATAAATTAATAAAAAAATTATTTTCTATCATAATGTACATTTAAGTATCTATGATACATCTTTTGAGTTAATGGTAATGATAATTCATATTTTCAAGAGTTAAAAATTTAAGGCATAAATTTTCATAAATTAACTCATAAACTGCTCCTAACCATAGGATCATCATTAGAATGGTGATCGATCTAGAATGTTGATGTACGATCGCTTTCTTAGGATAGATGAGTCTTAAGTTTATGGTGTGAAGATAATGGAGCAAGAGTACAGGTACTCGTTAGAGAATGAGGATATTGAGTGTGACCACCTCAAGCAGTCATAAGGGAGTCTACCTTCTCATCGATGACTGACTCGATGCTATAGTAGTGTGTCAAATTTTTTGAACTGAGGTGCATCGATAGTTTATCATGAGGGTGTTATAGTTTGACTACACTAAACTAAGTTTCTTAGCCATTCGAAATCCTGAGGTGTAGTTGGCTATAGCATGTTTGTTATAGGAATTGGATTATACCAATAAGGGATCTATCTATCTTGGTAGATGAGGAGTAGCCCTATGATGATCATGAGATTGAATCCATAAGCCCATGGCCATGGCAGTGTGAAGATGATAGAAAAAATTTCTATTAGGTTTTCACATCGGATTCGAATCGAATGATTAATTTATATGATGGATATTGGATTTGATGAGTTCATCTTAATCCTAATCCTGTCGGGGCTCAGGATAGAAGAACCCAATGACATAGATAGCTACACCAAGAAGTTTGCTTTCAGTTTTGATGGCTTGCGATCATATATTGCTAGGTATCACTGGTAGATTTTGGGAGTAATTAGAATGATCCTGATGATTGATCATTCTAATTGTGTGAATTAAAAAAGTTCTAGTCCATTGAAAGGTATTTTTGATGATGTTGATGATGGAGATCGTGACATATTACATTACCATATGGAGCTAAACCTAACTGGGTCACACAAATAAGGGTTCAGATCTGGATGTCATCAATTGGGCTAATCTAGTTTAATTGATTTGAATTAGATCCAATTAGGTTCAAGAAAATCGTGCTATTACATGATTGAGCCTAACATTCTCCTTCTATAATCATTCTAGGATCGCCTCAGATGAGCCAAATTGGTTTGGGCTCACTAGAAAACCCTATATGGGTTTGTCTGGTCTGATTGGAGCTTGTCTAGATTAGAAAATGATTATCTTAATCCATCAGATGAAAATAAGACAAGACCTGCAAAATCCTATCGCCACCTACCATTCTCTATCACTGACGAGACATAAGATGTTTTAGTATAGGAAAGAAAGAGGCAGGGGCATGCACCTCCTTTGGACATCTCCTTGGGGTGCACGCCCTCTTGATTTCCATACACAAAAGTGTGTGCACATGATTTTCAGGTTGCTTGATGGCTTCAAAGTCTTAGGCGCCAAAGTGTTTGGGCCTATCCATCTTTGGCACCGTCTATGATAACTTTAAGGGGTCTCTAATCTGATTGGATCAGATGACATTACTCTACCAATAAGATTAAGATCTGATTGAATTGTGCAATTTGAGTGGCCAAAGTGATGTGGCACTGCGTAGCGCAGTAGGGTCTATTTAAACCCTATCTGCACCTAGGGTTTGATTAATACTCCTATTCACCATGCCGTAAGGCTGTCCCTCCTCTTTTCCATGCCTCCCTCTGATCCTCTCTCTCCCCTCTCCATGCCCAAGGTGTTGGGCAGATCTAGCAAGCGAAATCAAGGAAGCTTGGCACATATACAAGGAAGAAGACAGCCCTTGCTTGAGAAACGATCGTGCTACCTTCAACGACTTCTTTGAAGTTTCTTCAGATTAGATCTAGATCTAATCTCTAGAGTCATGATTTGGAAGGAGAAGACCTTCAGATCTAGCCTAAGTGGATACCAGTGGAGGCTAGGCATTTGCATGGGTGAAATCTAGAACCTTGAGAACATCAAAAAAATTTGAAATATTTCTTCAGATCCAATTAGATCTGAACGATCTTATGGTGGAAAACAAGATTTTTCCTTCACTGTAATACTTGGACCTCAAACCTATGGAGGGTTACACACCACCTCCATCCAAGGATTACTTCTATCCTAACCCTAAGACCACACCTATCCTAGTCTCCCCAGAGCCAACTCCCTGGCTCCTTCCGTGGCCTCCTAAGGTTTGGAAGCACCATACCAAATCCAACAATCTCCATCTTCGTGCGCTCAAGCCTTGGCACACCTGGCAACATCCTCCTACATGATATTATTGTCCCTGCATGTCCTGACCGTGCCTTGTTCTCACCTTACCACCGCCATCCTTCTTTAGCTGTTGAGCTTCCTTTGAGGCCTTTGGGATGACTGTCTTTAGTGCTAAAGACCTTGGCTTGCTTCTCTACACCATCTTTGAAGTTATAGATATCCTTTTGCTTGGCAGTCGCATTAATTATCTTGGACTTTTTTGGAGATCATGCAGCATTCCTATATCGGCACTCACTACATAACTTGATGCTCCACCTGACACAGTCCTCTCAGAGCCATGCTTGCCTCCTTGCACAATCTACTCCACCTAGATCTATACAGCCCCAACACTAGTGTTGGGATATAGCTCCTCCCTCTACCCTCCTCTGCTTTGAACTTGTGTCACTTCTCCCTCCATCTATTAAGCCACCTCTGTCTGGTGCTCCATCTAAAATTGAAGTCCTCCTAATGCTGCAAAAGCTGACTTTGTCACCGAGTTACCTAAGGCCAACCACCTAATGCTACATTGCTGGGCCTGCTGCTGCACCTTAGGCACCATCACTACCCTTTCAGACCATTTGCAATCCATGGACTCCTTCGAAGCCATCTCGGATACACTACACCTCATAGGCTCCTTTGAGACCACCAAGAGCTCATCTGGCTCTTCACTTTCAGCGACTGAACTAATGGAATCTGACTTTTCTCCTCCCTTACATTTTTTTCCAAAGTGGACATTCTCAGTTAAAGTGCCATGCTTCACCATACTTGAAGCATCTCTTGGATCCATTGCTGCCCCTCTGCACGCCCTTCTTCTTTCCTTTCTTAGGCCTCTCTAAAATCACAAGACCCTCTTAGAAGACCTCCCTCTTCATCATCCATTTTTGCTGCTCATTGGATCTTAGCACTAACATGATCTCCTCGTATACCAATATCTCCTTACTATATAGTAGTGTAGTCACCAACGGATCAATGCTACAAGATAGTAAACATAGTAGCAATAAACTCTTATCTTCCTCTTTGAGCTCCACCCCAATGTTGAGCAAGCCCATGCTCATCCGATCGAACTGCTGAATATGCCCTGCAACATTCTCGCCCTCCTACATCCGAAGTGTTAGATATATGTGCCCTAGAAGCCAGAATTGGCTGACACTTGTAATACACTTCTAGGGACAAAATTATAATTTTGACTAAAATCAATAAATGGGTTATTTTCTATCACATATGTGTATTTAGTGTCTATGATACATCCTTTGAGTTAATGGTAATGATAATTCATATTTTCAAGAGTTGAAAATTTAAGACATGAAAAATCATTATTAACTCATAAAAAGCTCCTGACCATAGGATCATCACGAGGATGGTGATTGATCCAGAAGGTTGGTGTACAATCGCTTCTCTTTAGTAGATGAGTCTTGAGTCTACGGTGTGGAGACACCGGAGCGAGAGTACAGATACTCGTTAGAGAACGAGGGCACTGAGCT
>QRFJ01003208.1:80342-125517 GCA_006176705.1 Cocos nucifera
ATTTTCTTTGGGGACACTCATTGTTAACTTCAATTTATCTACTGAATAGGGTTCCCTCTAAAACCGTTCCTACCACACCGTATGAGATATGGCACGGTAAGAAACCAAGTCTGAGTCATCTCAGAATTTGGGGTTGTCCGGCTCATGTCAAAAGACAACAAGCGGACAAGTTAGAGTTTAGGTCCTTTCAGAGCTCGATTCATAGGATATCCTAAAGAGTCATTAGGATACTATTTCTACATTCCAGAAGACCACAATGTGATTGTGAGTCGACATGCCATCTTTCTTGAAAAATAGTTTATTCAAGATAGCGGCATTGGAAGGCAGATCAAGCTTGATGAGAAAGTCTCACAAGTGGAACGAGCTAAGGACCAAGTGGAACCAAATCAGGTTGAGCCAATAAGAACACTACCTCCTCCACCTCGTAGATCGGAAAAGAGTTTTCCATCCCCCTGAAAGATACTTAGGTATTATTTCAGAGGACGTAGAGGAAATGTTCCTCATAGGTAATGGTGCTCATGGTGATGATCCCAAAACCTACAACGAGGCGATATCAGATATCGACTCCGAGAAATGGCTAGAGGCAATGCAGTCAGAAATTGACTCGATGCACTCAAACCAAGTCTGGACCTTGGTAGATCCACCAGAAGGTATAGTACCTATTGGGTGTAAATGGATCTTCAAGAGAAAGATTGGTGCAGATGGGAATGTGGAGACATTCAAGGCTAGACTAGTGGCAAAAGGTTATAGTCAACGTGAAGGCATTGACTATCAGGATACCTTTTCCCCAGTGGCTATGCTAAAATCCATCCGCACATTGCTTGCCGTTGCAGCCTATTTCGATTATGAAATATGGCAAATGGACGTGAAAACGGCATTCCTAAATGGATATCTTGAGGAAGATATCTATATGGAACA
Organism: Cocos nucifera; assembly: GCA_006176705.1. Taxonomy (NCBI): domain Eukaryota; kingdom Viridiplantae; phylum Streptophyta; class Magnoliopsida; order Arecales; family Arecaceae; genus Cocos; species Cocos nucifera. The sequence goes on from QRFJ01003208.1 coordinate 81,261, forward strand.
GCCGCTAGGTTTCACATCCAGTGATACTGATCACAAGGTTTGCAAGCTGCAAAGGTCCATATATGGACTTAAGCAAGCATCTCGGAGCTGGAACACTCGTTTCAATGATGTGATCAAAAAGTTTGGTTTCATCAAAAATGAAGAGGAACCATGTGTTTTCAAAAGGGTCAGTGGGAGCGCTGTTGTCTTCCTCGTATTGTACGTGGATGACATCCTCCTTATTGGGAATGATATTCCCATGTTGACATCAGTCAAGATGTGGTTGTCCAAGGAATTCTCCATGAAAGACCTAGGTGAAGCATCCTTTATTCTAGGAATTAAGGTCTATAGGGATAGACCGAATAGGATGCTAGGACTTTCACAGAAGATGTACATAGAGGAAGTACTAAAGAGGTTTAGTATGGAAAACTCTAAGAGGGGATTAATACCCTTCAGACATGGTATTCATCTTTCCAAGAAGATGTGCCCTAGCACACCTGAGGAAATAGAACGCATGAGCAAGATCCCTTATGCTTCTGCAATAGGGAGCCTCATGTATGCCATGCTATGTACACGACCTGATATAGCCCATGCTGTGAGTGTCACAAGCAGATATCAGTCAAATCCAGGTGAAGAACACTGGACTTCTGTGAAATGTATCCTTAAGTACTTGAGAAGAACTAAGGATATGATGTTGGTCTTTGGTAATGGAGAACTCCAAGTTCAGGGATACACAGACTCGGACTTCATGTCCGATATAGATGATCGAAAGTCGACATCGGAAGTCTGTTTGTGTGCAGATGCTTTGTGCTGGAAGAGTTCCAAGCAAATGGTGATATCACCTCATCCATGATTACCTCGAGAAGGGTTATGTCGAGGTCAAGAGAGTCAACTCCGCAGATAATGTGGCAGACCCACTTACAAAGCCGTTGGGCCAGCAGAAGATCGAAGCCCACCTTGAGAAGATGGGACTTAGACTTGTAGCCAATTGGCTTTAGGACAAGTGGGAGATTGTTAGATATATGTGCCCTAGAAGCCAGAATTGGCTGACACTTGTAATACACTTCTAGGGGCAAAATTATAATTTTGACTAAAAATTAATAAATGGGTTATTTTCTATCACATATGTGTATTTAGTGTCTGTGATACATCCTTTGAGTTAATGGTAATGATAATTCATATTTTCAAGAGTTGAAAATTTAAGACATGAATAATCATTATTAACTCATAAATTGCTCCCGACCATAGGATCATCACGAGGATGGTGATTGATCCGGAAAGGTTGGTGTACAATCGCTTCTCTTTAGTAGATGAGTCTTGAGTCTACGGTGTGGAGACACCGGAGCGAGAGTACAGGTACTCGTTAGAGAACGAGGGCACTGAGCGTGACCACCTCGAGTAGTCATTAGGGAGTCTACCTTCTCGTCAATGACTGACTCGATGCTGCAGTAGTGTGTCTGGTTCTTTGACCTGAGATGCATCGGCAGTTCACCTTGAGGGTGTTATAGTTTGACTACACCATTACTCGGTCTCCTAGCCATATGGAACCCTGAGGTGTATGTTGGCTATAGCATGTTCATTGTAGGAACTGGATTGCATCAAGATGGAATCTATCTACCTCGGTGGTAGAGGAGTAGCCCTATGAATGATCATGAGAATCAAGTCCAGAAATCCATGGCCATGGTAGAGTGAAATAATAGAAAGAGTTTCTATTTAGATTTTCACATTGGACTCGAATCGAATGATTACATCATATGACAGAGACTAGGGTTTGACGAGTTCACCTTAACCCTAATCTGATCGGGGCTCAAGATAGAAGAACTGAATCACACAGGTAGCTGCACCAAGAGGTTCGCATTCAGCTCTGATGGGTTGCCACCATATACTGCTAGGTGTCACTGGTGGATTTTGGGAGCAATTAGAATGATTTAGATGATCGATCATTCTAGCTGTTCGAATCAGAAGAGTTCTGATCCATCGAAAGGAGTTTCGATGATGTCTATGATAGAGATCATGACATATCCCATTACCATACAGAACTGAACCTAACTGGGTCACACAAACAAGGGTTTGAATCTGGTGATCATCAATTGAACTGATCTAGTTCAATTGATCTGAATGAGATTCAATTAGGTTCAAGGAAATCGTGCTAGCACTCGATTGAACCTAACGTTCTTCTTTTGCTATCATAAATAAGTTGTCCTGATCTGAGCCAAAGGAGTTTGTGCTCAATCAGAGGCCTTCATATGGTCTGACTGGAGGTTGTCCAAGTCAGAAGAGGTTGTCTTATTTGTAAGACATTACCTGCCATTTTTGGTCACCTGCCATTTCTTGTTCTTTGACTTTGGTCAAAAGTCTACCTTTGACTGGTCAAACGTTGACCATTGACCCTTTGACTTTTGACCACATGTCATGCACCTATTGGAGAGCTGGTGGGGGCCTGTCCCCCTGCCAGAACCTGGCAAGGAGAAGGGCGCACGCCAAGGGTGGCGTGAGCCCAAGTTTGGGGCACCTTGGAGTCCTTGTTGGACAAGGACTCCATCTCCCTTTTGGATTCCAGTGAGAGTTCTTCTAAGAATCCAGTTTGACTGGTCTAAGGCACTCTCCAAGTAGGAATCCAGGGGTCTCTATTCCCACCAATCAGATTTAGATCTGATTTCACAAAGGGTTGTGATTGGTTGGGAGGAAGAGGAGTTGGATCACGCTTAGTCTATAAAAGAGACCCTGCGCCCAACTCAGATTCTAAGCAATTCAATTGAGAAACCCCATGCCCCAAGGCTGCCTCTCCCCTCCTTCTCCATGCCATAGTCTCTTCTCCCCTTGCTCTCCACGTCCAAAAGGAGTTTTGGACCTTGGTTGGTGCGATTCAGATCAAAGAAAGGCGATCAAAAGCAAGAAGGCTGCGCTGCTGCAAAGGACGACTGCAGATCTTCAAAAGAGTTTTGAAGATCCTCCAGATCAGATCCAGATCTGATTTTTGGAGATGTGATAGAGAAGAAGAGGATCTCCAGATCCAACCCGAGTGGATACCGGTAGAGGCCAGGCGCTTGCGTGGCTAGATCCAGAACCTTCCGCTGCAAACAGGATCATCAACAGGGTAATAGGATTACCCAAATCAGATAAATTAAATTTGATTTAATTTATCTTTTAATTTTATTTTATTAAAATAATAAGAATTAGATCTGAAATATATCAAGATCTGATTGGGATTAAGAGAAAAATTTTTGAAATATATCTCTTGATCTGATCAGATCTGAACGAACCTGGACCGAAAAATCAGGATTTCCCTTCAAGAAGGTTGTATAGTTGTTTCTTCAGTATCAACTTATTGCACATATTCTTTTCCATGTACAACTGATATAACCTTGATCATAAATTCTTGGGTGTCTTCTCTCCAACACACCATACAAAACTTGATCCACTAGACAAGCCCTAATCATGGCACATATCCTTTTCTCCAAAGACTTCCACTCCTTGTCTATCATCCCCTCCAGCCTATCCTCTAAGGTCGAATCCAACCACATCTTAGTCAATAGATCCTCCATCCTAACCTTCCACATTATAAAACTTCCTTTACGATCAAATTTTTCTAAACCTACCTTCAATCCGTTGTTCTTCATAATCAAACCAAATCAAAAAATAGCTAACTAGTAGATCTAAAAATTACCTTGACTAGGGATGGTGGACAGTAGCCCTTAGATGACTTTCTTTCTCGTGAGACCTAGAGAAAAGTCTTAGATCTGAACCTCACTGCTAATCATTGCTGAAACCAGATCTTCTTCCTCCTTCATGCTCAATCGAGCTCTGATACCAATTGTTGTACCTATGGCTGCTCGGAACCACAGCCGTAGAAGTGATCTTATGTGAACTTGGGTGTTAATCCAGTAAATTAAAGAAGATCTAAGAAAGGAGAGAGAAGAGAATGAAATCTAGGATTTTAGTGTTGGAACTAGAAAGAAGAGAGTTAGAAAGAAAAGCTCAATTGTATTCCATTCTTATTATAAAAGTTACAATATCCTAGTTTTTGTATCCTAGGATACCTACATTAACCCTAATAAACCCTAGCTTAAAAAGTCTCTTAGGCTAACCCAATACATGAAAGCACTCATCGAGCCTATGTACACCCATGTCTCACTTGCTCTCATCCCCTAGATCTAAACCTGATCCATAAATGAGTTAACCTTCTTAAGACCTCTCAAACCAGGCCTTAAGATCTCTAGGATAAGTCTCTATCCCAGCCCCAAATAGATCCTCGCATAACTCTATCCGTGCACTGAGTCGGCTCAATCTCAACACTGAGCTGGCTAACCTGAGTCTGGGTCGGCTCAGTTTCAGACCTAGCCGATCCAGTTGTATGCCATGCCTACAGAAACTGAGCCAACCTAATTGCATGCCATGCCTGCAGTCCCAAATGCGCACCTCTCTGTTTGGCCTATTGATAAATACATAAAATATATTTATAAAAGTATTAATTTATTAATTAATTTATTCTTATTTCTTAAGAATTGATATTTTTATTTTACCTTTTGTAGAAAAAAAGATCATGGATGAAAAGAGCTTGATTTATGGGTTGCAACAGAATAAATTTCACTCAAATCAAAACTAAAATAAAAAAGTTATGAAGCCCAGAAGTTTTAAATAAAAGAAAACAAAAAAAAAATAGTCTGGTGCACGGTAGACCGGTCGGCCGATCCATAATTTCTGTCGTAGGTGCAGCGAACCAAAGCATGCCACGTGATAGACCTGGACCCTTAAGGGGTTCACGAAAAATCCATCGCGGCTCACAGGGGTAGAATAGTAATTTTCTCAAGCAGAGCATGGCGTGATTGGTTGCGGCATTTGGTGCAGTCGGTCTATGCGGTCTATAAGAGCAATAATTGCATGATTCGATGGTAGGCATTCATTCTGTTGGAGATCCAATGGCTAGCATCAATTTCTGCTTTGATTCGAATAGTACCCAGCTGATATTGCACGATCGGATGGCTAGGAAGTGAGTTGGTCAAGATCCAATGGCCAAAATTTATCTCCAACTTGATTAAGGAAGATCCAGTGCCATCCAATGGTCCAAATTCAATCTTAAGCTCGATCGAATGGCTGAAAATTAATCTAAGCCCTATTTAAGCTACAGAAGTCCGATTTTAATTAAATCTAGATCATTAAGACCCGATTTGATGGTAGAAAAATATTTTAGATAGCGGAATCCAATCCAGACTCAACTTCTTTCATTTTTCTCTAATTTTAATCCAATTTCTCTCCTTTTCTCTCTATAAAAACCTTCCTAATGCTCCCTTAAGCCTAGATAACCCTCCCCCTTGGGGGAATAAGTCTTCTAAGCCCTTCCAAACCCCTCTAAAGCTCTTCAAAGCCTCTCTTTCCCCACCTAAACAACCAGCAAGCTCTCTTTCTCTAATTCTCTCTCTCAAGGCCTTCTTCCTTTCTTCTTTCTTCTTTTTTCTTCAACAAACCACAAAAGCCTACATCTCCATCAAAATATCTCTCCTGTTCTGAATTTTTGTCACCAACTGCTGTCTAGATTCTTTTACAAGGCTTCAAGGATGAAGATTTCAATGAGAAGCTTCTTGATGTCTGGCTGATCATCTCTTTCTCAGGAGATCATTGTTATCTTATTTTGACAGTGTTTTCTATTTTCCATCTTTTGTATTTCTTTTTAATTTGTAATAAAGACTATTTTTAGTTTAAATATTTTTATGTCTTTATTTTCTTGCAATTAATTTGGAATAGTTTATTATCCTTGGAATGAGCTATGATCTATGGGTATGGTTCATGCTTTTCGAATAAATAATATTTAGATTAATTCTTTTATTTTTATATCTAAATTAATTTAGATTAGACTATAACTTTAAGGGATGGGCTGTGATCTAAGGGTACAGACTATGTTCTCTAAGATAGATTATATGTTTATTGATTAGATATCAATTAAAGCATATTAAAAAAAATATCAACTATCAAATAAGTGATCAATTGAGATCCTGAGAATCCATCTCCACACCTGTAACTCCTCTTTAATTTATTTTCTTAATTAATTTAAGTAGCCTTTTTAATTAATCAATTTTTAATTAATCCTAATCACTTTTAATTTATAATTTAAACATAATTAATATGATCTCTATGGATTCGACCCTGATTCATCCTATCCATATAGTTTGAGTTAGGTTTTAATTTTGACTACCCACGACAGCGATCAAATTTTGGCGTTGTTGGCGGAGATCATGATTTAGTTGCTTTAAATAAATAAATAAAATTTAAAAAAAATAAAAAAATAAAAATTTCAAGAAAGAACATAAAAATTAAAAAAAAATCATTGACACCGCATAAGCTATTTAGGATTTAGAGACTTAATCACAAAATCTAATAAGTAAACCTAATTAATTTAAATTTGCATGTTTTACTTTATTTGTATATCTTGACTTTTTGTGTCTCATCTTCATAAGATACTTTAAGGGTATTAAATCCAATTAAATAAGATAAGGTGGAGATTTGATCACCCTTCCTTAGCCCAAAAATCACAAACCTTCATATTGCATTGTCCCAAATCCTAATTCTTAAAATCAATTAGACGTTGGCCCCTAAGGACATCCGAGTTCATTAGGATAAGGAATCCTAAAAGTTGGACCGAGTTAGGGTTAGTCAATTCAATTGGTGTATAAGGCAAGTGGTTCAGGGATCATGTCCCAAAGGAAGGTGGTTACTTAATTGGTTCCGTTAGCTTACCTGACCAAGCACAATTAGTGTCTAAGGCAAGCAATATGGGGACTCCCACCAACCTTATACTTACCTGGCCAATTGATTGACTAATTATTTACTTGGAGGGCTTGAAGAAAACCTTGGCAGTTAGGAGCTGTCTAAATCTAGGATAACCCTTAGCTATGATTGATTGTATAACTTGATTGCTAATCCACAAATATCAAACTAAATAAAACTTCTCTCATCTATTTCCTAGATTTAGGACTCCCTAGGTTCTCATCTTTAGAATTTCTTGCATCTTTTTCTCTCTTAAAAAACAAAAATTCTAAAAAAATGAATAATATCTTTTTGTGTTTGCTCTAAAGTATAATTATGGGGTATTTATTTGGGTATTGTTTATCACGACTTAAAATTCAACCCCTAGATCCTGAAATTAAATAAATTCTTAGAGCTGTCAAACCTAGAATTATGGCTGCACCTTTTCACCAATTGGAGGAATACTTTATCCCTTCTTCTTATACCTATGACCCCTATACACCCATGTATGGAACTAATAGTGGTGGAATCTATGAGGCTGAAGACTCCACAAATATCCACAATAAGATAGTGAGCTATCCCAGAAACTTGACTATTTATTGAATATGAGACACTCTCCTACCTCACCCTTGCATGTGTGATATATGTTCGTGTCCCAACCATCTAGTTAGTGAATGTCCAGCTGCATATTGATCTTGAGAATTTGTACATGAGCAGACTTACCTAACTCCAACTTAGATCAATTATTATAACCCTTACTCCAATACCCACAGTCTAGGTTAGGAAAACTATTCAGATTTTTATGAGACATCACACTACAAGAAAAAAGGTTTTCCACGATGTTAAAATAACGTTGCCAAAAGCCTTGCAGAATGTCGCTACAGTCTTTTTGTGATGTTTTTCAAAACATTGCCAAGAATGTCACGCTAGCCATGTCGCTAATGGCCAATCACGACGTTCATCCCAAAACGTCATAGAAAGGATGTAAAAATAGCGATGTATGGTCAAACGTTCTAGAACATTAGTTAATTGAGCGACGTTTCACTAACATCATGGAACAACAATCTATCGCGACATTTCCCAAATGTCGTGAAATGCGAAAGATTAAGCAACATTTCACTTATGTCACAGAACAATGATTTATCACGGTGTTTACCAAACATCGCAGAACAATAATCTGTTGCGACATTTTTCGAACGTTGTGGAACATGAAAGATTGCGCGACGTTTCACCAATGTCATGGAACGAGGATCTTTCGCGATGTTTTCCAAACATCGCGGAATGTTTTCCAAACATCACATAATGTCAAAAGGATATTTTGTGACAGCCATATTTTGCTTCATTGATAATTTAATTATAACTTATACAAAATATTGCATTTCATAATATATATTCAAATACTAAGTAAATCATCCATTTTCAATCAATGAATTATTCAACAACTAAAGTATAAACTCATACGCAATTCATAATCAAGATGAATCCATACATTGTTTATAATCCAAAAGTTAAATTATCTTCATCCAAAGAGATGACATCTCCAACCAAAAGCACTAAGAGACCGTGTCTCTAAAAAAACAAACAAATGTTCATCTAGGCTACTAATTTGCCTCTAACCAAAAGCAAACTAACTCATTATCCAATTGTCTATAACAAAATAAATGAGTTCATAAGTCAACAATCCAAAGTGCAAAAAGCCCCTCTGCCATGTATGTCCTCAAAACAACATCTTCACAAGTCCTTGAGTTGGGATCCCCACTAAAAAGAAAAATATGATCAATTAATTGTCTATATATTATAATAACAAAATACATACGTTGTTCCATTATGCTTACAAAAAAGATTTAGGAACATATTAAAAAAAATAACTTAAGTAATTTACATCATAAATCTGGTAAAGAGATATTCTGTGATGCACATAGAGCTTCCAAAATCCTTTGTTGATGTTTTATATGTGCATTTTGAAGCTCCATTTGTGCTTTTTGAAGCTCCATCTGCACCTTAGTGTCTACAATCTCATTCTTCATCTCTTGGTTTTGCTGCTGTGACTGCTCCAACTCATTTTGAAGTCTCTTCTTAGACATAAAAGAGGAACTCATTCCTTTTGGACAAGGTCCAACTCCCAAACCATAGATATTATTTGTTCTAGTCCCCAGAACTTTATCGCATATCTGGTCTGCTATCATGGGATGGCCATCGAATATAGACTGCTCTAGCACCTACATCATTTCATTCTAACAAAATTTGAAGAGGATTAATTCCAAAACAAAAACTAAGCTCGTTTAAAATAGTAATCATAATTTTATTTTTGTGTAGTATCCTCACCCATTTTGCCTTGCACTCGGGAGTTGTCCATCTACCTAGAGTGTCACCAGAACCTAGAGTGTAATGAGTATGATACCATAACATAATTCGATCGCACTCTTCTCTATTCAATTCATTCTCACTCTGTTTAAAAGATGAGTTACTATTTCAAGAAACTTAAATGTCAAATAATATTAATCACAATCAAAGTATGACATCTCACAATCTTATGTCGTATAGGTACAAAAGCTTTTGACCTAGTGTTTGCTTGGCACTTGACAAAACTTCTGGACTTTTTGTTATTCTTACACGTTAGATGAAAAGATAGAAAACTTTATGCCAGTCAATCTAAAATAGATTCTTTAAAGAAACATTTACATGTAAAATAATACAAGTTATACTAACCTGTGTCCTATCTTTGTCCCAGTAAGTACAAAGATCTATCCACTTTGCCATGCTCACAGTACTTGGCTTTGAGTCTTTTCCATGGTTAAGGTAATGCATATGTAGTCGGTACCTTTGATCCTTTCACTTCAATAAAAGAAGCTTCTTGACACTAGCAAAAATTTCCTCATCCATCCTTAAACCCTTCATATCTAGTTTTTGCTGCAAAAAAATATATTAATACTAGTTAACAAATATGCATAGAATACAAATGCAACTACAATGATTTCTACTTACCCCTAGTTTGTCAAATGCAATCTGCATCTCCTCCTCTATTAATTTGCTACATCTAAGCTTGACAGGTAAGACATTTCTTGCTATCATACCAAGCTCATTTGATAGCTTGGTGGATTGAACAGCATTAGTGGGTCGCCCTTCTTTCGTTGAGATATTGATCTCCATTTTCTTACCAAGGGCCTTGTTTATCTTAATTAACCCGACCCCTCTAGTACAACCTCTTTTCTTTCATCCATCAGTGCTTGTGGATCCTACAAGATAAGCAAGCAACAATAAGAATGTTAATTTAAAAATATTTAGATGATATTGAATACAAATAGACACATAATGATTCATACCTGCAGAGCTAACACCAGAAGTCAAGTCCCTGGTAGGATGTGCATGCTCAACAAGCTCTAGAACAGTAGATGGTGTATGGACTGGTGACGATAGAGAGAAAGGTGGTGGAGCAAGAGGTGTGAATTATACGGATATCGGATCTAGAGAAGCTGATGGAATGTGGGCTGGTGGCGATTGAGAGGAAGGTGGTGGAGCCATGATGCCATAACTATGAAGAAGCTGTTGGTACCTAGATAGAGGAGGTGCAACATCAACCAAAGATGGAGCTGGAACTGTGACTTCTACTGGTGTCGGATCCAAAGAAGCTGGTGGAATGTGGGTTGGTGGTGACTAAGAGGAAGGTGGTGTAGCCACGGTGCCATGGCTCTGAAGAAGCTGCTAGTACCTTGATCGTAACTATGATGGCAAGACCATTTCCTGGATCGATGGCTGTTGAGTGGAATGCAGTGGATCAGGAGATACTACTGAGGTTCTTGAGGGTACTTTTCTTTTTTTCTTAGACAATCCTGGTGCCATGAGAATACCTGCAATATAATACCTGCAATATATAGTCAAATGAAATCAATTAATGTCAAGATTTAAGAAACTTTTTTTTTGGTAAGGAAGCTAAACTATATAATAGAATAAAAGAAAAAGTTTATAAATCATTATCACGGTCATTGTCATCATCATTCTGTTGATCATCATCTTTAGTGCAATATTCTGCCAAGGTATCATCTTCGTCCTCACTATCTCTTGTTGCTAACTCTTCTACTTCATGATGCAAACCTTGCATTGTATTCAACAAAGTGTCATCTACTATATCAGGTTCAACATCATCTCTATCTAATAACTCTATGTGACATTTCTCAATATCTGCAGAAGTCATTTCAAGACCCTCTTCATCATCAGAATCTTCTTCTATGGTTGCACCAATAGGGATGTCATACACATGTCTATGCTGACATTCTTGCACAACACGCTAGTTTTGTCCCAGTTTCATATCTTGTAAATAATAAACTTGCTTCTCTTAGTTTGCAAGAATAAATGGATCATTCTTGTACCATAACCTGGTTACATTTATGCTTTGCATATTTCCATCGATCCTAACATTAGCGTTCTAGATCCAAGATCATACCATTTGCACTTAAAAAGAACAACACTTTTACCCTGGACATAATCCAATTGAATAACATCTATTAATACCCCAAAAAAATCGATGATATCATATCCATGGTTCCCTTTTACCACAATACCACTATTTTGTGACTTTTTGCGGGAATCATGAACTTTAGTGTGGAATCGCATGTCATTTGCAATACATCTCGAGTACTTTTGAACCAAAACATGAGGTCCACATGCTAATGCATATAAAGATTCAATTACACTTCCCTCACCCGATCTGTATAATGTTGCCATCTACATTATATAAAATAATTTATATAAGTTGAATATATAAGAATACAATACGTATGTACACAAACAATATTGTAGAGTTTGTATTCTCACCCGATGCTTTATCCACAAAGGAAATTGCTCTCTATGTCTGATCTCAACATCTAATGAACTTTGCTTCATCAGCTCAACCTTATGCTCTCTAACAAAAAGGTATTGTTTACTACCACATCTCTATATCGAATGTTTAATAATAAAATTTAGGTGGTAAAAACTTACTCGAAATAAGGCTCCATCTCTTCACAATTGGTAAGCACATACCAATGAGCCATATCTTGCTCTTCTTTGGGTAGGGAAATAAACTGAGTTGCTCCAAATGTCATAACTTATTGGAAAAACATTATTATGTCATCATCATCAGCTTTATCATTGTTTCGCTCATCCACATTAAAGTGGGACTCGATACCTTGAAGGTACATAGAACAAAATGTCAAGCATTCTTTGACTACATATGCCTCAGCAATAGATCCTTCTGGACAAGCTTTATTTCGAACAAATCTCTTTAGAGAGCCAAGAAACCTAAATTCAGAATTTAAAATAATTATACAACGCAAATAATTACCTAAATTCAGAATTCAAAATCTAAAAGAAGTTACTATGATACCTCTCGATTGGATACATTCATCGATATGCCACTGGTCCACCTAGCAAGGCTTCGTTTGGCAAATGAATAGCCAAATGTACGATCACATCAAAGAAAGCTAGCGAAAAAATCATTTCAAGTTTGCACAATACCAAGGATATGTCTGTACACATCTTCTCGATGCCATCCACAATTAAAGTTTGATGATATATTCAATGAAAGAAGTCACCCAACTCCATCAATGCAGTTGTCACATCTTTCTTCAAGATTCCATGCATGCCTACAGGAAGAATGCTTTGTAGGAGAATATGACAATCATGGATTTTTAGTCCCATCATCTTTTTTTCTTCAACATTAACACATTGAGATATATTAGATGCATACCCATCCGATAACTTTACCCCTTTAAGAAACTCATAGAAACTCTTCTTTTCAGTATTTGACACTATGTAGCATATAGGAGGAATTATGTAGGACCCATCATTTCTCTTCACCAAGTGCAATTCCTTTCAGATTTTCATGTCTTCCAAGTCGAGTCTAGCCTTAATAGTGTCCTTGGTTTTACCTTCAAGATTTAACAAGGTACCAAGGATATTACCATAAATATTCTTTTCAATATGCATGACATCAAGGTTATGCCTCAATCTCAACTTACACCAATATGGCAACTCAAAAAGAAGGCTCTTTTTTGTTCAATTCAACTCTTCTGCTGATCTCAGTCTCTTTTTATTGTTAGGATGCTTTCCATAGTCTATGTTCTTCAAATGGGATAGTTGTTGCATCACATCATCTCCATTTGGCAAGATAGGTTGGGGTTGATAGTCCACCTTGCCATCAAACCATTTGCTCTTCCTACATGCATGGTCATGAGGAAGAAAACACCAATGGCTCAAGTAACCAATCTTGCTTCTCAATTTACGAGAAGGGGTATGCTTATTACAAATAGGACATGCCATATACCCTTTAGTGACCCATCCAGAAATATTACCATAGGCTGGAAAATTGCATTTGAAAACATTGGCCATATGAAGCATCGAAAACATCAATACCCTTATCCCATAACTCATTCAACTCATCTACTAATGGCTTCAAGTAGACATCAATGTCTCTACTCGATGCTTTCAGATCCAGAATAAGCAGCAGCAACATAAAGAATGTCTCATCCATGCACATCCAAGGGGGTAAATTATATGCTAAAAGAACAACAGGCCACATACTATAAGCATTAGACATGTTACCAAATGGATTGAATCCATCCGTTGCTAGGCCAAGCCTCACATTATGGGGTTCTCTAGCAAACTCTAGATACTGTTCATCAAAGCTCTTCCAAGCTTCACTATTAGATGGATGAATCATGATGTTACTCTCACTTCTAGGCCTATCTTTGTGCCATCTCATTTCTTTGGCCATTTTTCTTGACATGAATAATCTTTGCAGTCTAAACTTCAATGGAAAGTATCATAACACTTTATAGGGGATCTTCTTACCCTTACCATCGTTAATCATCCATCTCGACATTCCACACTTTGGACAACTGTCATAGTTTTCGTACTCTTTCCAAAAGAGAGCACAGTCGTATTTACAAGCATGTATTGGCACATAACCCAAGCCCAAGTTCCATAGAAAGCAATTTGCTGCATAGCAAGACTTTGGCAAGAATTGACCATTAGGCGAAACATCTCTTAGCAAGGATAATAGCATATCAAAAGACTCATTACTCTATTTATTGTATACTTTCAAATGGAGTGACTTTATAATAAATGATAATTTTGAAAATTTTGTATATCCCGAATATAATTCTTTGATAGCTTCCATCAATAAATCATTAAAGGCATCGGTATAAGAATGGCTAGCACCTATAGAAGTCCCAAAGTTTTCCTCGATAGGACAATTGTTAATGAAACTACTGACATCATGTAGCAAGTCTCTTATCCCATCATTATCATCATCCTCATTTGAGTCATTGCCTAACTCATCGCTTTCTGTATCTATAAATGAAAATCTATCTCGATTACCGAAGAATTGAAATCCTACCTGTTCGCCATGAAATATCCATCGAGTGTATGATTGATCCATGCCAAATCTCAATAGATGATCGAAGACATTCTCTTGAGGCTCCATATAAATATTAAAGCAATGTCAACAAGGACACCGAATTTCACAATCTTTGCCCTTATTTTGAGCCATAAAAGTCATAAATGATTTGACTCCGTCTATGTATTCACAAGAGAACTTAACACAATTCATCCAACGCTTATCCATATTATATACAAATACCTATCATTAAAATATAAACAAACTTCAGCAAATATACCATTTAAATCACGTCTTTACAAAAGAAATGGCAAAGGAAAAAAAGTGCAAAGAAATAAGAGCACCATTGAACAAAAATTTGGAAGAAAATTTCATAGTTTTGACTGAAAAGAAGGTTAAAACCACCTATTTTTTATTGAATGGAATGACTGCAAAGAAACCAATTTGAGATCCAATTATGGGTTAAACAGGATAGAAAAGGGCAAAGACGGATTAGACAAGCTATAAAAAGGGAAAAAGGGAGCACTTAGACATGGTTCACTTGTTCTATTTAAAAGACATAAAAACCAAGGCCTTATTCCCTCCCCCTAACAATGCGGTGCGCTCACCTTCCTTTCCATTTCACCTGCTCCATAATGGTGCCTTTATAAATAGGAAGGTAAGAGAGTGGTCACTTACCCTCGACCACAATAGATGTTATGGACGAAAGATTAATTTGGAACTTAGTCAACAAATTTAATTCTAAGAACAATATAATGAAAAGATCCCAAAGACCCAATAGACTGAATATTTGTTCTTCATTTTTTTATTTTATTCAAGTTTTGATTTTCTTTTTGTATTCATTTAGTTTCAAATTTTTTTCTGCTTTGACCAATGAACCTAGCTCATGGCAACTCTTCTAGAGGCCCACTACTTTTTCTTCATGGGAGACCAATAGTGGCTATCCACTGGAAAATGTTAAAGTTCATGATGACTTTACCTTTGGTTATAGAAGAACTCTAATATAGTGGTTGACTGCTTTGATGACCATGGTTACAAGAATCTTCTGTATCAATATATAAAGACATGCTTTTGTCATCCAGAAACACTTGCAATGAAGATCACCATTTCATCTCAATCGTTACCTACTTTCTATTTTACTTCCCTAATTCCATTCTATCCTTTGGCTTCTCAAAGGCTAGACCACCCTAGTTTCTAATTTATCTTCTACATGGCTACTTCTGAGGAGCAAAAATAATATTTGGGCCATTGCAAAAATCTTATTATGACCATCAATGAGTCCAAGAATGATGAAGTATAAACTATTTCACCTAAATGACACCTCCAAACCAGACTTGACAGTCATGCCTTTAACACAGAAGCACGAACATCTGGAAAGTGGCTAGGGCCTTAAGATATACTTGATTGGTATTTCTCTATTTACTCTCATAATCTCACTAACATAAGTCCCCAATATGGATCATCTTAAAAGTTTTCTTCTTTTTCATGAAAAATAAATTACTTCCAAATATGGATTGGTTTAGATTTCAATAACCTCAATGTGAAGTCATAAAATAAAATTCCAGTTGAAGACCTGCAATCAATGTTGATTACATGTTTTAAGTTTTAAAAGACATATTATTTTTAATAGTTCTCTGGAGAGCCAATTTTATTAAAACATAGACCAAAATGAAATACTTTTCAGAAATATGTAGCATAAATTCTGATACAATCCATGTACCCAATAGGTTAAAACCCTCCGCACCCACCGTCTGCCACACCCACCGTCCGCAAAGCCACTCCAGCACCATCCGCTCAGTTAATGGCACTCTGCTTGTGCCCCCCACCCCCCGCGGCGCCCCTCCATCCCACCCCATGGGTCCGTGCCCATCACCATCGACCCCCACTGATAAGTACCATAAATTCACCAATAAAAATATTAATTTATCAATTAATTTATATTAATTTTTAAGAATTATTAATTAATTGATACATATTTTTTGAGAAATTCATATTTTTATTAATTAAAAAAATTAATTAAAAATAATAAAATTAAAAAATAAAATTTTATTAGTAGTAGAAAGAACTTATTTTTTTGATCATAACAAAATAAGTTTGAAGTAAAATGGAGCTAAAACGAAGAAGATATGAATTTTTAAAGAAATAAAATAAATAAAAATTTAATAAAAAAGAAAAATGGTTCAGCCGGCTCCGCAAGCCAAGCCACCAAGCCAAGCCAAGCTGACAAAATCGACTCAACCGTAGAAGCCACCAGTCGGTCCACGATCCAGGTGTGGACCACCAGCTCAGCAGACACCAGTGAATCACGGCACGACACGTGGCGGACCTAGACCCCTAAAGGGTCCATAGAAATCTATCACGGATCATAGGATATTTTGGACTTTTCACTTGGCAATAGGAGGCGCTGATTGGTTGAGGTGTATGGTGAAGCCAATCCATGCAGTCCATGAAAACAATAATTGCGCAATTGGATGGTTGCAGTAGCTTGCGTTCAAGATCGGATGATGGAGGGTGCTTTTCTACATCGGACTTCATGCGGATCACCATCCAATGACAGCGCTCGATCCAAAGAATGATCCAATGGTCCAAAACACTCTCAATGATGATCAGGACTCTCGATGCATGATTAACGACTAGATTTCCTCCATCAACATGCGATCGGACAGCCAGAATTTAATCCGACCTGATTTGAGCTGATTTTGATGATTTTTGGTCTGTTGGATTCCTATCAACAGCCAGATTTCATCTAGAGCAATAGAATTCATTCAGGACTTCTTTTAATCTAATTTTTACTTAAATTTCTTCATATTTTGACGATCAAAGAGCTCCTTAGTCCCACATTGTTTAGAAGAAAACTCTCCAGCCTTCCTAGCTCTATAAATAAGACCCCAGACCTCCAGAGTTCATTATCTTCAGTCAAAGTGAAGCTTTGGTATAGGGTGAAGCCAAGCTCTAGGTTAATGGCTACTTCAAAGCAACTGGCCATCTTTCCACTCATGTCGATCCAAGATCAGAGATCAGACTATTTTATTTTATTTTTTTCTTTTTAAATTTCATGTATTTAAATTCTAAAATTTTAATTAATATAATATTTATTTTTATACTCTTTATTTTTATTATAATTTAATTTTTATACTTTAATTATTATTTTTTATTTTATTACAAGTAGATGCTAAGATCTAATTAGTAGATCTTAATACGAAGTTTAAATTTCTGCACCTTTTAATTTTCATTCTTTTTTTATTTTCTAACTTCACTTTTGATTCTAAAACTCTTCTTTTTTTTTTTTATAAAATTAAAAATTTTAAATCTAAAAACACTATCTTTCCTGTGGATTCGACCTGACTCACTGCTATCTATATATTTTTAATTATTTTAAGAATTCAGATTACAATGATAAACAAAGTGTCTTAACGACAACATCGCATTCCTATCAAGTTTTTAGCACCATTATCGAAGATTATTTTTAATTTTTGATTTATTTTTTAAATTTATTTTAAATAAATTAAAAATAATTTCAGCAAATGCACTAAGTTTTTGGCGTCGTTGTCGAGGAAGGAATAGATGCTATTTTTTCTTTGATTTCTTTAATTTTTTTATAAATTAATTATAAATATTTTTTTTAAATATTGCTTACTAACCTTTTATTTATTTATTTTATAAGAAAAAAGAAAAAAGGAAGAAAGCATCTAATCTTGGTGAGATGAATCCTAACTCTAGTCCTCTTTTATTTATTTATTTAGTTATTTACTTTATTTTTAAAATAATTTAAAAAATATCTATTTAAATCTAATTAAAAGCTTCATGATAAGATTAGAAATTCTAATTATTTAGAGCATGCATCATATTAGTTTTATTTTTTATGGTGATTGCTAGAGGCAAGGTAAGCCATTCAGAATTCAATTAGTTGCATACATCTAGTTTAAATTGCATAGAACACTTTGATTGAAATTTTTTTTTGCATATCATATTAAATCAAATTAAGGGCAACACCCAATTAAACAAGATAAGGTGAAGATTTGATCATCCTTTCTTGGCCCATAAACAACCAACCAGCATCCTGCAGTGACCTAAGCCTTTAATT
Organism: Cocos nucifera; assembly: GCA_006176705.1. NCBI lineage: Eukaryota > Viridiplantae > Streptophyta > Magnoliopsida > Arecales > Arecaceae > Cocos > Cocos nucifera. The sequence continues at coordinate 99,440 of QRFJ01003208.1, forward strand.
TTAAAATCAATTAGACATCAATCCTAGGAACTTGAGCTCAATAGGACAAGGAATCCTAAGAGTTGAACTAGATTAGGGTTAGTCAATTTGACTGATGTCTAGGAAAGTGGTTCAGTGATGACTGGACCCGAAGGAAGGTGATTTTTAATTGATTCCATTCGCTTATCTAATCAAGCATAATTGGTGTCTAAGGCAAGCAACGAGGGGAATCTCATCGATCTTACACTTATCTGACCAGTTGATTCACTAATCTTACACTTGGAGGGCTTGAAGGTGACCTTGGTAGTTAGAAGCTGTCTAGATTTAGGATAACCATGTTAGGATTGATTGACCAACTTGATTGCTAACCAACATCAAATCTAATTAAACTTAATTCTTTTATCTCTTCTTAGTTCTAGGACTCCTTAGGACCTCTTCTTTAGAACTCTTCTTTCTTATCCTTTCTCCTCTAAAAATAAAATAAAAATTAAATTAAACTAATTAAAAAATATATTAAAATAAATAATTAAATTAAAATAAATTAAAAATAATAAATAAAATAATTAAAAAAAATTCAAAAATAATAAAAAATAAATATATATATAAATTCTAAAAGAAAAATCTAAAAAATTTTGAACCATACATTTGGGTTACACTAATACATGCATGATAGGAAATTACTTTTTTTTGATTTAGTTGAACTTAATTGAATGGTTGATTCACATTAAACCTAATAATCAAATGGCTAATCTGAACCAAATAGTCCAAAAATTAGATAAAGTTGATCTTTTTGCTCAGAAATTAGATCAACTCCTAATCCTAGGTCAACAATCTCCTACACAATTCATATCACCTAGCCCAATCAATCATGCTACATAGTTTTCATATTTTATCCAAGAACAAGTTTAAGCTACTCAAGGCTACTCTAAGTCAGTTAATAATCTTTTTTCAAATTCATATAACCAGCATTGGAGTAACTACTCAAATTTTTCTTGGACATCCCAACAGATTCAGGCTCAGATCTAAATTTCACATATCCAAAACTATCAAAATGGACCCCAATACCAAAACTATGCCTATAATAATGGTCAGCCTAGTCAGTTTACCTAGCCATCATATAACAACCAGCTATCATACTCACCTCCTCAATAGACCAATCTAGCCAATGATAGGTTTAACCAACTTCAATAATTGATTCTGACTCAACAGCAATCTATCGTCAGGTTAGAAGTTCAAATAGGATAATTAGTTGAGTCTAACATGATAAGAGAACTAGATTAACTATCGAGCCTATCAATTTCAAACAACCCATCTATTATCCACCAACCATCTGGATCAAGTTATCAATTTAATATCTTACTTAAGAATCCCCAATCTGAGAATGCCAAAGTAATTTCTAAACTTAAAAGCTATAGAATTCTTATGGTCCTATACCAAGATCAGGTGAGAGAAGCTAGTACTGATGCTAGCTAAAATAAAAATTTAGAGAAACAGGCTAGTACTGAGACTAACCACATAGAAGAATCCAAGCTAGAAATTAGTACTGATGCTAGTTCCAATTTAAATGAGATAGACATAGGAAAAAAGAGAATAGATGATTTACCTAAGACTTATAAACCTAATGTCATGTTTCCTTCAACCCTAGAAGTCGGTTCTTCTTACAAAAATCAAGAGGCATGTAATGAACTGTCAATGAAGTTATTTAAATAAGATCATATTAATTTACCTTCAAAATTAAAATTACCTTTAGTCACCATTCCTACACTCATTGAATCAAACTTAACTCCTAATACAAAAACTCAATTCATGAGCATTTTAGAAGAACAAATAGGAGAAATTCTTAATAAACATGGGTTTAAGAATGGGGTTACAAATTATGTCCCTAAAATTAACAATGATTATATCAATAATAGAATTATAAATCAACTTTCTGAGATTGACAATCCAAAATTATTGAAATTTATCTATCTAATATTTGACATAGGATAGTTAAGCTACATTGTGTCTGGCTAAAGATGATAAACATAGCACTTGTTGGGAGGCAACCCAATATTTAGTTTTCTTTAGTTTAATTTATCTTTTCAGTTAATTTTTTTAGGACAATTTGAATAAGTTGGAGGGAGAGGTTAAATTTTCAAAGGCATGTGCTGAAACAAAAATATAGTCAGGTATATTCTTTCATGTTCTTTATTACATCCTTTATTTATTCTTCTCCATTAAGGATAATATTGATTAAATTAGAAAAAAAAATAAAAATTTTAAAATTTTAAGTCCTCAAAAATGTTAGTATTTAGTATTTAGACACCTAATTATGCTTAATAATCGAGTTAAACTAAGCATTTTTAAAAGAAAATTGATGCACAGATCAGAAAATCTATGAGATATTGAGAAATCAAGTATTAAAAAAATTCAATAAAGAGTTAAGTCTAGAACATAAAAAAAATTATCTTGGAGCATTTCTAATTTTTTTCTACTAGCATCAAAGAAAAGTCTACTTTTTATAGGCTTGTGTAGGATAACTATATTTTTTTTATATAAAAAATTAAATAAAATAGTTTTTATATAAAAAATTAAATAAAATAGTTTTCAAGTACTTCTCACTAAGTAATCGGGCCTCTTTGCCTAAGCAAGCATTGAGTTTCGCATCGAAAGGTGGAAAAGGCAAAGAAGCTCGTTGCAAAGCTAGTCTTAACTCGTAGCCTGTTTAATTCGAGCTAGTAAGCCCAAGGGGTATTTTATACTTAGTACCCTAAAGTCAACTGATTTGAGAGTCATTGGTCCAAGACTCACTACATGGATCAAATAGAAAGCTTAAGGAGTTAAGACACTCAATAGTAGTACAATGTTCAAAAAAAAAAAATATTGGTTTTCCACCGAGTAACTGAGTCTCGTTGCCTAAGTAAGCAATGATATTCATATCAAAAAGTAGATAATATAAAAATAAAAATTAATAAATGAAGGACGAAAGTAGCAATACACTTGTCTATATGAAAGTTTAGATAAATCAGAGATAAAGATGGGATAATTTAGAAAAGGTTCAGAAAAATTTAATATTTTTTACTTAATTTTTCTATTGATAAGTATTAATACCCCAATGATATATCTCACTTAAGCTCTACTAAATATCAATGGCCATTTTAAAAACTACTTAAATAAAATTTGAAACTCTAAAGTTAAAAGGTATTTAAAACTAAATTCTTTCTTTACTCGAGGATGAGCAAAGCTTAAGTTAGGGGATGTGATAAGTACCATAAATTCATCAATAAAAGTATTAATTTATCAATTAATTCATATTAATTTTAAAAAATTATTAATTAATTAATACATATTTTTAAGAACTTCATATTTTTATTAATTAAAAAAATTAATTAAAAAATAATAAAAAATAAAAAATAAAATTTTATTTTTAATGGAAAGAGCTTATTTTTTTTATCACAACAAAATAAGTTTGAAGCAAAATAGAGCTAAAACGAAGAAGATATGAATTTCTAAAAAAATAAAATAAATAAAAATTAAATAAAAAAAGAAAAATGGCTCAGCCGGCTCCGCAAGCCAAGCCGATAAAGCCGACTCAGCTGCAGAAGTTGCCAGCTGGTCCACGATCCAAGCGTGGACTGCCAGCTCAGCAGACACCAGCGAATCACGGCACGACATATGGCGGACCTAGACCCCTAAAGGGTCCATAGAAATCTATCGTGGCTCATAGGGCATTTTGGACTTTTCACTTGGCAATAGGAGGTGCTGATTGGTTGAGGTGTATGGTGAAGCTGGTCCACGCGATCCATGAAAATAGTAATTGTGTGATTGAACGGTTGCAGTAGCTTGCATTCAAGATCGGATGGTGGAGGGAGTTTTTCTACATTAGACTTCACGCGGATCATTATCCAATGATAGTGCTCAATCCAGGGGATGATCCAATGGTCTAGAATGCTCCCAACGGTGATCAGAACTCCCGATGTACGATCAACGGCCAGATTTTCTCCATCAATGCACGATTAGATGGCCAGAATTTAATCCGACCTGATCTAGGCTGATATACATCTGATTTTGATGATTTTTGGTCCGTTGGATTCCTATCAATGGCTAAATTTCATCCAAAGCAATAAAATTCATCCAAGACTCCTTTTAATCTAATTTTTACTCAAATTTCTTCATATTTTGATGATCAAAGAGCTCTTAGTTCCATATTGCCCAGAAGAAAACTCTCCAGCCTTCCTAGCTGTATACATAAGACCCTAGGCCTCCAGAGTTCAATATCTTCGGTCAAAGTGAAGCTTTGGTATAGAATAAAGCCAGGCTTTGGGTTAATGGCTGCTTCAAGGCAACTGGTGTTGAGAGGAAAAGCTGGGCTTCTACACCATCTTTCCATCCATGCCGATCTAAGATCAGAGATCAGGCTATTTTATTTTATTTTTTTTTAAAATTTATATATTTAAATTTTAAAATTTTAATTAATATAATATTTATTTTTATGCTCTTTATTTTTATTATAATCTAATTTTTATACTTTAATTATTATTTTTTATTTTATTGCAAGTAGATGCTAAGATCTAACTTGTAGATCTTAGTACTAAGTTTAAATTTCTGCATCTTTTAATTTTTTTTTTATTTTCAACTTTACTTTTGATTCCAAAACTCTTCTCTTTTCTTTTTCTTTTGTAAAATCAAATATTTTAAATCAAAAAATACTACCTTCCTTATGGATTCGACCCGACTTACTGCTATCTATGCATTTTTAATTATTTTAAGAAGTTGGATTAAATTGATAAACATAGTGTCTTAATGCCAACATCACATTCCTATCACCCACCCCCACCCCCGCCACCCTCGCCCCACCCCTCTCCATCTGTCGAATAAAAAAAAGAGGAAAAAAAAGGATTGAGGAAGGGAGCCTTACTAGCGATGGCGATAGTGATGGGCGAAGAAGGGTTCCGATGATCAGGCATGCGGAGGCAATTTCTGTGAGTAGTTCGATGGTGCTCACGTGCAGGATGGTCAAGATCCGAAGGGGACAGCATGGCGGACTTCTTCTCCAGGAATGACACAGGATGGTAGCGGTGTGCACGTGCGAGCAGCGGTGACCAAACCAATGGTGGTTGCTGGTGGAACGCGGGCAATGGGAAGATGGGCGCATCAGTGGTGTCTATCCATCTTGTGGATGAGAGGAGATGAACGGCTGGTGGTCTGTGAGAGGAAATGAACGGTGCTAGCGGTGGGGTCGAACGAAGTTTTTTTTGGGGGTTAGGTTTTTTTTCTTCTTTTGATGGTGGGGTCGATCGAGATTTTTGTTTTGGGGGTGGGTTTTCTTTTCCAAAATAGAGTTTTAACACTAAAAAAATAAAATTAAGAATAAAATACATATATGGGTAGAAAAAATTGGTGGAAAATTTTTTTTGAGGCCAAATATGTCGTTTTAATCTAAAACATCATGCAAAAATGTTACAATCTACCTTGTTTGGCCAAACATCGTAAAAGATCATCTCATCAGTGACATTTTCATAACATCACCAAAACATTTATGTTTTCATGATGTTTCAATTTTTAAACATCATAGAGGACTCAAATTCTTGTAGTGTCACAACCAGCAACTATTTATGAACCTAGTTATCTGGAGGAAACTTATACGGCATACCAATATCAAAATGTTCAGCAATCCTCTTGAAGTGCCTATAGTTCAACATTTAAAGAGAATATTTTATACATGTTAGAAAATCATACTCAATCTATAGCCAAGATAGAAACCCAACTTAGTCATCTTACTACTACATTCAATAGTTGGGCGGAGGAAGAATTATCATATCAACCCATAAAGCAATATATAACTGAGAGCTCTAATGTGCATGAAACTCTAATAGAATAGCCTAATATACAAACTGAAAACTATTATGAGGTGGATGTACCTATAGATGAAACAAAGGAAGCTATACCTATAGATGAAACAAAGGAAGCTATCCCTAGAATTATTTCTCAAAATCCAGTGCATACACATTTAGATCCTTTTGGGATAGATGATTTTAATATAGATGGGTGTGCTGAAAATATGAATGCATTATTAGAGCCAACCAATTTTAGCACCACTATCTTAGGGGTTGAGAAATATGAAATAATATCGGCTCCAATAGTTTCCCCTCTAGAATCACCACCTCCTTCAGAACTGAATCCTTCCTTGGTTATATCAAAGTACGCATGTTCAGAACCAATTGACATCCTTCCAGTACGCATTACATCAAACTCAACCTTTATCTTAACATCTAAATTCATGAGCATACTAGAAAAATAAATAGAAGAAATTCTCAATAAACAAGAGTTTATAAATGGATTCATAAATTATTTTCTTAAAATTAAAAAAATAAAATTAACTAAAAATGGGATTGTGAGTTACTTTCTAAAGATTAGCAAGAAATTATTGAAATTCATAAATAATGGGATCGCAAGCCATCTTTCTGAGATTGGCAATCCAAAATCATTGGAATTTGTCAATCCAACTTTTGACACTGGATAGGCAGAGTCACCTGGCCTAGTTGAAGACCTTAAACTTAGCGCTTGTTGGAAGGCAACCCATCATTTTATTTTTTAGATTTTGAGTTTTCTAGTTTTATCTTTTTGTAGGAAACTAATAAAGACAATCGGCTTAAGTTGGAGGGAGCACATTAAATATCCTGTATGAACCTGATGGAATATTATGAAGGATCTACAAACAATAAACTAGGTGGTACCCCTCCTTAATAAATATTTTTATTTTTCTCTTCTTTCATTGGGGACAATGAAAATTAAGTTGGGGGGAGGATAATTAATTTTAAATTTATGAGTCCTCAAGAATGATTTAAAATAATTAGCTTTATATACCCAAACTTTATTTTGATTAAAAGTTAATTAGGCATCCTAATCAATGAGTGATTAACAGTCTGGAAAACTTTAGAGATACTGAGGAATAAAGTATTAAGAAAATCCAATAAATGGAAGGATTTAGATCAGTCCAAATATTAAGAGTGATTCTTGAACCCTCTTCTTACTGATCTCAATAAAGAATCTACTTCATGAGGATTGGATGGAAAGATCAAACTATGCAAAAGTATCCATTAAAATATGTTTATAAAAAATAAATAAATAAATAAATAGATATTGGTTTTTCACTAAGTAACCGAGCCTTTTTGCCTAAGCATTGTGGTTCACATAAAAAACATGGACAGTATGAATAAAAAAAAAAATCTAGCATTATCTCACTAAGTAATCGGGCTTCTTCACGTAAGTAAGCATTGTGGTTCGTGTCATAAGGTGGGAATGCAAGAATCTAAAAAAAAAGAAGAAGTAGATAATAAGGAAACTAAATTGTAAGAAAGACAATAAATCCAGCTCACATCAAGTTAAAGAATTTAGAGAGTAGAGTAGAAAGTTGGTGAAAGAAGAGCTCTAAAAATTTTGATGGCTAAGACTCAACCATTAATTGGGTCGAATTGGTAATCCGATGATATACCTCTTTAATGGTCTGACTAGATATTAGCTACCTTTAGGAGTGTCTAAACCTAACTTTTACTTCAAGGCTAAGTCGATATATATTGATAATCTATCTACTTTACTCGAAGATGAGCAAAGTTTAAGTTGGAGGATGTGATAAATACATAAAATATATTTATAAAAATATTAATTTATTAATTAATTTATTCTTATTTCTTAAGAATTGATATTTTTATTTTATCTTTTATAGAAAGGAAGATAACGGATGAAAGGAGGACAATTTATGGGTCATAACGGAATAAATTTTACTTAAATTAGAGATAAAATAGAAAAGTTATGAAGCCTAGAAGTTTTAAATAAAAGAAAAAAAATAGTCCGATGCACGGTAGACCAGTTGGTTGGTCCACAGTTCCTGTCGCAGACTGGCCAGCTTAGCAGGCATGGCGAACCAAAGTGCACCACGTGGCAGACCTGGACCCTTAAAGGGTTCATAAAAAATCCATCATGGCTCATAGGGGCATAATAGTAATTTTCTCAAGCAGTGCGCAGCATGATTGGTTGCGGCATTTGGTGTAGTCAGTCTATGCGGTCTATAGGAGCAGTAATTACACAATCTGATGGTAGGCATTCATTCTAATAAAGTTCCAATGGCTAGCATCAATTCCTACTTTGATTCGAATAGTACCCAGCTGATATTACACGATCGAACAACCAGGAAGTGAGTCGGTCAACATCCAACGGTCAGAATTCATCTCTGACTTGATTAAGGAAGATCCAGCACCATCCAACGATCAAAATTCAATCTTAAGCTCGATCGAATGGCTAAAAATTAATGTGAGCCCTATTTAAGCTACAGAAGTCCGATTTTGGTCGAATCTAGACCATTGAGACCCAATCTAATGGCAGAAAATTATTTTAGGAAGCAGAATCTGATCCAGACTCGATTTCTTTGATTTTTCTCTAATTTTAACCCAATTTCTCTCTTTTTCTCTCTATAAAAACCTTTTCAAAGCTCCCTTAAGCCCAGATAACCCTCCCCCATGGGGGAATAAGTCTTCTAAGCCCTTCCAAACCCCTCTAAAGCTCTTCAAAGCCTCTCTTTCCTCACCTAAACAATCAGTAAGCTCTCTTTCTCTAATTCTCTCTCTCAAGGCCTTCTTCCTTTCTTCATTTTTCTTTCTTTCTTCAACAAACCACAAAAGCCTGCATCTCCATCAAAACTTCTCTTCTATTCCGAATTTCTGTCACCGACTACCACCAAGATTCTTCTACAAGGCTTCAAGGATGATGATTTCAGTAAGAAGCTTTTCGATGTCTGGCTAATCATCTCTTTCTCAGGAGATCATTGTGATCTTATTTTGATGGTGTTTTCTATATTTCATCTTTTATATTTCTTTTAAATTTACAATAAAGACTATTTTTAGTTTAAATATTTTTATGTCTTTATTTTCTTGTAATTAATCTTGAATAGTTTATTATCCTTAGGATGAGCCATGATCTACGGGTACGGTTCGTGCTCTTGGGATAAATTATATTAGGTTAATTTTTTTCTTTTTATATCTAAATTAATTTAGACTAGCCTATAACTTTAAGGGATGGGCTGTGATCTAAGGGTATAGGCCATGCTCTTTAAGATAGATTATATCTTTATTGATTAGAAATCAATTAAAGCATATTAAAAAAAATATCAACTATCAAATAAGTGATCAATTGAGATCCTGAGAATCCATCTCCATACCTACAACTCCTCTTTAATTAATTTGCTATTTAATTTACTTTTTTAGTTAATTTAAGTAACCTTTTAAATTAATCCTATTCATTTTTAATTTATAATTTAAACATAATTAACACAATCTTTATGGATTTGATCCTGATTCATCCTATCTATATAGTTTGAGTTAGATTTTATTTTTGATCGCCCACGACAGCGATCACCTGTCCATTAAGACTTAGCTGACCTAGTATCAGACTGAGCCAGCTTACCTATAGTATTGACCTTTCTACAGTCTTGATTTTCCAACTTTGATTTGTTGTTCCATCTTGTATCCTAGATCTTCGAAGCACCAACCAGGCCCTTCAAGGTCCTCAACACCTAGACCTCAAGCCCGTGGAGGGCTACACAATGCCTCCATCCTTGGATAACTTTTGTCCAAGCCCTAGGACCACACCTATCCTAGTCTTCCTGGAGCCAACACCCTGGCTTCTCCTATAGCCTCCCAAGGCTTGAGAGCATCACACCAAATCCTATAGATCAAAGCTATTAGTGTTCGATAAGAGTCAAAGTGGAGGTCGATACATTGAATGGTAATCAAGAATTAATTTGATCACGTAGCTTCATCTAATTAGGATCACTTAAAATATAATGATTTAATAGAGATTAATAAAAACTAGATCTTGTGATGCTTGATATAGACTTGGATTGTGTGGACATATTAGCTGACTAACAGATCAGTTCAAAATTCCCTACTAGAATCAACTTAGATTCAAAGCGATGGACAGATTCACTAAATTTATGAATCATATGGAGAAAGAATATTAGAGGAGAGAGAAATTAATGTGGAATAATATGACTGATCAGGCAACACAGTCCGATAATTCGATTGATCTAATCAAGATGATATAATTAAATCATGGTTGAACTATTGTATGAATGGTTGAAATAAAAAAAATCATAGATAATTGAATCTAATGGTATCCATATTTGAAAAAGATGGATGCTAGTATGTTGTCTAGCGACCATGGATCATGAATCCCTTTACTAAGAGCAGATCAAAATTAGTGAAAGAAATATTTTATTGGATCAATTATAGAGACTGAAATTCATGAAGAGAGATAAGATTATAGAGAGAGAAACTAGAAAGAAAGTGGAGAGAGAAGGTGGACTTTTTAGAGAGATAGCGGGGATTCAAGCTTAAAGAAGAAAGAGAGGAAAGAGAGAAATACTCTCAGTCTCTTTTTGTTTTTTCTTTTCTTTTTTTTTTTTCATGAAATAGAGGACTTGCATCTTCTTCCTTCCTCTCTTCCTTAATGGAACAAGGGACTTTTCTTTCCCTTGTTCCTAGTGCCAAGGATGTCCTCCTCCTAGCTGATGATGCTCGTGGTCGAAGGGGCATGCCACGGCGAGGACCAATAGCCAATGTTTGACGACCGACAATGGCAACCGGTGGCCAACAAATTGAAATTAATATGTAGAAAAATAGGGGAACTTGGCAATCAAGATTTCAAGAGTTTTTCTGACAGAAAATCAGCAAAAATTCAAGATTAAAACCCATAGAAGATTGAAGGAAAGATGATTAAAATGATCTATCAAATTTGGATGGGATTTGATCTTGTTTCTTATAGCAAAAAATGAAGACAAACCATAAAAAAATCAGAAGAAAAGAGGTAAAATAGAGTGATTAAGCTATGACCTTTGGTGAGGGAGAACTAAGGGATTGAGGCCTTTAAATAGATCTATAATGGGGAGGATTTAGAGTTTGAATTAATTTCTATTTCCTCATGGTTTGATGATTTTGTTTGGAGAAGAACTCCCGAGGAGTTCTTCCATATGTTGCCCTCCTTTCCATGGTAATTCCAGCATGTGCGTTGCACGTGCTCGTCCATTTCCAATTTTTTTCTTGCTTCAAGATTCATGCACAGTGTTGGGGTATCACATTTTTTCCTCTAAAAATAAATTTCATCCTCAAATTTTTTTTTATTGCTTAAATCCTCAAAATTTCTTACTTGGATTTCATAGTTCTAATCTCATCCTCAAACTTTCAATATTCTAATTCTCAATGCAAATTTATCATCATTTTATAAGAAAAAGATCAATACCTCAAGAGTTGATCTGAAATAAAATCCATTCTTTCTTATAATTGAAATCAGTATCTTAATTCTAGATAAAGATATCAAATTTTTCACTAAAGATATCAACTACTCTTGATTTAATTGATCTATCACAAGATCATGGACCAACATTACTATACTCCCAATAGATGAATATTCAGGTATGACATCTAAGATCGATAACCAATCTTACATTCTTTCTATCATATAGAGGCGTATAAGTTTCAAATCTAGAAGAAATGATAATTGACTATAAACATTCCAACTCTAAGATAAAAAATTAATGGTCCAATAACCTAAGTCTTGGGATGCTAGAAAATTTTCATTAATATGGTAGATAGGAGACCTACTAGTGGAAATCATATAGTTGTTAGATGAGTGTCTTAGAAGCTAGATTGACTGACACTTTGTAAAATGCTTTTTCGAAGCATTTTTATAATTTTGACTTAAAATTAATAAAAATATTATTTTTTATCATATTGCATATTTAAAGTATTTGTGATACATCCATTGAATTAACAGGCATGATAACACATATTCTTAAGAGTTGAGAATTTAAGGCATGTGTTATCATAATTAATCCATAAACTGCTCTCGATCGTAGGATCATCATAAGAGTGGTGATCGATTTAGAAGATCGATGTATGATTACTTTCTTAGGATAAATGAGTCATGAGTCTATGGTGTGGAGATATTGGAGCAAGAGTATAGGTATTTATTAAGAACAAGGACATTGAGCATGACTTCCTTGAGCAGTCATAAGAAAGTCTACCTTCTCATCGATGACTAGTTTGATATTGTAGTTGTGTATTTGATTCTTTAACCTATGATGTATCAACAGTTCACCTTGAGTGTTTTATAGTTTGACTACACCATAACTTGATCTCCTAGCCATTCAGAATTCTGAGGTGTATGTTGGCTATAGCATGTTTGTTGTAGGAATTGGATCACACCAATAGGGGATCTATCAACCTCGGTAGAAGAGGAGTAGTCCTATGATGATCATGAGATTGAGTTCTTAAGCCTATGGCCATAGCAGTGTGAAATACTAGAAAGAAATTTTTATTAGGGTTTCACATCGAACTTGAATTGAATGATTCATTCATATGATGGGTGTTATGTTTGACGAGTTCACCATGACCTTGATCCTATCGGAGCTCATGATAGAAGAACCCAATCATATCTGTAGCTGCATTAAGAGATTCGTATTCAGTTCTAATGGATTGCCACCACATACTACTAGGTATTACTGGTGGATTTTGGGACTAATTAAAATTGTCTTAATGATAGATAATTTTAATTGAATAAATCGAAAGAGTTTTGATCCATCGAAAGATATTTTGATGATGTCAATGATAGAGATTATGACATGTCCCATTACCATACAGAACTGAACCTAACTACATCACACAAACAAGGATTTGGGTTCGGATGTTATCAATTGGGCTAACCTAGTTTGATTGATTTGGATTAGATTCAATCAGGTTCAAGAAAATCATACTAGCACATGATTGGACCTAACTTTCTCCTTCTATCATCTTTCTAGTTTATCTCGATAAAGTCAAATTGGATTTGACTAATCTAGGAACCTTGGTCGGGTTTGTCCTGGTCTGACCGAAGCTTGCCTTGGTTAGAACAGAGCTTGTCTTGATGAGATCAGGACTTATCCTAACCAGATTAGGGTTTATCCTAAAACCATACGATGGAATTTGGATAAGGATCTTTTGAACCATTCTTTGTAGGAAAGATGGAGAGGGGAGCATGCACCTCCTAGAGACTTTCTTAGGGCATGCACCCCCTTAGGAATTACATGGAGAATGAGGGAGTATGCCTCCATATGGCATGCACCCTTAGTGGATAAGGGTGGAGAGTCTTGATGAGATCAAACTCTTGGGTTTGTTTGTATCATGTGAAGGGAAAAACCTATTTTCTGAATTAGGTTCGTTCAGATCTGATTGGATCAGGAGGAATATTTCAAAAATTTTTTCTCCAAGATTCTAATTAGATTTGAGACTCCATAGTTCTGAACTTATTGATCTGATAATAAAAATAAAATAAAAATTAAATCTAATTCACTTATACCTTTATTTTGGATAATTCAATTATCTTGTGATGATCTTGATGTTTGCCTAAGGTTGTGGATGTAGCCACGCAAGCGTCTGGCCTCTACTGGTATCCACTCAGGTAGGATCTGAAGATCTTCTTCTTCGCAATCAATTCTCTAAAAATTAAATATAGATCTAATCGTGAAGGTCTTTAAAACTTTTTTTAAAGAACTGTCGTTGTCTCTTGCAGTAGTGCTGCCTTCTTTTATTCTTGGCGCCTTTCACTTGCTTGGATCGCACCTTATTCATGTCCAAAACCCCTTAGGCATGGAGAGGAGAGAGAAGACCAGAGGGTGGCATGGAGAAGGAGGGAGAGAGGCTTTGTGGCATAGGCTAAAGGCAAAAGCATTAAAACCTGATCCTTTGTGGCATAGGCTTTGTGGCATAGACCCTACTGCGCCATGCAGTGCCACATCATCCCGGCCAATCACGATCCTTTGAGCAATCAGATCTAAATCTGATTGATGGAATGATATCATCTAATCCAATCAGATGAGAAACCCTCAAAACCCTCATAAGGTGGGGCCAAGATTGGATCAAACAAGAGTTCTTGGTGCCATAGAGTTTAATACCCTGAAGCAACCCTGGAGTCCCTTCTGTATGGGACTCCTCCTTTGTCCTCATGGGGTGCACGCCTCCCTAGGCATGCACCATCTTCTTGTTTTCATTTAGTAGGGGGACAAGGCACTAGGTACTCTCCTATAGGTGCATGACATATGGGCAGATGTCCAAGTGTCTAGGGTAAATATTTGACCAATGTCCGAAAATAAGAATTAGCAGGTGATCGAAAATGGCAGCTATTGTCTTAAATTTATCTCATAAATTAAGACAATCCTTTTCTAATCTGGATAAGGTATAGTCAAACTAAGTAAAGGTTCCTGAATGAGTCCAAACATATTTGGCTCAGTCCCAACAAGCTATAATGATTATTATAGGAGAGCATTAGGCTCAATCGTATGCTAACACGATTTCCTTGAACCTAATTGAATCTTATTCAAATCAATTAAACTAGATTAGTCCAATTAATGACATCCAGATCCAAACTCTTGTTTGTGTGATCCAGTTAGGTTTAGTTTTATATGGTAATGGGATATATCACGATCTCTATCATCGACATCATCGAAATACCTTCCGATGGATCAGAATTTTTTTGATTCAGACAACTAGTATGATCGATCATCCAAATCATTCTAATTGCTCCCAAAATCTATTAGTGACACCTAGCAGCATATGGTGGCAACCCATTAGAACTAAAAGCGAACCTCTCAGTGTAGTTATCTATGTGATTAGGTTCCTCTATCTCGAGCCTCGATCGGATTAGGGTTAAGGTGATCTCGTCAAACCCTAATATCCATCATATGAATTAATCATTCAATTCAAGTCCAATGTGAAAATCCTAATAGAAACTCTTTCTATTATTTCACTATGTCATGGCCATGGACTTATGGACTTGATTCTCATGGTCATCATAGGGCTGCTCCTCATCTACCGTGATAGATAGATCCCCTATTGATGCAATCCAATTCCTACAATGAGCATGCTATAGCCATCATAGACCTCAAGATTCTGAATGACTAGGAGATCGAGTTATGGTGTAGTCAAACTATAACACTCTCAAGGTGAACTGCCGATATACCTTAGGTCAAAGAACCAGACACATCACTGTAGTTTGGAGCTAGTCATCGATGAGAAGGTAGACTTCCTCATGATTGCTCGAGGTGGTCACGCTCAGTGCCCTCATTCTCTAATGAGTATCTATACTCTCACTCCGGTATCTCTACACCATAGACTCAAGACTCATCTATCCTAAAGAAGCGATCGTACACCAACCTTCTGGATCAATCACCATCCTCATGATGATCCTACGATCGAGAGCATTTTATGACTTAATAAAAAAAATTCATGTCTTAAATTTTCAACTCTTAAAAATATGAACTATCATTATCATTAACTCAAGGGATATATCACAGAAGCTTTCAAATACACACTATGATAGAAAATAATTTATTTTATTATTTATAGTCAAAATTATAATTTTGCCCTTAGAAGTGTATTATAAGTGTCAGCCAATCTGACTTCTATGGCACACATGTCTAATAAATTTCCACTTGACCTAAAGACAATTGGCTACAAATCTAAGTTCCATCTTCTCAAGGTGGGTTTCGATCTTCTGCTAGCCCAATAGCTTTGTAAGTGGATCGCCGCATTGTCTATGAGTCGACTCTCTTGACCACAACGTAACCTTTCTCGAGGTAATCATGGATGAGGTGATATCGCCGCTCGATGTGCTTGAATTTCTGGTAAGACCTTGGCTCCTTAGCAAGGGCTATGGTGCCATTATTATCGCAGTGCAGAGGAATAGCATCCGATGGCATCACTTCAATCTCTATGGTGAACTTCTTGTACCAGAATGCCAGCTTCTGACACAGTGATGTACTATGCTTCCATGGTGGAATCTGCTATCATTGTCTGCTTGAAACTTTTTCAACTGACAGCACCACCATTACATACAAATAGACTCCCATATGTCGACTTTCGATCATCTATATCAGACATAAAATTTGAGTCTGTATACCCCTAGACTTCGAGTTCTCCATTACCAAAAATCAACAACATATCCTTAGTTCTTCTCAGGTACTTAAGGATACATTTCACAGAAGTCCAGTATTCTTCACCTAGATTCGACTGATATCTGCTTATGACACTCACAGCGTGGGCTATATTAGGTCGTGTACATAACATGGCATACATGAGACTCCCTATTGTTGAAGCATAAGGGATCTTGCTCATGCGTTCAATCTCCTTAGGAGTGTTGGGACACATTTTCTTGGAGAGATGAATGCCATGTCTGAAGGGCACCAATCTCCTCTTGGAGTTTTCCATGCTAAACCTCTGTAGCACTTCCTCTATGTACATCTTCTATGAAAGACCTAGCATCCTATTCAGACTATCTCTATAGATCTTAATTTCAAGAATGAAGGATACTTCTCCTAGGTCTTTTATGAAGAATTCTTTAAATAACCATATTTTAACTATGGTCAACATAGGAATATCATTTACAATAAGAAGGATATGATCCAGGTACAGTATGAGGAAGATAATAGCGCTCCCACTGACCTTTTTGAAAATATATGAATCCTCCTCATTCTTGATGCAAGTAAATAATTTAATCACATCATTAAAACGAGTATTCCAGCTCTGAAATGCTTGCTTAAGTCCATATATGGACCTTTGCAGCTTGCATACTTTGTGATCAGCATCACTGGATGTGAAACCTAGTGGTTGTTCCATATAGATATTTTCCTCAAGGTATCCATTTAAGAATGTTGTTTTTACATCTATTTGTCATACTTCATAATCAAAATAGGCTACAATAGCAAGCAATATCTTCGCACTGACTATACCCTTTTACCACTAATCTAGCTTTGAATGTCTCCATATGCCCATCTGCACCAATCTTTCTCTTGTAGATCCATTTACACCCAATAGGTACTATACCTTTAGGTGGATCTACCAAGGTCCAGGCTTGGTTTTAGTGCATGAGTCAATTTCTGACTTCATTGCCTCTAACCATTTCTTAGAGTCAATATCCTATATCGCCTCATCATAGGTTTTGGGATCATCACCATAAACCCCATTACCTACGAGGAACATTTCCTCTATTTCCTCTAAAATAGTACCTAAGTACCTCTCAGGGGGATGGAAAATCCTTTCTGATCTATGAGGTGGAGGAGGTAGTGATTGTATTGGCTCAACCTGATTTGGTTCTATAGGGTCCTTAGCTCGTTGCTCTTAGGAGACTTTCTCCTCAAGCTTGATTTGCTTTCCAATGCCACCATCTTGAATAAACTATTTTTCAAGAAAGATAACATGCTGACTCACAATCACATTATGGTCTTCTAGAATGTAGAAATAATATTCTAATGACTTTTTAGGATATCCTATGAATCGAGCTCTAAAGGACCTATAGTCTAACTTATCTGCTTGTTGTCTTTTGACATGAGCCGAACAACCCCAAATTCAGAGATGACTCAGACTTGATTTTTTACCATGCCATATCTCATACGGTGTGGTAAGAATAATTTAAGAGAAAATCCTATTTAGTAAATATATAGCAGTTAATAGACTATATTTCTAGGGAAAATCAGGAAGGTCTGTGAAGCTCATCGTGGATCGGATCATATCTAATAGGGTCTGGTTCCATTCTAAAATCTCATTGAGTTGAGATATTCCAAGTGGAGTCCACTGAGAGACTACGCCATATTGCTTAAGATAGTCCAGGAATTCCTGACTAAGATATTCACCTCCTCGATCTGATCGAAGAACCTTAATAAATTTTTCAGTTTGCTTTTCTACTTCATGTCTAAATTTCTTAAACTATTCAAAGGCATCAGACTTGTGTCTCATAAGATACATATACCTATACCAAGATAAATCATTGGTAAAGATTATGAAGTAGATAAAGTTACCTCTAGCCGGCACATCAAATAGGCTGCACACATTAGTATGTACTAAGGCAAGTAGATCCATGGCCCTTTCCCCATGTCCTACAAAAGGGAGCTTAGTCATTTTGCCATGAAGATATAAATTTTAAATTGGATATGATTCAAAAGTCAACGAACTCAATGTTAGATATATGTGCCCTAGAAGCCAGAATTGGCTGACACTTGTAATACACTTCTAGGGGCAAAATTATAATTTTGACTATAATTAATGAAATGGGTTATTTTCTATCACATATGTGTATTTAGTGTCTGTGATACATCCTTTGAGTTAATGGTAATGATAATTCATATTTTCAAGAGTTGAAAATTTAAGACATGAATAATCATTGTTAACTCATAAACAGCTTCCGACCATAGGATCATCACGAGGATGGTGATTGATCCGGAAGGTTGGTGTACGATCGCTTCTCTTTAGTAGATGAGTCTTGAGTCTACGGTGTGGAGACACCAGAGCGAGAGTACAGGTACTCGTTAGAGAACGAGGGCACTGAGCGTGACCACCTCGAGTAGTCATTAGGGAGTCTACCTTCTCGTCAATGACTGACTCGATGCTGCAGTAGTGTGTCTGGTTCTTTGACCTGAGATGCATCGGCAGTTCACCTTGAGGGTGTTATAGTTTGACTACACCATTACTCGGTCTCCTAGCCATATGGAACCCTGAGGTGTATGTTGGCTATAGCATGTTCATTGTAGGAACTGGATTGCATCAAGATGGGAATCTATCTACCTCGGTGGTAGAGGAGTAGCCCTATGATGATCATGAGAATCAAGTCCAGAAATCCATGGCCATGGTAGAGTGAAATAATAGAAAGAGTTTCTATTTAGATTTTCACATTGGACTCGAATCGAATGATTACATCATATGACAGAGACTAGGGTTTGACGAGTTCACCTTAACCCTAATCTGATCGGGGCTCAAGATAGAAGAACTGAATCACACAGGTAGCTGCACCAAGAGGTTCGCATTCAGCTCTGATGGGTTGCCACCATATACTGCTAGGTGTCACTGGTGGATTTTGGGAGCAATTAGAATGATTTAGATGATCGATCATTCTAGCTGTTCGAATCAGAAGAGTTCTGATCCATCGAAAGGAGTTTCGATGATGTCTATGATAGAGATCATGACATATCCCATTACCATACAGAACTGAACCTAACTGGGTCACACAAACAAGGGTTTGAATCTGGTGATCATCAATTGAACTGATCTAGTTCAATTGATCTGAATGAGATTCAATTAGGTTCAAGGAAATCGTGCTAGCACTCGATTGAACCTAACGTTCTTCTTTTACTATCATAAATAAGTTGTCCTGACTGAGCCAAAGGAGTTTGTGCTCAATCAGAGGCCTTCATATGGTCTGACTGGAGGTTGTCCAAGTCAGAATAGGTTGTCTTATTTGTAAGACATTACCTGCCATTTTTGGTCACCTGCCATTTCTTGTTCTTTGACTTTGGTCAAAAGTCTACCTTTGACTGGTCAAACGTTGACCATTGACCCTTTGACTTTTGACCACATGTCATGCACCTATTGGAGAGCTGGTGGGGGCCTTGTCCCCCTGCCAGAACCTGGCAAGGAGAAGGGCGCACGCCAAGGGTGGCGTGAGCCCAAGTAGGAGGCGCCTAGGAGTCCTTGTTGGACAAGGACTCCACCTCCCTTTAGGATTCCAATTCAGAGTTCTACTAAGAATCCAGTTTGACTGGTCTTAGGCGCCCTCTAAGGAGGAATCCAGGGGTCTCTTATTCCAACCAATCAGATTTAGATCTGATTTCACAAAGGGTTGTGATTGGTTGAGAGGAAGAGGAGTTGGATCACAAGCTTAGGTCTATAAATAAGACCCTGCGCCCAACCCTAATTCCAAGTTTTGAATGCTATTAGATACGCCCCAAGGCTGCCTCTCCCCTCCTTCTCCATGCCATACTCTCTTCTCCCCTTGCTCTCCACGTCCAAAAGGTGTTTTGGACTTAGTTTGGTGCGATTCAGATCAAGGAAAGGCGATCAAAAGCAAGAAGGCTGCGCTGCTGCAAAAGGACGACTGCAGATCTTCAAAAGAGTTTTGAAGATCCTCCAGATCAGATCCAGATCTGATTTTTGGAGGTGTGATAGAGAAGAAGAGGATCTCCAGATCCAACCCGAGTGGATACCGGTAGAGGCCAGGCGCTTGCGTGGCTAAGATCCAGAACCTTCCGCTGCAATCAGGATCATCTACAGGGTAATAGGATTACCCAAATCAGGTAAATTAAATTTGATTTAATTTATCTTATTTTATTTTATTTATTAAAATAATAAGAATCAGATCTGAAACATATCAAGATCTGATTAAGATCAAGAGAAAATTTTTGAAATATATCTCTTGATCTAATCAGATCTGGACGAACCTGGACCGGGAAATCAGGATTTCCCTTCAACTGGTATCAGAGCCATGGTTCTAAAATTGTTTAGATCTGATTTTAATTTTATTTTAATTAAAAATAATGTGATTTCAGATGTCACATGAGATGTGATCAGATCTGAAATCAGAAAAATTAAAATTAAATGATTTGGATCTAAGAACATGAAGATATGCATGACTAGTTCTAGAATAGAATAGTTCTATAGAATAGTTTTGCATGTCTTTGATTTAATCTGATTAAATCATATTTTAGATCTTCTTATTTACTATTTTCTGATATTATAAGTGTTATAATAACATCTGATAAATAGCAAATAAAAATTATTTAATTTTAAATATCATATGAGATATGATAGATGCATGACTAGACTAGTTGTAGAATAGTTCTACATAATTGTCTAGATTAGAATTTATTTTGATTAGATCAATTTAAATCTAATTTTTTAGATTATTATGTGATAATTTAGATCTGAAAACATGCATGATTTGATACATGAGATGTATGCAAAATATGCCATGATTAGATCTACTTTGTATATGAGATATATGATATAGATCTGATACTGTTTTGTAGTATTACATGTTCCTGATTAAGGCGTTCCTCTTGGCCGTCCGGTCATAAGAACGAAGAAGGGTTTAAAGGCCCTCTCTTCCCATTCGATGGGGTGTTCTTATGACGTGTAGGGGTGCTGCGTGTTCGTCCTTAATCAGAAACCCAAAACTTACTTTCTGCAAAACCCTAGATCCTGAAACCCTAGGATTTATTGTGCATATTTTGTTTATGAACCCAACTTAATTAAGAATTAAGTTTATGGAATATTAATTAGGTCTAAAATTGAGAATTTCAGATCTAAGACATATTCATAATACTGGGTTCGGGCTTGGGTAGCTCAATTAGGTCTAAGCGGTTGATCAAACCGAATCAAGAGTTGGTTAGATGGGATCAACAATGCTTAAATTGACCAGCCTAATAGGATTAAGTCTGGGTCAAGATCGAGTCACGATCAAGCAAGACCTAATTAGGCTCAGAGGTTAGAGTCTGGATTGTAGGCTAACCCAATTGGTTCTGACTCAACAATTTGGTGTCTAAGGTAAGTTTGGCACAGACGACCGACTGGTTTTTAATTGGAAGCTACTCGACCTGAATGCGTTCTTGTGCGAGTTAACGGCATATTCCTTCCACCGGTCTCACTTACCTGGCCATATCTGTTGACACAGTTCTGATCTGAGGTGGTCAATAATCCGAGCTGACCCATGCCACTAGGTTAGTCATAATTGTTATGACTAAGCCAAGTCTAGTTTAATGAGACCTGAATCAATTCTCCCTAAGAAAAGATTAAGTCTGAGGTCTTCCACCATTGTAGACGTGCGGGCCCTTCCCGGGGTTGATTGTTCTCGGCTGGATACAGTGGCTCAGTTGCACCGGGAAGACGCAACCATGTCTATTAGGCATTGGATGCTATGGGCTGGAGGATGAGTTGGGCTCAATATTCCGGATACGGTGAGAGACCCAATTAGGAACCCAGTCTATGCAAATGGTGGGTCTGACTTAACTAAGGAGTGGATCAATATTTCGGATACGGTGAGATTCATGAATTAGAGACCAAGTTTGGGTGCACCATGATTAGAGAATCATTGAACAAGAGTTGTTCACTCATTGGCTAACCCATCACCAATAACTGTTAGGTGAGGTGATGAGTCAGTTGGTGAGACCGCACCACCCACTAGAAATCATTCAATCGTGGAGATTTTCGCATCTCTACAGAGGGAGTGTAGGGATCCGAGAAAATAGTGGGAGCTAATTTGTTTAAAAATAAAATCCCTAAACAAATTGGTCAAGTCAAAATTACAGTATCTAACTAGAATCTTTGACTCTCTACAGGAAAATGTCTGCGTCCAACCCATTGGCACGTATCCTAGACACACATAGACTGACTGGACCCAATTATAAAGATTGGCTCAGGAACTACAAAATTAGTTTTGGGTTCAGAGAAGTTAACACATGTTTTGGACCAGGACCCTCCCACCTTACCAGCTCGTCCATCCACTGAACAGAGAGCGTCTCTGGAAAAATGGATTGACGAAGACAATAAGGCCAGATATTACATGTTGGGCTCGATGTCTGATGAGCTCCAGCGCCAACATGAAGATATCGGGACTGCTCGCCAAATGTTGGCTCACCTGCAGGAGATGTTTGGTGAACAGAGTCGCGCAGCCAAATATCAAGTCACGAAATGACTTTTTAAGGCTAAGATGCGTGATGGGCAGTCAGTCCAAGATCACTGTCTGACAATGATCAAGGACATGGAAGAGCTTGAGAAGCTCGGTGTGAAGTTGGACTTGGACCTTGCAGAACGATATTATTCTGCAATCCTTGACTGATGCATATGGGCAATTCATCATGAATTACCACATGCATAAACTTCAAAATTCCTTGGCCGAGTTGATGAATATGCTGGTTACCGCTGAGCTTTCTATGAAAGGTTCTAAAGGCTCAGTTCTTGCTATGGAACGGACTTCTTCCAAAAGAAAGTCTTATGGAAAGAAAAAGAAGTCTGTGAAAAAGCAAAAGGTAGAAGGATCAAAGAAGAAGAAGGCAGAAGAAGGTCGATGGCAAAGGAAAGTGTTTCCATTGCAACAGCGACGGCCATTGGAAGCGGAACTGCCCTACTTACCTGGCCACCCTGAAGAACAAGAAGGAAGGTCCTTCTGGAGGTATGCTCGTTATTGAGTCTAACCTTACGGTTTCTTCTGCATCCATTGACTCTGGTTCTAGTGCTCATCTGTGCACTTCTATGCAGGGTCTTGAGGATAGCAGGAGGCTGAGGGATGGAGACATGATCCTACGCATCGGTAATGGAGCAAGAGTTGCTGCAGTAGCCGTGGGATTACCGATTATCTGGTTTAGACTTTAAAAGACTGTTATTATGTGCCTGCAGCTAGCAGGAATTTGATTTCTGTTTCATGCTTAGCACAAGAAGGTTACCTTCTTTAAGGACCATTGTAACATTCAAATAAAATTGCAAATGGTTTCCTTATTAATGGTCTTTATCAGCTACATATTGATGTACCTTTTAACTATCGAGCAAAACGTGAATGCCAAACGACCTAGGGATAGTCCAAACGACAGATATCTATGGCACCTGAGATTAGGTCATATAGCAGAAGATAGGATTCAACAAATTGGAGAAAAATGGGCTATTGAGTCCATTGACTTTTCGAGTCATATCCAACTTGTGAATCTTGTCTTCAAGGCAAAATGACTAAACTCCCTTTTGTTGGACATGGGGAGAGGGCCACAGATCTCCTTGCCCTAGTACATACTGATGTGTGCGGCCCATTTGATGTGCCGGCTAGAGGCAATTTTGTCTACTTCATTACCTTTACCGATGATCTGTCTAGGTATGGGTATGTGTATCTTATGAGACACAAGTCTGAAGCTTTTGAAAAGTTCAAAGAATTCAGACATGAAGTAGAAAAACAAACTGGAAAACCCATTAAGGTTCTTCGATCAGATCGAGGAGGTGAATACCTTAGCCGGGAATTCCTAGACTATCTTAAGGAAAATGGCATAGTCTCTCAATGGACTCCACCAGGAACACCTCAACTCAACGGGGTTTCAGAACGGAGAAATCGGACTCTATTGGATATGGTTCGATCCATGATGAGCTTCACAGACCTCCCTGATTTTCTTTGGGGACATTCATTATTAACTTCAATCTATTTACTGAATAGGGTTCCCTCTAAAACCGTTCCTACCACACCGTATGAGATATGGCACGGTAAGAAACCAAGTCTGAGTCATCTCAGAATTTGGGGTTGTCCGGCTTCATGTCAAAAGACAACAAGCGGACAAGTTAGAGTTTAGGTCCTTTAGAGCTCGATTCATAGGATATCCTAAAGAGTCATTAGGATACTATTTCTACATTCCAGAAGACCACAATGTGATTGTGAGTCGACATGCCATCTTTCTTGAAAAATAGTTTATTCAAGATAGTGGCATTGGAAAAGCAGATTAAGCTTGATGAGAAAGTCTCACAAGTGGAACGAGCTAAGGACCAAGTGGAACCAAATCAGGTTGAGCCAATAAGAACACTACCTCCTCCACCTCGTAGATCGGAAAGAGTTTCCCGTCCCCCTGAAAGATACTTAGGTATTATTTCAGAGGATGTAGAGGAAATGTTCCTCATAGGTAATGGTGCTCATGGTGATGATCCCAAAACCTACAACGAGGCGATATCAGATATCGACTCCGAGAAATGGCTTAGAGGCAATGAAGTCAGAAATTGACTCGATGCACTCAAACCAAGTCTGGACCTTGGTAGATCCACCAGAAGGTATAGTACCTATTGGGTGTAAATGGATCTTCAAGAGAAAGATTGGTGCAGATGGGAATGTGGAGACATTCAAGGCTAGACTAGTGGCAAAAGGTTATAGTCAACGCGAAGGCATTGACTATCAGGATACCTTTTCCCCAGTAGCTATGCTAAAATCCATCCGCACATTGCTTGCCTGTTGCAGCCTATTTCGATTATGAAATATGGCAAATGGACGTGAAAACGGCATTCCTAAATGGATATCTTGAGGAAGATATCTATATGGAACAGCCGCTAGGTTTCACATCCAGTGATACTGATCACAAGGTTTGCAAGCTGCAAAGGTCCATATATGGACTTAAGCAAGCATCTCGGAGCTGGAACACTCGTTTCAATGATGTGATCAAAAAGTTTGGTTTCATCAAAAATGAAGAGGAACCATGTGTTTTCAAAAGGGTCAGTGGGAGCGCTGTTGTCTTCCTCGTATTGTACGTGGATGACATCCTCCTTATTGGGAATGATATTCCCATGTTGACATCAGTCAAGATGTGGTTGTCCTAAGGAATTCTCCATGAAAGACCTAGGTGAAGCATCCTTTATTCTAGGAATTAAGGTCTATAGGGATAGACCGAATAGGATGCTAGGACTTTCACAGAAGATGTACATAGAGGAAGTACTAAAGAGGTTTAGTATGGAAAACTCTAAGAGGGGATTAATACCCTTCAGACATGGTATTCATCTTTCCAAGAAGATGTGCCCCAGCACACCTGAGGAAATAGAACGCATGAGCAAGATCCCTTATGCTTCTGCAATAGGGAGCCTCATGTATGCCATGCTATGTACACGACCTGATATAGCCCATGCTGTGAGTGTCACAAGCAGATATCAGTCAAATCCAGGTGAAGAACACTGGACTTCTGTGAAATGTATCCTTAAGTACTTGAGAAGAACTAAGGATATGATGTTGGTCTTTGGTAATGGAGAACTCCAAGTTCAGGGATACACAGACTCGGATTTCATGTCCGATATAGATGATCGAAAGTCGAAGCATCATGGCAGACTGTTTGTGCTGAAGAGTTCCATAGCCCTTGCAAACGGTGATAGCCATCTCATCCGCGATTACCTTGAGAAAGGTTACGTTGAGGTCAAGAGAGTCAACTCCACAGATAATGTGGCAGACCCACTTACAAAGCCGTTGGGCCAGCAGAAGATCGAAGCCCACCTTGAGAAGATGGGACTTAGACTTGTAGCCAATTGGCTTTAGGACAAGTGGGAGATTGTTAGATATATGTGCCCTAGAAGCCAGAATTGGCTGACACTTGTAATACACTTCTAGGGGCAAAATTATAATTTTGACTATAATTAATAAAATGGGTTATTTTCTATCACATATGTGTATTTAGTGTCTGTGATACATCCTTTGAGTTAATGGTAATGATAATTCATATTTTCAAGAGTTGAAAATTTAAGACATGAATAATCATTATTAACTCATAAAAT
>QRFJ01003208.1:126517-194304 GCA_006176705.1 Cocos nucifera
GACTTTTGACCACATGTCATGCACCTATTGGAGAGCTGGTGGGGGCTTGTCCCCCTGCCAGAACCTGGCAAGGAGAAGGGCGCACGCCAAGGGTGGCGTGAGCCCAAGTAGGAGGCGCCTAGGAGTCCTTGTTGGACAAGGACTCCACCTCCCTTTAGGATTCCAATTAGAGTTCTACTAAGAATCCAGTTTGACTGGTCTTAGGCGCCCTCTAAGGAGGAATCCAGGGGTCTCTTTTTCAACCAATCAGATTTAGATCTGATTTCACAAAGGGTTGTGATTGGTTGAGAAGGAAGAGGAGTTGGATCACAAGCTTAGTCTATAAATAAGACCCTGCGCCCAACCCTAATTCCAAGTGTTTTGAATGCTATTAGATACGCCCCAAGGCTGCCTCTCCCCTCCTTCTCCACGCCATACTCTCTTCTCCCCTTGCTCTCCACGTCCAAAAGTGTTTTGGACTTAGTTTGGTGCGATTCAGATCAAGGAAAGGCGATCAAAAGCAAGAAGGCTGCGCTGCTGCAAAAGGACGACTGCAGATCTTCAAAAGAGTTTTGAAGATCCTCCAGATCAGATCCAGATCTGATTTTTGGAGGTGTGATAGAGAAGAAGAGGTTCTCCAGATCCAACCCGAGTGGATACCGGTAGAGGCCAGGCGCTTGCGTGGCTAAGATCCAGAACCTTCCGCTGCAATCAGGATCATCTACAGGGTAATAGGATTACCCAAATCAGGTAAATTAAATTTGATTTAATTTATCTTATTTTATTTTATTTATTAAAATAATAAGAATCAGATCTGAAACATATCAAGATCTGATTGAGATCAAGAGAAAAATTTTTGAAATATATCTCTTGATCTAATCAGATCTGGAACGAACCTGGACCGGGAAATCAGGATTTCCCTTCAACTGGTATCAGAGCCATGGTTCTAAAATTGTTTAGATCTGATTTTAATTTTATTTTAATTAGAAAATAAAGTGATTTCAGATGTCACATGAGATGTGATCAGATCTGAAATCAGAAAAAATTAAAATTAAATGATTTGGATCTAAGAACATGAAGATATGCATGACTAGTTCTAGAATAGAATAGTTCTATAGAATAGTTTTGCATGTCTTTGATTTAATCTGATTAAATCATATTTTAGATCTTCTTATTTACTATTTTCTGATATTATAAGTGTTATAATAACATCTGATAAACAGCAAATAAAAATTATTTAATTTTAAATATCATATGAGATATGATAGATGCATGTCTAGACTAGTTGTAGAATAGTTCTACATAATTGTCTAGATTAGAATTTATTTTGATTAGATCAATTTAAATCTAATTTTTTAGATTATTATGAGATAATTTAGATCTGAAAACATGCATGATTTGATACATGAGATGTATGCAAAATATGCCATGATTAGATCTAAATTTGTATATGAGATATATGATATAGATCTATAACTGTTTTGTAGATTTACATGTTCCTGATTAAGGCGTTCCTCTTGGCCGTCCGGTCATAAGAACGAAGAAGGGTTTAAAGGCCCTCTCTTCCCATTCGATGGGGTGTTCTTATGACGTGTAGGGGTGCTGCGTGTTCGTCCTTAATCAGAAACCCAAAACTTACTTTCTGCAAAACCCTAGATCCTGAAACCCTAGGATTTATTGTGCATATTTTGTTTATGAACCCAACTTAATTAAGAATTAAGTTTATGGAATATTAATTAGGTCTAAAATTGAGAATTTCAGATCTAAGACATATTCATAATACTGGGTTCGGGCTTGGGTAGCTCAATTAGGTCTAAGCGGTTGATCAAACCGAATCAAGAGTTGGTTAGATGGGATCAACAATGCTTAAATTGACCAGCCTAATAGGATTAAGTCTGGGTCAAGATCGAGTCACGATCAAGCAAGACCTAATTAGGCTCAGAGGTTAGAGTCTGGATTGTAGGCTAACCCAATTGGTTCTGACTCAACAATTTGGTGTCTAAGGTAAGTTTGGCACAGACGACCGACTGGTTTTTAATTGGAAGCTACTCGACCTGAATGCGTTCTTGTGCGAGTTAACGGCATATTCCTTCCACCGGTCTCACTTACCTGGCCATATCTGTTGACACAGTTCTGATCTGAGGTGGTCAATAATCCGAGCTGACCCATGCCACTAGGTTAGTCATAATTGTTATGACTAAGCCAAGTCTAGTTTAATGAGACCTGAATCAATTCTCCCTAAGAAAAGATTAAGTCCGAGGTCTTCCACCATTGTAGACGTGCGGGCCCTTCCCGGGGTTGATTGTTCTCGGCTGGATACAGTGGCTCAGTTGCACCGGGAAGACGCAACCATGTCTATTAGGCATTGGATGCTATGGGCTGGAGGATGAGTTGGGCTCAATATTCCGGATACGGTGAGAGACCCAATTAGGAACCCAGTCTATGCAAATGGTGGGTCTGACTTAACTAAGGAGTGGATCAATATTCCGGATACGGTGAGATTCATGAATTAGAGACCAAGTTTGGGTGCACCATGATTAGAGAATCATTGAACAAGAGTTGTTCACTCATTGGCTAACCCATCACCAATAACTGTTAGGTGAGGTGATGAGTCAGTTGGTGAGACCGCACCACCCACTAGAAATCATCAATCGCGGAGATTTTCGCATCTCTACAGAGGGAGTGTAGGGATCCGAGAAAATAGTGGGAGCTAATTTGTTTAAAAATAAAATCCCTAAACAAATTGGTCAAGTCAAAATTACAGTATCTAACTAGAATCTTTGACTCTCTACAGGAAAATGTCTGCGTCCAACCCACTGGCACGTATCCTAGACACACATAGACTGACTGGACCCAATTATAAAGATTGGCTCAGGAACTACAAAATTGTTTTGGGTTCAGAGAAGTTAACACATGTTTTGGACCAGGACCCTCCCACCTTACCAGCTCGTCCATCCACTGAACAGAGAGCGTCTCTGGAAAAATGGATTGACGAAGACAATAAGGCCAGATACTACATGTTGGGCTCGATGTCTGATGAGCTCCAGCGCCAACATGAAGATATCGGGACTGCTCGCCAAATGTTGGCTCACCTGCAGGAGATGTTTGGTGAACAGAGTCGCGCAGCCAAATATCAAGTCACGAAAATGACTTTTTAAGGCTAAGATGCGTGATGGGCAGTCAGTCCAAGATCACTGTCTGACAATGATCAAGGACATGGAAGAGCTTGAGAAGCTCGGTGTGAAGTTGGACTTGGACTTGCAGAACGATATTATTCTGCAATCCTTGACTGATGCATATGGGCAATTCATCATGAATTACCACATGCATAAACTTCAAAATTCCTTGGCCGAGTTGATGAATATGCTGGTTACCGCTGAGCTTTCTATGAAAGGTTCTAAAGGCTCAGTTCTTGCTATGGAACGGACTTCTTCCAAAAGAAAGTCTTATGGAAAGAAAAAGAAGTCTGTGAAAAAGCAAAAGGTAGAAGGATCAAAGAAGAAGAAGGCAGAACCGAAGAAGAAGGTCGATGGCAAAGGAAAGTGTTTCCATTGCAACAGCGACGGCCATTGGAAGCGGAACTGCCCTACTTACCTGGCCACCCTGAAGAACAAGAAGGAAGGTCCTTCTGGAGGTATGCTCGTTATTGAGTCTAACCTTACGGTTTCTTCTGCATCCAGTTGGGTGCTTGACTCTGGTTCTAGTGCTCATCTGTGCACTTCTATGCAGGGTCTTGAGGATAGCAGGAGGCTGAGGGATGGAGACATGATCCTAGGGAATAGCAAGAGTCTGCAGTAGCCGTGGGAACATACCCTCTGATTACCATCTGGTTTAGACTTAGTTTTAAAAGACTGTTATTATGGCACTAGCTTTGAGATGCTAGCACAAGTTATGTGATCATAAGGACCATAACATTCTTTATGCAAATGAAGATAGGATTAACAAATTGGAGAAAAATGGGCTATTGAGTCCATTGACTTTTGAGTCATATCCAACTTGTGAATCTTGTCTTCAAGGCAAAATGACTAAACTCCCTTTTGTTGGACATGGGGAGAGGGCCACAGATCTCCTTGCCCTAGTACATACTGATGTGTGCGGCCCATTCGATGTGCCGGCTAGAGGCAATTTTGTCTACTTCATTACCTTTACCGATGATCTGTCTAGGTATGGGTATGTGTATCTTATGAGACACAAGTCTGAAGCCTTTGAAAAGTTCAAAGAATTCAGACATGAAGTAGAAAAACAAACTGGAAAACCCATTAAGGTTCTTCGATCAGATCGAGGAGGTGAATACCTTAGCCGGGAATTCCTAGACTATCTTAAGGAAAATGGCATAGTCTCTCAATGGACTCCACCAGGAACACCTCAACTCAACGGGGTTTCAGAACGGAGAAATCGGACTCTATTGGATATGGTTCGATCCATGATGAGCTTCACAGACCTCCCAGATTTTCTTTGGGGACATTCATTATTAACTTCAATCTATTTACTGAATAGGGTTCCCTCTAAAACCGTTCCTACCACACCGTATGAGATATGGCACGGTAAGAAACCAAGTCTGAGTCATCTCAGAATTTGGGGTTGTCCGGCTTATGTCAAAAGACAACAAGCGGACAAGTTAGAGTTTAGGTCCTTTAGAGCTCGATTCATAGGATATCCTAAAGAGTCATTAGGATACTATTTCTACATTCCAGAAGACCACAATGTGATTGTGAGTCGACATGCCATATTTCTTGAAAAATAGTTTATTCAAGATAGTGGCATTGGAAAGCAGATTAAGCTTGATGAGAAAGTCTCACAAGCAGAAAGAGCTAAGGACCAAGTGGAACCAAATCAGGTTGAGCCAATAAGAACACTACCTCCTCCACCTCGTAGATCGGAAAGAGTTTCCCGTCCCCCTGAAAGATACTTAGGTATTATTTCAGAGGACGTAGAGGAAATGTTCCTCATAGGTAATGGTGCTCATGGTGATGATCCCAAAACCTACAACGAGGCGATATCAGATATCGACTCCGAGAAATGGCTTGAGGCAATGAAGTCAGAGAATCGACTCGATGCACTCAAACCAAGTCTGGACCTTGGTAGATCCACCAGAAGGTATAGTACCTATTGGGTGTAAATGGATCTTCAAGAGAAAGATTGGTGCAGATGGGAATGTGGAGACATTCAAGGCTAGACTGGTGGCAAAAGGTTATAGTCAACGTGAAGGCATTGACTATCAGGATACCTTTTCCCCGGTAGCTATGCTAAAATCCATCCGCACATTGCTTGCTGTTGCAGCCTATTTCGATTATGAAATATGGCAAATGGACGTGAAAACGGCATTCCTAAATGGATATCTTGAGGAAGATATCTATATGGAACAGCCGCTAGGTTTCACATCCAGTGATACTGATCACAAGGTTTGCAAGCTGCAAAGGTCCATATATGGACTTAAGCAAGCATCTCGGAGCTGGAACACTCGTTTCAATGATGTGATCAAAAAGTTTGGTTTCATCAAAAATGAAGAGGAACCATGTGTTTTCAAAAGGGTCAGTGGGAGCGCTGTTGTCTTCCTCGTATTGTACGTGGATGACATCCTCCTTATTGGGAATGATATTCCCATGTTGACATCAGTCAAGATGTGGTTGTCCAAGGAATTCTCCATGAAAGACCTAGGTGAAGCATCCTTTATTCTAGGAATTAAGGTCTATAGGGATAGACCGAATAGGATGCTAGGACTTTCACAGAAGATGTACATAGAGGAAGTACTAAAGAGGTTTAGTATGGAAAACTCTAAGAGGGGATTAATACCCTTCAGACATGGTATTCATCTTTCCAAGAAGATGTGCCCCAGCACACCTGAGGAAATAGAACGCATGAGCAAGATCCCTTATGCTTCTGCAATAGGGAGCCTCATGTATGCCATGCTATGTACACGACCTGATATAGCCCATGCTGTGAGTGTCACAAGCAGATATCAGTCAAATCCAGGTGAAGAACACTGGACTTCTGTGAAATGTATCCTTAAGTACTTGAGAAGAACTAAGGATATGATGTTGGTCTTTGGTAATGGAGAACTCCAAGTTCCAGGGATACACAGACTCGGACTTCATGTCCGATATAGATGATCGAAAGTCGACATCTGGCAGACTGTTTGTGCTGGAAGAGTTCCAAGCAAACGGTGATACCATCTCATCCGCGATTACCTTGAGAAAGGTTACGTTGAGGTCAAGAGAGTCAACTCCACAGATAATGTGGCAGACCCACTTACAAAGCCGTTGGGCCAGCAGAAGATCGAAGCCCACCTTGAGAAGATGGGACTTAGACTTGTAGCCAATTGGCTTTAGGACAAGTGGGAGATTGTTAGATATATGTGCCCTAGAAGCCAGAATTGGCTGACACTTGTAATACACTTCTAGGGGCAAAATTATAATTTTGACTATAATTAATGAAATGGGTTATTTTCTATCACATATGTGTATTTAGTGTCTGTGATACATCCTTTGAGTTAATGGTAATGATAATTCATATTTTCAAGAGTTGAAAATTTAAGACATGAATAATCATTATTAACTCATAAACAGCTCCCGACCATAGGATCATCACGAGGATGGTGATTGATCCGGAAGGTTGGTGTACGATCGCTTCTCTTTAGTAGATGAGTCTTGAGTCTACGGTGTGGAGACACCGGAGCGAGAGTACAGGTACTCGTTAGAGAACGAGGGCACTGAGCGTGACCACCTCGAGTAGTCATTAGGGAAGTCTACCTTCTCGTCAATGACTGACTCGATGCTGCAGTAGTGTGTCTGGTTCTTTGACCTGAGATGCATCGGCAGTTCACCTTGAGGGTGTTATAGTTTGACTACACCATTACTCGGTCTCCTAGCCATATGGAACCCTGAGGTGTATGTTGGCTATAGCATGTTCATTGTAGGAACTGGATGCATCAAGATGGAATCTATCTACCTCGGTGGTAGAGGAGCAGCCCTATGATGATCATGAGAATCAAGTCCAGAAATCCATGGCCATGGTAGAGTGAAATAATAGAAAGAGTTTCTATTTAGATTTTCACATTGGACTCGAATCGAATGATTACATCATATGACAGAGACTAGGGTTTGACGAGTTCACCTTAACCCTAATCTGATCGGGGCTCAAGATAGAAGAACTTAATCACACAGGTAGCTGCACCAAGAGGTTCGCATTCAGCTCTGATGGGTTGCCACCATATACTGCTAGGTGTCACTGGTGGATTTTGGGAGCAATTAGAATGATTTAGATGATCGATCATTCTAGCTGTTCGAATCAGAAGAGTTCTGATCCATCGAAAGGAGTTTCGATGATGTCTATGATAGAGATCATGACATATCCCATTACCATACAGAACTGAACCTAACTGGGTCACACAAACAAGGGTTTGAATCTGGTGATCATCAATTGAACTGATCTAGTTCAATTGATCTGAATGAGATTCAATTAGGTTCAAGGAAATCGTGCTAGCACTCGATTGAACCTAACGTTCTTCTTTTACTATCATAAATAAGTTGTCCTGACTGAGCCAAAGGAGTTTGTGCTCAATCAGAGGCCTTCATATGGTCTGACTGGAGGTTGTCCAAGTCAGAATAGGTTGTCTTATTTGTAAGACATTACCTGCCATTTTTGGTCACCTGCCATTTCTTGTTCTTTGACTTTGGTCAAAAGTCTACCTTTGACTGGTCAAACGTTGACCATTGACCCTTTGACTTTTGACCACATGTCATGCACCTATTGGAGAGCTGGTGGGGGCCTTGTCCCCCTGCCAGAACCTGGCAAGGAGAAGGGCGCACGCCAAGGGTGGCGTGAGCCCAAGTAGGAGGCGCCTAGGAGTCCTTGTTGGACAAGGACTCCACCTCCCTTTTGGATTCCAATCAGAGTTCTACTAAGAATCCAGTTTGACTGGTCTTAGGCGCCCTCTAAGGAGGAATCCAGGGGTCTCTATTTTCCAACCAATCAGATTTAGATCTGATTTCACAAAGGGTTGTGATTGGTTGAGAGGAAGAGGAGTTGGATCACAAGCTTAGGTCTATAAATAAGACCCTGCGCCCAACCCTAATTCCAAGTGTTTGAATGCTATTAGATACGCCCCAAGGCTGCCTCTCCCCTCCTTCTCCATGCCATAGTCTCTTCTCCCCTTGCTCTCCACGTCCAAAAGTGTTTTGGACTTAGTTTGGTGCGATTCAGATCAAGGAAAGGCGATCAAAAGCAAGAAGGCTGCGCTGCTGCAAAAGGACGACTGCAGATCTTCAAAAGAGTTTTGAAGATCCTCCAGATCAGATCCAGATCTGATTTTTGGAGGTGTGATAGAGAAGAAGAGGATCTCCAGATCCAACCCGAGTGGATACCGGTAGAGGCCAGGCGCTTGCGTGGCTAAGATCCAGAACCTTCCGCTGCAATCAGGATCATCTACAGGGTAATAGGATTACCCAAATCAGGTAAATTAAATTTGATTTAATTTATCTTATTTTATTTTATTTATTAAAATAATAAGAATCAGATCTGAAACATATCAAGATCTGATTGAGATCAAGAGAAAATTTTTGAAATATATCTCTTGATCTAATCAGATCTGGACGAACCTGGACCGGGAAATCAGGATTTCCCTTCATTCCAACAAGACTCCATAGGCTAAACATGAAATTTTTCTACTTGTGAGTACGTTAGATGGTAGTCAAAGAGGATCGGTTCCCACGGCCACAGCAGCAATCCTTGCTCCATTTTTGATGTATAGGATCATCTCACCATCCCTCAGCCTCCTGCTATCCTCAAGATCCTACATAGAAGTGCACAAATGAGCACTAGAATCAGAGTCAAGCACCCAACTAGATGCAAAAGAAATCATAAGATTAGATTCAATAACGAGCATACCTCCAGAAGGACCTATCTCCTTCTTATTCTTTAGGGTGGCTAAGTTTGTAGGACAGTTTCGCTTCCAGTAGTCGTCAGTATTATAATGAAAATACTTTTTTTTATCAACGGCCTTCTTCTTTAGCTCTTCCTTCTTTTTCTTTTCATCTTTCACCTTCTACTTTTTCACAGACTTCTTCTTCTTTTCAAAAGGCTTTCTCTTGAAAGATGTTGATTCCATAGCAAGTACTGAGTCTTTAGAATATTTCATAGAAAGCTCAGTAGTAACCAGTATATTCATAAGCTCGGTCAGAGTATTCTGAAGTTTATGCATATGGCAGTTCATAATGAACTATCCATATGCATTAGTCAAGAATTGCAGAATTATATCATTCTGCAAATCCTGGTCTAACTTCACTCCGAGCTTCTCAAGCTCTTCCAAGTCCTTGATCATCATCAGACAATGATCTTGGACTGACTGCCCATCACGCATTTTAGCCTTAAATAGTCATTTAGTGATCTGATATTTGGCTACACGACTCTGTTCACCAAACAACTCTCATAGGTGAGCCAACATTTGGCGGGCAGTCTTGATATCTTCATGTTGGTGCTGAAGCTCATCAGACATCAAGCCCAACATATAGTATCTAGCCTTATTATCTTCATCCATCCACATGTCAAGAGATGCTCTCTGTTCAGCGGATGGATGAGCTGATAAGATGGTGGGATCCTGATCCAATACATGAGTCAACTTCTCAAAATCCAAAATAATTTTGAAGTTTCAAAGCCAATCCTTGTAATTGGATCTGGTTAGTCTATAGGTGTCTAGGATATGGGCTAGTGGGTTGGACGTAGATATTTTCTTTTTTTCTGTAGAGAGTCAAAGTTCTAGTTAGATTTTATAATTAAGATTTGACCAATTTATTTAGGAGTTTAATTTTTAAACAAATTAGCTTTCACTATTTTTTCGGATCCCTACACTCTCTCTATAGAGATGCAAAAATCTCCACGATTATGGATTTCTAGTGGATGGTGTAGTCTCACCAACTGACTCATTACCTCACCTAATAATTATTGGTGATGGGTTAGCCAATGAGTGAACAACTCTTGTCCAATGATTCTATAATCATGGTGCATTTAGACTTGATCTCTAATTCATGAATCTCACCGTGCCCAAAATATTGATCCACTCCTTAGTTAAGTCAGACCCACCATTTGCACAGATTGGATTTCTAATTAGGTCTCTCACCGTATCCAAAATATTGAGCCCAATCCATCCTCCAGCCTGTAGCATCCAATGTCTAATAGACATGGTTGCATCTTTTCTATGCAACTGAACCACTATGATCAGTAGAGAACAATCAACCCCGAAAAATACCCACACATCTATAATGGTGGAAGACCTTAGAATTAATTTTTTCTTAGGAAAATTTGATTTAGGTCTCTTTAAATTTGATTTGACATAGCCATAACCATTATGACTAACCTAGTGGTATGGGTCAGCTTGGATTGTTAGCCACCTTAGATCAGCATTGGTTTGACAAAGATGGCTAGGTAAGTGAGATCGTTGGAAGGGATATGCCATTAAGTCGACTAGAATGCATTTTAGTCGAATAGCTCCTAATTAAAAATTAGTTGATCGTATCTACCAAACTTACCTTTGACACCAAATTATTAAGCCAGAATCAACTGGGTTAGCCTACAATCCAGACTCTAACCATTAAGCCTAATTAGGTCTTAACTCAATCGATCACTCATGTGACTCAACCTTGACCAAGACTTAATCCTATTAGGCTGATCAATTTAGGTACTATTGAATCCACCTAATCAACTCTTAACTCGATCTGATCAACCGCTAGACCTAATTGTGCTACCTAAGCCCGAACCCAATTTTATGAATATATCTTAGATCTAAAAATTCTTAATTTTAGATCTAATATATTTTATAATCTTAATTCTTAATTAAGTTTAGGATTCATAAAAAAAATATTTATATAAAATCCTAAGATTTTAGGATCTAGGATTTTATAGAAAATAAGTTTTTTTTATTTCTGATTAAGGACGAATGCACAGCACCCCTTACACACCATAAGAACACCCCATCGAATGGAAGGAGAGGAGCTTTAAACCCTACTTCGTTCTTATGACTGGACGGCCAAGGGGCATGCCTTAATCAGAAACATGATAAATCTACAAAATTAGTTAGATCTACATCGTATATCACATATATAAAAATTGATCTAACTAAAAACATATTTTGCATACATCTCATGTATCATATCATGCATATTTTTAGATCTAAATTATCTCATAAATATTCAAAAATAAGATTTAAATTTGATCATATTAAATTAAAATTTATTCTACATAATTTTGTAGAACTATTCTACAACTAGTCTAAACATGCATCTATCATATCTCATATGAACAAATTAAATAAATTTATTTTTTATTTTTTAGATCTAATTATAATATTTATAATATCAAAAAATAATAACTAAATATATCTAAAAATTATAATTAATTAAATTAAAATTATGATTATACTAGACTACACATAATAATTTTATTTCTAGTCTAGTCATGCATCTCATACATCTAAGATCTAGATTATTTAATTTTTAATTTTTTGATTTTAGATCTAATCACATCTAATATGATATCTAAAATTATCTAATTATTAGATCAAAAATAAATTAAAATTAGATCTAATGAATTATGGAACCTGGCTCTGATATCAGTTGAAGGAAAAAACCTATTTTTTGGGTCAGATTCGTTCAAATCTGATTGGATTAGGATAGATATTTTAAATTTTTTTTATCTAAGATCCTAATCAGATATAAAAATCCTCAGATCTAATTTTATTGATCTAATAATAAAAATAAAATAAAAATTAAATTTAATTTAATTATACCTTTTTTTTGGGTAATCCAATTATCCTGTGATGATCCTGATGTTTGCTAGAGGTTCTGGATGTAGCCACGCAAGAGCCTGGCCTCTACCTTTATCCACTAAGATAGGATCTGGAGATCTTCTCCTTTCCAATCAATCTGCCAAAAATTAGATAGATATCTAATCTTGAAGGTCTTCAAAACTTCTTTTGAAAACCTGTCGTTGTCTCTTGCAGCAGTGCTGCCTTCTTTCTTTTCTAGCATCTTTCACTTGCTTGGATCGCACCTTATTCATACCCAAAACACCTTGGGTGTGGAGAGGAGAGAGAGGACTAGAGGGTGGCATGTAGAAGGAGGGAGAGAGGCTTTATGGTGTGGGCTAAAGGTAGAAGCATTAAAACCTAGGCGCAGATAGAGTTTATATAGATCCTATTGCGCCATGTAGTGCCACATCATCCCGACCAATTACAACGCTTTGAGCAATCATATCTAAATCTGATT
Source organism: Cocos nucifera (assembly GCA_006176705.1). Taxonomy (NCBI): domain Eukaryota; kingdom Viridiplantae; phylum Streptophyta; class Magnoliopsida; order Arecales; family Arecaceae; genus Cocos; species Cocos nucifera. Next base: position 138,754 of record QRFJ01003208.1, read on the forward strand.
GGTGGGATAACATCATTTGATCCAATCAAATGAGAGACCCTCAAAATCCTCCTAGGGTGGCACCAAGATTGGGTCAAACAAGAGTTCTTGGTGACACAGAATTTAATCCCCTGAAGCAACCCTGGAGTCCCATCTGTATGGGACTGCTCCTTTATCCTCATGGGGCACATGCATCCCTAGGCATATGCCCTCTTCCTATCTACATTTAGTAGGGGGACAAGGCCCCAGGTACTCTCCTATAGGCACATGACACATGGGCAGATGTCCAAGTGTCCAGGGTCAACATTTGACCAATGTCCGAAAATAGGAATTAGCAGATGACCAAAAATGGCAGGTGTTGCCTTAAATTTATCTCATAAATTAAGATAACCTTTTTCTGATCTAGACAAGCTCTAGTCAAACCAAGTAAAGATTTTTGAGTGAGCGCAAACATATTTGGCTCAGTCTAGACAAGTTATAATGATTATTAAAGGAGAACATTAGGCTCAATCGTGTGCTAGCATGATTTCATTGAACCTAATTGAATCTTATTCAAATCAATTGAACTGGATTAGTCTAATTGACGACATCTAGATCTAAACCCTTATTTATGTAATCCAGTTAGGTTCAGTTTTGTATGGTAATGGGATATGTCGCAATCTCTATCATCGATATCATCAAAATACCTTCCGATGGATCAAAATTTTTCTGATTCAGACAACTAGTATGAACGATCATCCAAATCATTCTAATTGCTCCCAAAATCCATCAGTGACACCTAGCAGCATATGGTAGCAATCCATCAGAATTGAAAGCAAATCTCTCGGTGCAGTTACCTATGAGATTAGGTTCCTCGATCTTGAGCCACGATCGGATTAGGGTTAAGGTGATCTCGTCAAACCTTAATATCTGTCATATGAATTAATCATTCGATTTAAGTCCAATGTGAAAACTCTAATAGAAACTCTTTCTATTATTTTACTCTACCATGGCCATGGGCTTATCGACTTGATTCTCATGATCATCATAGAGCTGCTCCTCATCTATCGAGGTAGATAGATCCCCTATTGCTGCAATCCAATTCCTATGATGAACATGCTATAGCCAACATACACCTCAGGATTTTGAATGGCTAGAAGACTGAGTTATGGTGTAGTCAAACTATAACACCCTCAAGGTGAACTGTCGATGCACCGTAGGTCAAAGAACTAGACACATCATTGCAGCTTCGAGCCAGTCATCGATGAGAAGGTAGACTTCCTCATGACTGCTCGAGGTGGTCATGCTCAATACTCTTATTCTCTAATGAGTATCTGTACTCTCGCTCTGATGTCTCTACATTCATCTATCCTAAAGAAGTGATCGTACACCAACCTTCTGGATCAATCACCATCCTCATGATGATCCTACGATCAGGAGCATTTTATGAGTTAATAATGAAAATTCATGTCTTAAATTTTCAACTCTTAAAAATATGAACTATCATTACCATTAACTCAAAGGATGTATCACAGACACTTTTAAATACACACTATGATAGAAAATAATCTATTTTATTATTTATAGTTAAAATTATAATTTTATCTTTAGAAGTGTATTATGAGTGTCAGTCAATCTATCTTTTAGGGCACACATGTCTAACATCTTGCACTAGCCCTTGGTTTTATCCTTTCTCCATGCCATTTTTTTTAGTTATTTATGCAATAAAAATCAAGGAAGAAATATGAAATGGCATGGGATCAGAAGGAGAATCCTTCTACTTTAAGCAAATTAGTTTCTTGAAGCATTGTGACTCAAAGGTGGTGCAGCAGTCTATATAAAGACCCTTGCGCCTAGGATTTCTTATGCCCTCTGCTCCACACCCAAACTCTACCAAAGTCCTCTATATCCCATGCCCTTTCACCTCCTCTTCCTCCTTCCCACACCCAAGGAGTTGGGTAAAATTAGAGATCAAAAGTTGAGTCTCTAATATTGCAAAGGCTGTGCAATCAATTGCTTATCAAGAGATGAACGTGCTACCATCGAAGTTCAATTTGAAGGCTCCATAGATCGACATCAGATCTAATTTTTTAAGATCAAATCTAGAAGGAGAGTTCATTCAGATTTGACCCAAGTGGACTCTGATAGAGGTTAGGCACGTGTATGGCTTGCATCAGAACCTTGGATCACCGACAGATCATCACTATAGGTAAATCATTTACCCGATCAGATAACATATGATGTTATTATTTTATTTTAATTTTAATTTTATGATCAGATCAATCTAATCATATCTAAGAACTCTTTGATTTGATTAGATCTTAGAATTTTTTTAAAAATTTTGCTTTAGATCAGATCAGATCAGATCGATCCTCTGGGCAAGGAACAATGATTTCTTCAACTGGTATCAGAGCTATGTTTGTAGTTCTTGATTTATTTTTAGATTTGATCTAGATTTTGTTTGTGATCTAACTAGTTAAGTTTTAGATATTACATGAGATATAATTAGATCTAAAATTAGTAGATATATTTAAAATTTTTATATGTATGATATATGCGATGCATGTCTAGACTAGTTTTATAGTTCTATGCTATGAATACTCTAGATCTAAAAAATTTTATGATGTGATCATTTAAATTTTTATTTTCAGATGTTGCATCAAATATAATCAGATCTAAAACATATATTTTAATATTTTAAATTGACATATGTGATATATACAAAGTATGTGTAGGTTAGATCTTTAATCGTATATAAGATATATATTTTAGATCTAACTATTTTGTAGTGTAGTTCATATTTCTGATTAAGGCATTCCCCATGACCGTTCGATCATAAGAGTAAGAAGAGTTTAAAGACCCTCTCTTTCCATTCGATGGGGTGCTCTTATGGCGTGTAGGGGTGCTACATGTTTGCCCTTAATCAAAAATCAAAAACTTATTTTCTGCAAAACCCTAGATCCAAATCTCTAGAATCTTTACATGCCTTGACCTTGAACCATGTTTTGACTTAATTAAGAATTAAATTTATAAAATTAATTAGGTCTAAAAATTATAAATTTTTAGATATAAGACAAATTCGTAAAACATGGGTTCGAGTATGGATAGCTCAATTAGGTCAAGCGGTTGATCAAACCAAATCAAGAGTTGGTTAGATGGGATCAAAAGTGCTTAGATTTAACCAACCCATTAGATGTAAGTCTTGGTCAAGATCAACTCACAATCATATATGGTAGATCATTTTAAGACCTAATTTAGCTCCATGATTTGAGCCTAGATTGTAGGCTAACTCGATCAATTCTGGTTTGATAATTTGGTGTCTATGGTAAGTTCAGTAGACATGATCGGTGGTCTTTAATTGAAAGCTACTCGATCTAAATGCATTTACTGTGAGTTAATGGTATATCCCTTCCATCGATCTCACTTACCTGGCCATATGAGTCGACCCAGTTCTGATTTGAGGTGTCTAATAATTCGAGCTAACCCATGCCACTAGATTAGTCATAACTATTATGACTAGTCGAGTCTAAGAGACCTAAATTCAAATCTTCCTAAAAAAAATTAAATTATTGGTCTTCCATAATTGTAGATATGCAGGCCCTTCTTGGACCTGATTATTGTCGACTGGATATAGTGGTTTGGTTGCATCGAGAAGATGCAACCACATCTATTAGGCATAGGATGCTATGGATTGGAGGATGGGTTGGGCTTTATATTTTAGATATAGTGAGGGTCCCAATCAGGAATTCAGTTTATGCAAATGATGGATCTGACTTAACTAAGGAGTGGAGAAATATTCTAGGCATGGTGAGCTTCATGAATTAGAGATCAAGTTTGTGTTGAGAAATATGTCCTAAAGCCAATCATCAGCCTGTTAATGATTGTATTGTATTATAATTATAATTGATTTATTAATTAATAAAATATATTTTTATCTTTTTTTTCATCATAAGTTTTCATTTTCTAACGAACTTCATTATTATGATGAAGTTCTTAGGACTATTTACATTCCATAAAGAAAAAATTTATCGATTAGTCCTTAAAACTATTCATGGCCAAATGATAGGCTGTTAATTAAGATGATAGCATCTATCGAGCATAGGTTGCTACGTGCCATATAGATTAGTTGTCCTCTTAACCAAGGAGTGTGAAAACACTGATATAGCATACAGATGAGATGTGAAGATACATCATCATTGAACATGACCAACTTCAGAGTATTCTGCTATCGAGAATATCTCTAATTGGATATAGGTATAGGTGTCCCTTTGACTTGAAATCACCTCACTAGCTTGCAAGCAACTCACTATGCTTTGGTACTAGACTAACTAAATTTCTAATTCAATAATGGAAGGCTTCTGGGCATAGTCAAGTACTTATAAAGTTGGTGTGTAATCAAGATGGGATTGACCACTACAATAGTTGGAGAAGAATGTATCACTATATTTCAATATAGCAAAACCTTGGCCAGGGTAATCCATGAGATGGATTTGGTATTTTTGAAATACAATGTGGACAGTCTGATCAAAGTTGATAGTTGAACTCTGAGGTATCTTACGAGCATTTTGGTTAAGGAGATGAATTATTTGGAAACTATATCCATATGGATTCTAAGGACGTTGTTCTACACATTCGACCTATCCAGTCGTTACGTATCATTGCTAGATGGTCACTTTGATTAACATAAAAATTTATTTCTATGCTACCAACTTAGGTTTGGACCTATGAGGCCACACATATTAGAGTTCACGATCTGATCAGATGGCTGATCAACGATTGAGAATCGTTCTAAGATTAAACAATCAATACGATTGATGTTTAACCTAGTGCAAGTATTACAGGAGGATCGATTGGCAATTTAATTACTAATTACTTAATTTGATTAAGCCAAAGAGCTAAGATTAAGTTTAATTAAATATAATTTAATTAGATTTGGTTTGGGCTTAATTGGATCGAGTCCAATTGATTTATTGGATAAGCCAAGTGCAAGGAAGAACTAGTCCTTGTTCAACTAGAATTTGGGTCAATCCAATTTTTTAATTTGATTAAAAAATTAAATTAAAATAAATATAATTTAATCTAATTTAAATAAGTATTCAATTGGGTTAGGGCCTAATTTAATTGGGTTGGTTTACTTCTAATTTAATTTGGTTTGAGAAATCAATTTTTGAACCAGGTCATATATGGAATCCTAGTAGGACTAGGATTCCATCTTTGTACCACATTTGCCCCATGCCCCCCACATCCCACACTTTCTCTATTTTGGCATAGAATCCTCTCTCCCTAATGGATCACACATGCCCACTCTCCTTCTCTCTCTCTTATTTGGAATAAGTTATGGACCAAGTGATAGGATTGGTGTACAGGGCGGAAGCATGGATTTCAAAGCAAAATTATGAAATCATACAAACCAAACCCAAACCCTAGGACCACCTTATTAGCAATTAAATCATATAACATGCATATATAATATAAAAGAAAGTATTAGAACATACCTCTTATCGCTAAACCCTAAATTGTTCCTAATTGCCGACAGTAGTTGGTTAGGGGTTCCACCAGGTGCCCACATGTTCATCCTCCAATGTTGATCCACACGAAGACTTGATCAAGACACCAGCACCTCTGATTTATAATTAAAATTCTAATAATAAAAATTTTAATTAAATGGGCAAGACCTTCCTTAGTCTTTATGTCACCTTCCTTGTCTCAACTTACCTATCTTTCTTTTTTCTTATCTTCTTGATTTTTCTTCCTAATCTCTTTGTCTTAAAATGACTTCTTATCCTTGTAAAGACAAGGTCTGGACAAAATAAGAAAAGAAAAAAAAATTAGATAATAAGAAAATACTTTGTAAGAAAGAAAGATAATATTCACAATCCTCCGGACTCATGGTACGCATCCTTATTTATAATGTACGTAAGGGTGCCAACACATTTTCTCGTGCCCTTTCAAAATATTATCTCATGTCCCTTGACCCAATCTCATGCCTCATTAGACAATAATGATATGTAGACTTAGTCCAAGAGGTGCCTTAAAGTAGAAGGACTCTCGGACTAATTCTACGTAAGTTATTTATGAAGAGTCGCGGGCTTTCATTCTTGGCGCCATCATTTGCAACCATTAGATCAGATAAGAAGGCCATCCAATGGTTTTAAATTGAATGCCTGTTCAGCAAAAAGGCATGGAGATAATCTTTGAATAGTCAAAGTCCTAAAGGACTTTGAGTTGGTCCAAGAGGTGCCAAGGAAGAGAGGGTGGCAAGGAGTCCTAGGCGACAAAAACTAAAATGAAAATGGAGTTTTTTACCTGTAGAAGGACTCTTTTGCATCTCATATCTGATGTCCATGCTCATTTAAAAAAATACATGACATGGAGAAAGAGGAAAAGTCAAAGAAGGTAGGCACCAACTTAATCCCATGCGCCAAAAACTCTTTGCGCATGAAAGACTTCCCACACGCAAGAGGGAGACTCTCTGGCATGTAGGATTCTGGTATGTGATGTCCCAACTGAAGCCCAATTAGTCTAGGTTAATCCAATTCAAGACTAAATCCAATTTGGCTCAAATTGGTCCTTAATTAGCCCAAATCGAAAGCCGATTCGAATCCAATTCGAATCTGGGTGCTAGGGTTTGCTACATGTGCTAGCATGTTCATCTTGCAAACATGGTCTAATCCAATTAGATCCTTAATCAATTCTCTTTGTGTGTGACCCATTGGGTTCCACATCTAGCCAGCAGTGGGTCTGGGTGTGATTTGACCTAATCAGGTTAGAACTCAACTAAATCGATTTACGTCAAAACTAGCCTACCCAGTTAGAACACTTTCTAATTTAATGATCAATTTAAAATTTTAATTTGATCAAACCCACAAGACATGATTGATGTCTAGCAACATATTGTGACTTTCGAAAGATGTGAAATTTTGATGAAAATACCAAAAATATCCTTCAGTGGAAAGTTATCATGCAACTAGATCCTTCGATCACCCTGCATCCTGAACTAACTCTAGGTTTGGAAATATGTCAAACCCAATATCATATTCATTTTTCTTTCAATCTTATGATGATGATTCATTTAATAAAATATTAGAAACCATTTCTAATTTTCATCATGCTTTGATCAAAGTCTTCCTAAATCATTTGTTTGAAGTAGGCAGGATGCTATTTCCTCTTACTAGGAGTGATCGATTCCATGTTAACCTACTCACAACCTTCGTATATAATCTACCATATCTAGATCATCCCGTACATAACTGAGTCATGAATGAGTATGAACCAAAATATGGATTCATATATATAAGATTCTATGGTAGTTTCAGATCAAAGGATTATATGCACAATTCCACTATGAGAACCATCTATTGATATGTAGATAAGATTCTATTAGATATTCTCAACTTGGATCAATTCAGTGAACTCATTCTCTAATGAGCACCTACATCCTTGTATTAGTGTCATACACAAGTGATTGTAAGATCAATCACCCTCTCAATTGAGCATACAAAAGATGTGCTAGTCTTACCGAAAACATTGATCCTGAACTCAATGTTCCATCGATCAGGAATGTTTAAATTAGGGTTTTAAGGTTTTAGGTCTCACTGGTATGATCTCATCATAATCCTAAAACCATATCCTTAATTTATGGGGTTCATCATAATCTTAAATAAATAATAAGACACTGCATATGATGAAATAATGCCTTTATTTATTTTAAAATGTCATTACATGATTTTGGAAGATAAAGAACAGCCCATAAATAAATAAATTTTTGATTGGCTTGAGGGCATATTTTTTTCACCAAGTCTATAGAAGGTAAGTTGTTGTAGTTTGTTTGGACTCTATATGATAGAATCCCAACAAACTAAAACTCCTTCCTTTGTGCCATCCCCCACCTATTTTTTTTTTGGTTTTCTATAATAGAAAAAGAAAGTTTTTGTGTGCCTACAAGGTGGTCCACATCATGAGATGAGAATGGGGCGCCCAAGTGTTGGGCTCCCCCAACAACTTGCCAAATATGGTCCTGCCTTGTCTAGAAATTTGATCTAGACAAGACTCTTCCATTTCTCTATATATATGACTCATTTTGGTCTGATTTTTAGATAGATTATAGACCATTGAGAGGGCTCTCAGGTGTGTGAAAATCAGAGAGAGATCTTTGGGGCATGGGAATTTCATAGACACCAATCTAAGTGTCTAGGTGAGAGAAAAAAGAAGAAGAAGAAGGTCTTCTTCTAGGGTTTTTTTGCTCTTCGTTTCTCCTCCTCTTTTATATAGATTTTTTATTATAGTTTTAGATTGAAAGTCTCTTCCTTTATTTCTAACTTTTTGCAGTGTCCAAGTCTTGAAGAAGAAAGCACCGGATCGATCATCGAAGAAGGATCAGCACAATACTAGCATATTAGGCTGATTTTCTGCATCAAACTTCTAATCGGGGTTCGTGGGCTTGTGTGGACATCTCTTAAAGGTCGGATGTGTGTACGGCTTAGAGCTTTATTCTTCCACCTAGATCAACAAGTTAGAACATCTAACTTGCATAGATAATATAGATCTAGTTAGGATTTAATGCCTTGAAATCGATCCACAGCAAAAGAGAATTAGTATCTGCAAGCAGTTGAGCTGGCTCGAATATGGGATCGAGTCAGCTTGGGTTGAGGTCAAGCCGGCTCGACTGTCGGCTTGGGTTGAGATCAAGCCGGCTCGATCCATAGCCAAGTTGGCTCTCTCAAGCAGATAGAAAGTAGAAGTTTGGATGAGATGCAGTCGAGCCAGCTCGACCTTTGATAGAGCCGGCTCGACGGAGATGAAAAGAATAGGATGGGGTTTTCTGTTTGGACTCAGATTGTGATTAATCTAAGGGATCTATGAGAGTTGCACATGGACCATAGGATCTAGCGGCCATGGAGGGTTGCGGTCATGATTTGAAGATTGAAAAATATTCTAAGACTCCATCAAGATCATGTTCGACTCATATTAGGAGTAAGAGCCCTATTAGAACTTCTATGAACTGCTGAGAAGAGAATTCTCATCCTATTTAAAGGGTTGAGGTATTATTGAGCAGAGAGAATGGTGTGTGTCGCATAAGAGGCATGTAGAGAGGCTCAAGTAAGCATCGAGAGGAGCTTGGCAGAGTGCTAAGCACGTGCAGCCCATGAGAGAGAGAAGCAACAGGTGCATTGCATCTAGTGAAGAGGCTGTGAGGGTAGAGCATCTTATAGCTTCTAAGGGTCTTCTTGAGATTTAAAGAGAGCTTTTGTAAGGGTAGCTTTTAGTTGAGAGAAATTTATGTACGGTGAGTTGAGAGTTGATGTTCTCTTCTTGTACCTATTTTTTTCTTTCATAGTGAAGCTTTGCATACCCCATGGAGGCGAGTCTTTAGGCTGATCCACGTACTTGATTATTTTTTATTTTATTTTCTTCTTTCTTCCTATCATAATTTACTAGTACTAGATCCTTAAGAAGTGGTATCAGAGTAGCAGATATCCTAATAGATTTGATCCTATATTACATATCTGCAATAGATCTAGTGTAGATCCATGTTAATGTGATCAACATGTCTTTTACTTCTAATATTTTTAATTTTTTGATATAAATGCAAACTATAATGATGTAATAGGATCATAGATCTAGGATTCTTTGATTTTTATGAATTAATTTTGATTAATTTCAGTCTTTCACTACTTGATCTTGAAAAAGTTTCAAGATCTAGCCCTAAAATATTAGATCTGGTTCCTTCAGTTTGGGAGCACTATTTTAGAGAAATATTGGATAAGAGTTGTCCACTCATCGGCTAACCATCATCAATAACTGTTAATTGAGGTGGTGAGCCAGTCGGTGGGACCGCACCATCCACTAAAAGTCATTAATCATGGACACTTTTGCATCTCTGCTAAGAGAGTGTAAGGATCTAAGAAAATAGTGAGAGTCTAAATTTATTTGAAAATAAAATCACTAAATAAATTGGTCTAGTCAAAATTATAAATCTAACTAAAAACTTTGACTCACTGTAGGAAAATGTCTGCATCAAACCCCCTAGCCTGAATCTTAGACACCCATAGACTAACCAAACCCAATTACAAGGATTGGCTCTGAAACTTTAAAATTATTTTGAATTTCCAAAAGCTATTCTATGTATTGGACCAGGAAATTCTCACTCTCGTAGCCCGTCCGACCATTGATCAGAGAGCATCTCATGAAAAGTAGTCTAACGATGACAACAAAGCAAGGTGCTACATGTTGGGCACAATATCTGATGAGTTGTAGTGCCAACATGACGACATTAGGACTGCATGTTAAATGTTGGCTCATCTACAAGAGTTGTTTGATGAACAGCGTTGCGTAGTGCACTACCAAGTCTCAAGGAGACTCTTTAAGGTGCAAATGCATGATGGGCAGTCAGTCCAAGATCATTGTTTGATATTGATTAAAAACCTAGAAGAACTTAAGAAGCTTAATATCCTGATGGACAAGAACCTCCAAATTGATGTGATCCTACAGTCCTTGACTGATTCATTTGTATTGAAAAACATGTTCCAAAGCCAATCGTTAGTCTATTGATGGTTATGCTATCTTATAATTATTATTATTAAATAAAATATATTTTTGATATTTTCATCATAAAGTCTACATCTTCTAATAAAGTTCATTGTTGTGATGAAGTCCTTAGGACTATTTAGCTTTGATAGAAAAAGGATTTATCGATTAGTCCTTAAACTATTCACGACCAAATGATACGCTGTTAATAAGGATGATAACATTTATCGAGCATAGGTCGTTGTGTGCCATATAGGTTGGTTGTCCTTTTAATCAAGAAGTGTAGAGACACTGGCATGACATACAAGTTAGATATATGGGTACATCATCATTGAAAGTGATCAACTTCAGAGCATTCTGCTATTGAGAATTGCTTTGATGGGATATAGGTGTCCTTTAGACCTGAAATCACCATAGTGGCTTGCAAGCAACTCACTATGCTTTGGTACTGGACTAACTAATTTTTTAATTTAGTGATGAAAGGTTTTTGGGTACAGTCAAGTACTTGCAAAGTTGGTGAGTGATCAAAATGGGATTGACTACTCTAAGAGTTGAAGAAGATTGCATCATTATATTTCAATATAACAAAAATCTTGGCTAGGATAATCTATGAGATGGATTTGATATTTTGAAATACAATGTGGATGACCTAATTAGGATTAATAGTTAAACTCTGAGGTGTCCTATGAGTATTTTGGTCAAGCGGATGAATTATACAAAAACTATATCCACATGGGTTTTAAGGATGTTGTTCTACACATTCGACCTATCCGATCGTCGGGTACCATTGCTAGATGGTCACTTTGATTGGTATAGAAATTTATTTTTATGCTACCATCTTAGGTTTGGATCTATGGGGTGACACACATAAAAGTTCTTGATCTGATCGGATGGTTGATCGATGATTAAGAATCATTCTAGGGTTAAACATTCAATACGATTAATGTTTGACCTAGTGCAAGTGTTGCAGGATGATCGATAAGCAATTCAATTGCTAATTGACTTAATTTGATTAACTTAAAGTATTGAGATTAAGTTTAATTATTAGATTTGGTTTGGGCTTCATTGGATCAACTCCAATTGGTTTATTGGATGAGCAAATTATAAGGAAGAACTAGTCCTAGTTCAATTAGCACTTGTATCAACCTAATTTCCAATTTGATTAGATAATTAAATCAAAATTAAATATAATTTAATTTGTTTTAATTAGGTTATCAGTTGGACTAAAATCTAATCTAATTGGATTAGTTAAATCTTAATTTAATTTGATCCAAGGATCAAGTTGGACCAACTCAAAGTAGGAGTCCTAGTGAGACTAGGACTCCTATCTCCATGCGCCACCTTAGTCCCAATGCCCCCCATGCCATTTTTGTTGGAATTTTTTATGAAAATATTTCTCCCCAGATGTTCACGCATGCCCCCTTGGTCCCTTTATCTTAAATATGGTATTTAGATATTGTGATCAAGTCAAAAGAAGAGTTTGAGTTGATTTAAACTCTATGAGATAGAGTTTTGAGAATCCAAAACTCCTTCCTATTTCGTGTCACCCACATCCCTATTTTTTATATCAAATTTTTATGGCTTTTAGAGGCCATTTTGTGTGACATTTCCTAATAGTCCACACAAAATAAAGGAGAGGGTGCCCAAGAGTTGGGCGCCCCAAGTCTAGTCTTGTTTGGATAACCCTTGACTAGGTATTTGACCTAGTCAAGGATTCCTCTATATCTCCATATATAAAATAAATTTTGACCTACCTTTTTCATGAATTACACATCTAAGAGAGATCATTTGGAATGTGAAAAATCTAAAAGAGAAGCTTGGGGCATAGGATTTTGTAAAGGCACCAATCAAGGTGCTTTGGTGAGAGAAGAAAGAAGAAGAAGAGGGTCTTCTTCTAGATTTTTTCTTCCACTCCTATTCCTCCATCTTTGTGAGTGTTTGAGAGGTGTCTCAGTATCACAAATCATCTTCCTTGACTTTAGAAAGTTGGAGAGTCTAAGTTTGAAGGAAAAAGGATCCAGATCGACCGTTGGAGAAGGATCAGCACAGTACTAAGATATTATGCTGATTTAGGGGAACCGAACTTGAGATCTGCAATCGAGGGCTCGTGTGGACAACTCATAGAGACTGGACACATGTGTGGCTTAGAGCAAACATCTCAAGCCTAGATCAGTGAGTTAAGAAACTTGAGATTCAAAGATAAGGGTGATCTGATCTCCCTATTACATGTCAAGATTTGATCTAGAGTAGTCTACCGTTGATATGATTAATATGCAGTTTCTTTGATATTTTATTTTTTGATTTAATAGCATACCTTAATCATGTAGTAGGATCCTATACTAGGGTTTTATATTATATTATTCATAATTTAATATGATTAATTCACCTCTTTCATTGCAATTTTGAAAAAATTTCAAAAGCTAATCCTAGAACCCTAGATCGGTTCCTACAATTGGTATCAGAGCTTAGGTTCATTAATTACATGATTTATGCATGATTAGATTATATTTTTAGATTAGATCTAATTTATAATCTAATGATTAAATCTAAAAATTAAATTTTAGATTGCATGCGCTGTAAGGTTGTCCTAATTTAAGGTTTATCCCTTATAATGGAGAAGTTGTCCTAGTCGTGCGGATCTAAAATTCTGATCAAAAAATTTTAGATTAGATTTAAAAAATTTTATCATCTAATTAAAAGAGTTTTAATCTAATTTTTATTAACATAAATATGTTAGAGCTGAAGGAAAATCCTGATTTCCCGGTCCAGGTTCGTTCAGATCTGATCCTATCAAGAGATATATTTCAAAATTTTTTTTCTTAATTTCAATCAGATCTTTGATGTTTCAGATCTGATTCTTATTATTTTAATAAAATAAAATAAAGATAAATTAAATCAAATTTAATTTACCTGATCTGGGTAATCCTATTACCCTGTTGATGATCCTGTTTGCAGCGGAAGGTTCTGGATCTAGCCACGCAAGCGCCTGGCCTCTACCGGTATCCACTCGGGCTGGATCTGGAGATCCTATTATTCTCTATCACACCTCCAAAAATCAGATCTGGATCTGATCTGGAGGATCTTCAAAACTCTTTTTGAAGATCTGCAGTCGTCCTTTTGCAGCAGCGCAGCCTTCTTGCTTTTGATCGCCTTTCCTTGATCTGAATCGCACCAACCTAAGTCCAAAACACCTTTTGGATGTGGAGAGCAAGGGGAGAAGAAGCTATGGCATGGAGAAGGAGGGGAGAGGCAGCCTTGGGGCGTGGGATTTCTAATTCATTCACTTTAATTAGGGTTGGGCGCAGGGTCTTATTTATAGACTAAGCGTGATCCAACTCCTCTTCCTCTCAACCAATCACAACCCTTTGTGAAATCAGATCTAAATCTGATTGGTTGAAATAGAGACCCCTGGATTCCTCCTTAGAGGGCGCCTAAGACCAGTCAAACTGGATTCTTAGTAGAACTCTGAATTGGAATCCAAAAGGGAGGTGGAGTCCTTGTCCAACAAGGACTCCTAGGCGCCTCCTACTTGGGCTCACGCCACCCTTGGCGTGCGCCCTTCTCCTTGCCAGGTTCTGGCAGGGGGACAGGCCCCCACCAGCTCTCCAATAGGTGCATGACATGTGGTCAAAAGTCAAAGGGTCAATGGTCAACGTTTGACCAGTCAAAGGTAGACTTTTGACCAAAGTCAAAGAACAAGAAATGGCAGGTGACCAAAAATGGCAGGTAATGTCTTACAAATAAGACAACCTATTCTGACTTGGACAACCTCCAGTCAGACCATATGAAGGCCTCTGATTGAGCACAAACTCCTTTGGCTCAGTCAGGACAACTTATTTATGATAGTAAAAGAAGAACGTTAGGTTCAATCGAGTGCTAGCACGATTTCCTTGAACCTAATTGAATCTCATTCAGATCAATTGAACTAGATCAGTTCAATTGATGATCACCAGATTCAAACCCTTGTTTGTGTGACCCAGTTAGGTTCAGTTCTGTATGGTAATGGGATATGTCATGATCTCTATCATCGACATCATCGAAACTCCTTTCGATGGATCAGAACTCTTCTGATTCGAACAGCTAGAATGATCGATCATCTAAATCATTCTAATTGCTCCCAAAATCCACCAGTGACACCTAGCAGTATATGGTGGCAACCCATCAGAGCTGAATGCGAACCTCTTGGTGCAGCTACCTGTGTGATTCAAGTTCTTCTATCTTGAGCCCCGATCAGATTAGGGTTAAGGTGAACTCGTCAAACCCTAGTCTCTGTCATATGATGTAATCATTCGATTCGAGTCCAATGTGAAAATCTAAATAGAAACTCTTTCTATTATTTCACTCTACCATGGCCATGGATTTCTGGACTTGATTCTCATGATCATCATAGGGCTGCTCCTCTACCACCGAGGTAGATAGATTCCATCTTGATGCAATCCAGTTCCTACAATGAACATGCTATAGCCAACATACACCTCAGGGTTCCATATGGCTAGGAGACCGAGTAATGGTGTAGTCAAACTATAACACCCTCAAGGTGAACTGCCGATGCATCTCAGGTCAAAGAACCAGACACACTACTGCAGCATCGAGTCAGTCATTGACGAGAAGGTAGACTCCCTAATGACTACTCGAGGTGGTCACGCTCAGTGCCCTCGTTCTCTAACGAGTACCTGTACTCTCGCTCCGGTGTCTCCACACCGTAGACTCAAGACTCATCTACTAAAGAGAAGCGATCGTACACCAACCTTCCGGATCAATCACCATCCTCGTGATGATCCTATGGTCGGGAGCATTTTATGAGTTAATAATGATTATTCATGTCTTAAATTTTCAACTCTTGAAAATATGAATTATCATTACCATTAACTCAAAGGATGTATCACAGACACTAAATACACATATGTGATAGAAAATAACCCATTTCATTGATTATAGTCAAAATTATAATTTTGCCCCTAGAAGTGTATTACAAGTGTCAGCCAATTCTGGCTTCTAGGGCACATATATCTAACAATCTCCCACTTGTCCTAAAGCCAATTGGCTACAAGTCTAAGTCCCATCTTCTCAAGGTGGGCTTCGATCTTCTGCTGGCCCAACGGCTTTGTAAGTGGGTCTGCCACATTATCTGCGGAGTTGACTCTCTTGACCTCAACGTAACCTTTCTCAAGGTAATCGCGGATGAGATGGTATCACCGTTTGCTTGGAACTCTTCTAGCTGACAGCACCACCATTGCACACAAACAGTCTGCCAGATGTCGACTTTCGATCATCTATATCGGACATGAAGTCCGAGTCTGTGTATCCCTGGACTTGGAGTTCTCCATTACCAAAGACCAACATCATATCCTTAGTTCTTCTCAAGTACTTAAGGATACATTTCACAGAAGTCCAGTGTTCTTCACCTGGATTTGACTGATATCTGCTTGTGACACTCACAGCATGGGCTATATCAGGTCGTGTACATAGCATGGCATACATGAGGCTCCCTATTGCAGAAGCATAAGGGATCTTGCTCATGCGTTCTATTTCCTCAGGTGTGCTGGGGCACATCTTCTTGGAAAGATGAATACCATGTCTGAAGGGTATTAATCCCCTCTTAGAGTTTTCCATACTAAACCTCTTTAGTACTTCCTCTATGTACATCTTCTGTGAAAGTCCTAGCATCCTATTCGGTCTATCCCTATAGACCTTAATTCCTAGAATAAAGGATGCTTCACCTAGGTCTTTCATGGAGAATTCCTTGGACAACCACATCTTGACTGATGTCAACATGGGAATATCATTCCCAATAAGGAGGATGTCATCCACGTACAATACGAGGAAGACAACAGCGCTCCCACTGACCCTTTTGAAAACACATGGTTCCTCTTCATTTTTGATGAAACCAAACTTTTTGATCACATCATTGAAACGAGTGTTCCAGCTCCGAGATGCTTGCTTAAGTCCATATATGGACCTTTGCAGCTTGCAAACCTTGTGATCAGTATCACTGGATGTGAAACCTAGCGGCTGTTCCATATAGATATCTTCCTCAAGATATCCATTTAGGAATGCCGTTTTCACGTCCATTTGCCATATTTCATAATCGAAATAGGCTGCAACAGCAAGCAATGTGCGGATGGATTTTAGCATAGCTACCGGGGAAAAGGTATCCTGATAGTCAATGCCTTCGCACGTTGACTATAACCTTTTGCCACCAGTCTAGCCTTGAATGTCTCCACATTCCCATCTGCACCAATCTTTCTCTTGAAGATCCATTTACACCCAATAGGTACTATACCTTCTGGTGGATCTACCAAGGTCCAGACTTGGTTTGAGTGCATCGAGTCGATCTCTGACTTCATTGCCTCAAGCCATTTCTCGGAGTCGATATCTGATATCGCCTCGTTGTAGGTTTTGGGATCATCACCATGAGCACCATTACCTATGAGGAACATTTCCTCTACGTCCTCTGAAATAATACCTAAGTATCTTTCAGGGGGACGGGAAACTCTTTCCGATCTACGAGGTGGAGGAGGTAGTGTTCTTATTGGCTCAACCTGATTTGGTTCCACTTGGTCCTTAGCTCGTTCTGCTTGTGAGACTTTCTCATCAAGCTTAATCTGCTTTCCAATGCCACTATCTTGAATAAACTATTTTTCAAGAAATATGGCATGTCGACTCACAATCACATTGTGGTCTTCTGGAATGTAGAAATAGTATCCTAATGACTCTTTAGGATATCCTATGAATCGAGCTCTAAAGGACCTAAACTCTAACTTGTCCGCTTGTTGTCTTTTGACATGAAGCCGGACAACCCCAAATTCTGAGATGACTCAGACTTGGTTTCTTACCGTGCCATATCTCATACGGTGTGGTAGGAACGGTTTTAGAGGGAACCCTATTCAGTAAATAGATTGAAGTTAATAATGAATGTCCCCAAAGAAAATCTGGGAGGTCTGTGAAGCTCATCATGGATCGAACCATATCCAATAGAGTCCGATTTCTCCGTTCTGAAACCCCGTTGAGTTGAGGTGTTCCTGGTGGAGTCCATTGAGAGACTATGCCATTTTCCTTAAGATAGTCTAGGAATTCCCGGCTAAGGTATTCACCTCCTCGATCTGATCGAAGAACCTTAATGGGTTTTCCAGTTTGTTTTTCTACTTCATGTCTGAATTCTTTGAACTTTTCAAAAGGCTTCAGACTTATGTCTCATAAGATACACATACCCATACCTAGACAGATCATCGGTAAAGGTAATGAAGTAGACAAAATTGCCTCTAGCCGGCACATCGAATGGGCCGCACACATCAGTATGTACTAGGGCAAGGAGATCTGTGGCCCTCTCCCCATGTCCAACAAAAGGGAGTTTAGTCATTTTGCCTTGAAGACAAGATTCACAAGTTGGATATGACTCAAAAGTCAATGGACTCAATAGCCCATTTTTCTCCAATTTGTTAATCCTATCTTCTGCTATATGACCTAATCTCAGGTGCCATAGATATCTGTCGTTTGGACTATCCCTAGGTCGTTTGGCATTCACGTTTTGCTCGATAGTTAAAACAGGTACATCAATATGCAACTGATAAAGACCATTAACAAGGAAACCATTTGCAATTTTATTTCTTTCATAAAGAATGTTACAATGGTCCTTAAAGAAGGTGATCACATAACCTTCTTGTGCTAAGCATGAAACAGAAATCAAATTCCTGCTAGCTGCAGGCACATAATAACAGTCTTTTAAAACTAAGTCTAAACCAGATGGTAATCGCAGAGGGTATGTTCCCACGGCTACTGCAGCAACTCTTGCTCCATTACCGATGCGTAGGATCATGTCTCCATCCCTCAGCCTCCTGCTATCCTCAAGACCCTGCATAGAAGTGCACAGATGAGCACTAGAACCAGAGTCAAGCACCCAACTGGATGCAGAAGAAACCGTAAGGTTAGACTCAATAACGAGCATACCTCCAGAAGGACCTTCCTTCTTGTTCTTCAGGGTGGCCAGGTAAGTAGGGCAGTTCCGCTTCCAATGGCCGTCGCTGTTGCAATGGAAACACTTTCCTTTGCCATCGACCTTCTTCTTCGGTTCTGCCTTCTTCTTCTTTGATCCTTCTACCTTTTGCTTTTTCACAGACTTCTTTTTCTTTCCATAAGACTTTCTTTTGGAAGAAGTCCGTTCCATAGCAAGAACTGAGCCTTTAGAACCTTTCATAGAAAGCTCAGCGGTAACCAGCATATTCATCAACTCGGCCAAGGAATTCTTGAAGTTTATGCATGTGGTAATTCATGATGAATTGCCCATATGCATCAGTCAAGGATTGCAGAATAATATCGTTCTGCAAGTCCAAGTCCAACTTCACACCGAGCTTCTCAAGCTCTTCCATGTCCTTGATCATTGTCAGACAGTGATCTTGGACTGACTGCCCATCACGCATCTTAGCCTTAAAAAGTCATTTCGTGACTTGATATTTGGCTGCGCGACTCTGTTCACCAAACATCTCCTGCAGGTGAGCCAACATTTGGCGAGCAGTCCCGATATCTTCATGTTGGCGCTGGAGCTCATCAGACATCGAGCCCAACATGTAGTATCTGGCCTTATTGTCTTCGTCAATCCATTTTTCCAGAGACGCTCTCTGTTCAGTGGATGGACGAGCTGGTAAGGTGGGAGGGTCCTGGTCCAAAACATGTGTTAACTTCTCTGAACCCAAAACAATTTTGTAGTTCCTGAGCCAATCTTTATAATTGGGTCCAGTCAGTCTATGTGTGTCTAGGATACGTGCCAGTGGGTTGGACGCAGACATTTTCCTGTAGAGAGTCAAAGATTCTAGTTAGATACTGTAATTTTGACTTGACCAATTTGTTTAGGGATTTTATTTTTAAACAAATTAGCTCCCACTATTTTCTCGGATCCCTACACTCCCTCTGTAGAGATGCGAAAATCTCCGCGATTGATGATTTCTAGTGGGTGGTGCGGTCTCACCAACTGACTCATCACCTCACCTAACAGTTATTGGTGATGGGTTAGCCAATGAGTGAACAACTCTTGTTCAATGATTCTCTAATCATGGTGCACCCAAACTTGGTCTCTAATTCATGAATCTCACCGTATCCGGAATATTGATCCACTCCTTAGTTAAGTCAGACCCACCATTTGCATAGACTGGGTTCCTAATTGGGTCTCTCACCGTATCCGGAATATTGAGCCCAACTCATCCTCCAGCCCATAGCATCCAATGCCTAATAGACATGGTTGCGTCTTCCCGGTGCAACTGAGCCACTGTATCCAGCCGAGAACAATCAACCCCGGGAAGGGCCCGCACGTCTACAATGGTGGAAGACCTCGGACTTAATCTTTTCTTAGGGAGAATTGATTCAGGTCTCATTAAACTAGACTTGGCTTAGTCATAACAATTATGACTAACCTAGTGGCATGGGTCAGCTCGGATTATTGACCACCTCAGATCAGAACTGTGTCAACAGATATGGCCAGGTAAGTGAGACCGGTGGAAGGAATATGCCGTTAACTCGCACAAGAACGCATTCAGGTCGAGTAGCTTCCAATTAAAAACCAGTCGGTCGTCTGTGCCAAACTTACCTTAGACACCAAATTGTTGAGTCAGAACCAATTGGGTTAGCCTACAATCCAGACTCTAACCTCTGAGCCTAATTAGGTCTTGCTTGATCGTGACTCGATCTTGACCCAGACTTAATCCTATTAGGCTGGTCAATTTAAGCATTGTTGATCCCATCTAACCAACTCTTGATTCGGTTTGATCAACCGCTTAGACCTAATTGAGCTACCCAAGCCCGAACCCAGTATTATGAATATGTCTTAGATCTGAAATTCTCAATTTTAGACCTAATTAATATTCCATAAACTTAATTCTTAATTAAGTTGGGTTCATAAACAAAATATGCACAATAAATCCTAGGGTTTCAGGATCTAGGGTTTTGCAGAAAGTAAGTTTTGGGTTTCTGATTAAGGACGAACACGCAGCACCCCTACACGTCATAAGAACACCCCATCGAATGGGAAGAGAGGGCCTTTAAACCCTTCTTCGTTCTTATGACCGGACGGCCAAGAGGAACGCCTTAATCAGGAACATGTAAATCTACAAAACAGTTATAGATCTATATCATATATCTCATATACAAATTTAGATCTAATCAAGGCATATTTTGCATACATCTCATGTATCAAATCATGCATGTTTTCAGATCTAAATTATCACATAATAATCTAAAAAATTAGATTTAAATTGATCTAATCAAAATAAATTCTAATCTAGACAATTATGTAGAACTATTCTACAACTAGTCTAGTCATGCATCTATCATATCTCATATGATATTTAAAATTAAATAATTTTTATTTGCTGTTTATCAGATGTTATTATAACACTTATAATATCAGAAAATAGTAAATAAGAAGATCTAAAATATGATTTAATCAGATTAAATCAAAGACATGCAAAACTATTCTATAGAACTATTCTATTCTAGAACTAGTCATGCATATCTTCATGTTCTTAGATCCAAATCATTTAATTTTAATTTTTCTGATTTCAGATCTGATCACATCTCATGTGACATCTGAAATCACTTATTTTTCTAATTAAAATAAAATTAAAATCAGATCTAAACAATTTTAGAACCATGGCTCTGATACCAGTTGAAGGGAAATCCTGATTTCCCGGTCCAGGTTCGTCCAGATCTGATTAGATCAAGAGATATATTTCAAAAATTTTCTCTTGATCTCAATCAGATCTTGATATGTTTCAGATCTGATTCTTATTATTTTAATAAATAAAATAAAATAAGATAAATTAAATCAAATTTAATTTACCTGATTTGGGTAATCCTATTACCCTGTAGATGATCCTGATTGCAGCGGAAGGTTCTGGATCTTAGCCACGCAAGCGCCTGGCCTCTACCGGTATCCACTCGGGTTGGATCTGGAGAACCTCTTCTTCTCTATCACACCTCCAAAAATCAGATCTGGATCTGATCTGGAGGATCTTCAAAACTCTTTTGAAGATCTGCAGTCGTCCTTTTGCAGCAGCGCAGCCTTCTTGCTTTTGATCGCCTTTCCTTGATCTGAATCGCACCAAACTAAGTCCAAAACACTTTTGGACGTGGAGAGCAAGGGGAGAAGAGAGTATGGCATGGAGAAGGAGGGGAGAGGCAGCCTTGGGGCGTATGGGAAATCTCAATACTTGCATTGGAATTAGGGTTGGGCGCAGGGTCTTATTTATAGACCTAAGCTTGTGATCCAACTCCTCTTCCTCTCAACCAATCACAACCCTTTGTGAAATCAGATCTAAATCTGATTGGTTGAAAAAGAGACCCCTGGATTCCTCCTTAGAGGGCGCCTAAGACCAGTCAAACTGGATTCTTAGTAGAACTCTGATTGGAATCCTAAAGGGAGGTGGAGTCCTTGTCCAACAAGGACTCCTAGGCGCCTCCTACTTGGGCTCACGCCACCCTTGGCGTGCGCCCTTCTCCTTGCCAGGTTCTGGCAGGGGGACAAGGCCCCCACCAGCTCTCCAATAGGTGCATGACATGTGGTCAAAAGTCAAAGGGTCAATGGTCAACGTTTGACCAGTCAAAGGTAGACTTTTGACCAAAGTCAAAGAACAAGAAATGGCAGGTGACCAAAAATGGCAGGTAATGTCTTACAAATAAGACAACCTATTCTGACTTGGACAACCTCCAGTCAGACCATATGAAGGCCTCTGATTGAGCACAAACTCCTTTGGCTCAGTCAGGACAACTTATTTATGATAGTAAAAGAAGAACGTTAGGTTCAATCGAGTGCTAGCACGATTTCCTTGAACCTAATTGAATCTCATTCAGATCAATTGAACTAGATCAGTTCAATTGATGATCACCAGATTCAAACCCTTGTTTGTGTGACCCAGTTAGGTTCAGTTCTGTATGGTAATGGGATATGTCATGATCTCTATCATAGACATCATCGAAACTCCTTTCGATGGATCAGAACTCTTCTGATTCGAACAGCTAGAATGATCGATCATCTAAATCATTCTAATTGCTCCCAAAATCCACCAGTGACACCTAGCAGTATATGGTGGCAACCCATCAGAGCTGAATGCGAACCTCTTGGTGCAGCTACCTGTGTGATTCAAGTTCTTCTATCTTGAGCCCCGATCAGATTAGGGTTAAGGTGAACTCGTCAAACCCTAGTCTCTGTCATATGATGTAATCATTCGATTCGAGTCCAATGTGAAAATCTAAATAGAAACTCTTTCTATTATTTCACTCTACCATGGCCATGGATTTCTGGACTTGATTCTCATGATCATCATAGGGCTACTCCTCTACCACCGAGGTAGATAGATTCCCATCTTGATGCAATCCAGTTCCTACAATGAACATGCTATAGCCAACATACACCTCAGGGTTCCATATGGCTAGGAGACCGAGTAATGGTGTAGTCAAACTATAACACCCTCAAGGTGAACTGCCGATGCATCTCAGGTCAAAGAACCAGACACACTACTGCAGCATCGAGTCAGTCATTGACGAGAAGGTAGACTCCCTAATGACTACTCGAGGTGGTCACGCTCAGTGCCCTCGTTCTCTAACGAGTACCTGTACTCTCGCTCCGGTGTCTCCACACCGTAGACTCAAGACTCATCTACTAAAGAGAAGCGATCGTACACCAACCTTCCGGATCAATCACCATCCTCGTGATGATCCTATGGTCGGGAGCTGTTTATGAGTTAATAATGATTATTCATGTCTTAAATTTTCAACTCTTGAAAATATGAATTATCATTACCATTAACTCAAAGGATGTATCACAGACACTAAATACACATGTGTGATAGAAAATAACCCATTTATTAATTATAGTCAAAATTACAATTTTGCCCCTAGAAGTGTATTACAAGTGTCAGCCAATTCTGGCTTCTAGGGCACATATATCTAACAAGAGTGACTAAATGATTTAGATAATTTTGAATATTTAAGATATAGATTAGATTAAAATGTTTCATTTTTATAGTCAATTATTAGAATCAACATTTATTGATAACTTTTGAAATCTTCAATATAAATTTTTAAAATGCCGAACCCCAACTCTTAGACCAAAACTTAATTAAGAATTAAGAATTGATTGATTAGGATCTAGGATTGTGAATTGAAGATCCTAAGACATAAATCATAACACATTGGGTTAATGGATTAGAAAAAATTAGGACCATTAATTAGGTTAGACTAAGGTTAGATTAAAGAATGGATTTAATTAGAGAATTGACTAAATCTAATCAATAGTTATCTTAGATTAAGTCAAGAATTCTGTAGATCAATTATAATAGTTGTAGTTGGTCAAGTCCATGTCTTTAATGAGAACCAAGATGGACTTGATTCCTAGATATGCGGTCGAACCCAAAATTACTAGGTTGGTCAAGTTGAAACTAATTAACTGGATGGTGTCTAAGGTAAGTTTGGCAGTCTGATAAGTGATTTTTAATTGAGAGCTACTCGCACTGATTTGATCTTTGACGAGTTAATAGCATATCTCTTCCACTGATCTCACTTATCTGACCATTGATAGATCACGATACCATCATTAAAATACCATAATTATTAGTTTAGTCTGACTTCTTTTAAATTTGTTAAGAGCACGTAGATAGTAGCAAGTTGAATCGAATCTACAGGAAGGCAATGATTTAATTTTAAAATTTTTATTTTTTTTTATGAAAGAAGAAGAGATTTGAAATTAAAATTTAAGTTAAAAAATAAAATTATATAAATTAAATAATGTAAAAAATTAAATTTTTGTAATAAGATCTACTATTTAGATCTTAGCAACTACTTGCAAGAAATTAAAGAGCAATTAAAATAAAATAGAATTAATAGAGCAAAAATTAAAAAATATAAAAATTAAAAAAGTAATAAACTAAATTTTATATTAAAATTAAAACTCAAAATTCAAATATAATAATTAAAAAATAAATAAATAAAAAAATTTCTTAATCTTCACATCAGCAATGGCATGGAGATGGTGTAGAAGTCTAGCTCTTCTTCTCGACACCGTCTGCCTCAAAGCAACCTTTAGTCAAAGCCTGACTCCCACCCTTTTTTACTATAGCTTCTCCTGGATTAGATGATTGACCTTTGGGGCTCTGGGGTCTTTTTATAACTATTGGAGGGCTGGAGACTTTGTTATGAAGCAATGTGGGACTAAAAAAGACTATAGATCCGTGTTTATTGAAGAAAATAGCTGAAAATCATTGGATCAAAGATCTTATGAAGTCTCTGCATGTTCTGGCCATCAGATGGTGATCCAAGGCTTCAAAAAATACCAAAAATGGAGTTTTATCTGCCCAAATCGAGTCAAAAAATATTTTGGTCGTTGAACACACGTTAGGAGGAAATCAGACCATTGATCGTTTGCTTGAATGTCTTGATCACTGCCAGGAGCATTCCGAACTGTTGGACCAATGCTAGATGCGAGCACTGCCATCCGATGGCGTAGATGAAGTTGATAGAGTTTGAATTAAATCTAGAAATCATCACAGTCATTCGATCTTGATCGTAAGCAACCGCAGCCATCTGATCGTGCACTTACTATTCCTATGGACTGCATGGACCGGCCGCACCACACACTGCAACCAATCAGCATGTGCATTTCGATGAGTGAAATGACAAGAATATCCTATGTGCCATGACAAAAATGCTGTAAACCTCTTAAAGGTATTGGTCTACCATGTGGCATTTCCCGATTCATCGATTTTTACCGAGCTGGTGGTCTACACTGTTCCATGGACCGAATGCAAGCTGGCGGGCTAACGCGCGTGGGCTAGGCTTTGAAGGCGGACCGGCTTTGCTTTCTGGGCTAGCTAGCTAGGCGCATCGACTTGCTTGGCTGGCTTGGTGCGTTTGAACGCGTCGGCTGATATGGTGCGGTAGCTTGAGCCAGCTGAGCCATTTTTCTTTTTTGCTTTAATTTTTTTATTTATTTAAAAATTTATATTAAATTTATTTTAAATTGAATTGACTTCAAATTTATTTTATTATAATAAAAAAATGCGATCTTTTTAATGATAAATTTATTTTTTTTATTTAGATTAATAAAAATATTAATTTTTAAAAATAAATATAAATTAATTAATAAATTTATAATATTATCAACCATCCTGATGAATTAAATTTTGATTAGATCACTTGGTGATTTAGACTCACCCATATCAATTAGGTAAATCAGTGTGACTATTTAGGTGCTCCTAATGCTGGTTTGAATTAGGTCCTTTTTTATCTGACTTGATGAAGTCAGTAAGAGGATCAAAATTGGCTGGCTCATTCTCTCTATCTTTTTTAAATCAAATTAATTAAATTCTTTAAAATTATTAGATCCCTAAAAATAAAATTATTATGGTGATAACTAGATCATAACCTTCCATTAAGTGGATGATAATGGGTCCATTAGTTTGATAATCATTGGAGGCCCAAAGGCCTGGTGCTTATCGGCTAATGAAATTATTATCGATACTATGATTTCTTGGTCACATCTATCTAAATGGTAGTTAGGTTGACCAACCAAAGTTGGGCTTAATTATTCATTAGTTAGATGGACCGAGTATGGTCATGTTAATGGTTGGACCTAACTGGACCTTTTTAGTGGAGGCCAAAGTCTACTGATTAGGGACTGAGGTAAAATTAAATTACTAAAAGTTATTTAAAGAAATAATTGGTTATGAACCTATCCTTAGATATACATGGGTTGACCAGCCAAATTGGGCTTGTGTGCAGTCTATGTGGATTTTAGTACCCACTAAGAAATTAGGATAATTTCTTGAATAGGAGATAGTGGCTACCAATTCGAATAAAATAGTGGAAGAACCTTTTGATTAAAAGTCCAAATCTTTAGGTTTAATGAATCAATTAATAATTAGATTTTATTTTTTGTTTGTGCAGACATGGTCACTTTCCTTTTACTCTGATCATTGTTAGATAATGATAAGCTCATGGGATCCAACTTTGGTAACTGATATCAAAAGTTGAAGATTGTCCTGGAGTATGAACCGATTCTATATGTACTGATAGAGCTGGCACCTAAGGAGCCAGCACCCAATTCACATGGAATGGTCAAAGACACTAACTAGAAGTGGCTCAATGACCGAATCACGGTGCGTTGCATTATGTTGGTTGCCATGAGCGATGAGTTCAGTCATAGGTTTGAGTCAGCTCAGCCAGAAGATATGCTTTAAGTATTGAACGAATCTTTTGGTACACCTGATGATGTTGAGAGGCACAAGACTAGTTGTATCATCTTCAATGCTAAGAAGAGGGATGGAGCTTTAGTCACTGATCATGTACTATACATGATTGAGCTGATAGAGCGCTTGAGCAAGCTCGGATTTTTCTTGCATGAGTAACTAGGAAAGGATGCAACTTTGAACTAATTGCCCAAATCATATCTCCCATTCCTTACTCATTATTGAATGACAAAGCATGTAGTTAACTACCATGGGTTACTGGGGTTGCTTCAGAACTTTAAGAAGGATGACCAGCTCTACAAGAAGTCGGTGAACTTAGTGGGAGGTTTATCTTCTGGTTCTTGACCCTTTAAGAAAGGAAAGAAGAATAAGAAGAAAAAATCAAAGAATGTACAAGTTCAGACTGGGACATCTATGCAGGGCCATACCAAGAAGATCAAGACTGATAAGAGTGAAGCTGAATGCTTCTTCTGCAAAAAGTGGGGGCACTGGAAGAAAAACTGTCCTCAGTACATTGCCTCATTAGACCCCAATAGGTCGAGAAAGAAGCAAGTTATTGCTGGGCAAGGTATTTATATGATAACTCTTTGCAATTTCTCTATTTATAATAAAACTAACTGGGTATTGGATACTAGTAGCTTTTACCATATTTGCAATTCTTTGTAGGGGTTGCAGGTCAGTAGGAGATTCGAGCAAGGCGAGAGGTTTCTTATTGTTGGAGATGGAAGATTGGTTTTAATTCTAGCATTAGAAATCTTAAAATTTTTGTTTGAGTCTCATACAGTTGTTCTTAGTGATTGTCATTTTTGTCCTAATTTTTTTTTGAATATCATTTCTATAGGCTTTTTGGCCAAAGATAATTATGAATTTTCAATAAAGAAAGAATTTTGTAATGTCATTATGAATGGTACGACTATATTCTCTGGATATTTGAACAATGGTGCGTACATGTTATCACAACCTATTAATATAGTCTATTACACTGGCAAGCATCCTAGATTAGATAGTGTATCTGATATCTACTTATGGCATTATAGGCTAGGTTATATCAACAAGAATAGGATAAATAGGTTAACTCAAGAGGAAATCCTTGAAGTCAGTGATTGTGAATCACTTCCAACCTATGAATCTTATCTTCTTGGAAAAATGACCAAGTCACCTTTTATTGAAAAAGGTGAGAGAGCCACTGAGCTCTTAGGTCTAGTACATACTAATATATGTGGACCAATAGGCACAAGTACCAGAGGTGGATATCTCTACTTCATTACTTTCACAGATGATCTATCTAAGTATGGATATATCTATCTAATGAAACATAAGTCAGAGTCATTTGAAATGATCAAACGATTTAGAAGTCAAGTAGAAAAATAAACTAGAAAGAATATTAAAATTCTTCAACCTGACCAAGGAGGAAAATACCTGTTTGATGAGTTTCTCACATATCTAGAAGAGAATGGGATTCTTTTCCAATGAACTCCTCTAGGAGCGCCATAGCATAAAGGTGTGTCTGAGAGAAAAAATCAGACTCTGTTAGACATGGTCCGATCCTTGATGGATTTTGTCAGCTTGCCGATATCCTTCTAGGGATATGCAATCGAATTGGCTTGCTATCTGTTAAATAGGGTTCCAAGTAAGTCTGTAATTAAGACTTCATATGAGATATGGATAGGACGTAAGCCAGCACTTTCGCTCCTTAGGGTCTGGGGGTGCTCGGCTTATGTGAAATAGTTAATCACAAATAAACTTGGACCTAGGTCTAACAAATGCATATTTATAGGGTACCCCAAAGAATCAAAAGGGTATATTTTCTACCATGTTGATGAACAGAAGGTATTCGTCAGCCTCAAGATAATCTTCTTGGAAAAGGAGTTCCTTGGTGAATGAACTTTTGCCTCTAAGGTTGAACTTGATGAAGTTCAATAGGTAGAAACGCTGACACCTATTACCAAACCTGAACCAGATTTGATTAGATCGAATTCAGAGCCCAATATCTCTATACCATTAAGGCGATCCGATAGAGTACCGCATCAATTTGATAGATACTATGGTTTTTTGATCCAAAACGGTGATCCTATTGAACTCGATGAGAATGATGAGGATACGATCACCTTCATGAATGCAATGCAGAGATCTGATTTTGAGAAATGACTTGAGACCATGAAATTCGAGATGGAGTCCATGAAGGTCAACGATGTGTGGACATTGGTTGATCCACCCGAAGGGGTTAAATCCATTGGGTGTAAATGGATCTTCAAAAGAAAGAAGAACATAGATGAAAAAGTGGAGACTTATAAAACCCGTCTGGTTGTCAAGAAATATCATCAACGTTATGGTATTGACTATGATGAGACATTCTCTCCTGCGGCAATGCTCAAATCCATTCGGATAATGCTTGCCATAGTTGTCCATCTGGATTATGAGATCTGGTAGATGGATGTGAAGATAGCTTTTCTGAATAGAGAGCTGACTGAAGAGGTGTATATGATACAGCCTGAGGGGTTCGCATTTATAGATGAGTCCAAGGTGTGCATGCTTCAGAGATCTATTTATGGATTGAAGCAAGCATCTCGGAGTTGGAACATGCATTTTGATAAGATGATCAATACGTATGGCTTCATTAAGAATGAAGAAGAGCACTGCATCATAAGTAGATGAATGGTTCGATAGTGGTATTTTCTGTCTTGTACGTTGATGATATTCTCTTAATTGAGAATGACATCTCCGCACTGCAAGGAATAAAAGTATGGTCGTCATCTCAGTTCTCTATGAAGGACTTGGTGAAGCATCCTACATCCTAGGGATGAAAATCTATAAGGATACATCTAAGAGGATGCTTGGATTATCCCAGTCCACGTACATAGAAACTGTGCTGAAAAGGTTCAGTATGAAGAATTCCAAGAAGAGCTATCTTTTGATAGGCCACGAAATTTTTCTCTTTAAGAAGAATTATCCGACAACTCCTGAAGAAGAGAGCGTATGAGTAGAGTCCCATATGCTTTGATAGTGGGATCTATCATGTATGCCATGACATGTACGAGACCAGATATGGCATACTCACTAGAAGTAGTGAGTAGATTCCAATCTGATCCAGGAACCACTGAAAAGTAGTTAAAACCATCCTTAAGTATTTAAGAAATACTAAGGACCAATGGTTGATTTATAGTGAGTCAGATCTGAAACTTGTGGGGTTTACTGACTCCAGCTTTCAATTTGACCATGATGAGAGTAGAAGCATGTCGGGTTATGTCTTTATCCTAAATGGTAGAGCCATCTACTGAAAAATTTTCAAACAGCATACTGTGCCAGACTCTGTTTGTGAAGTAGAGTATATTGCAACGTTAGATGCTGCGAAGGAAGCTATGTGGTTGAGAAAGTTCATCACCAAGCTTGAAGTAGCTTCTTTCCTTAATGGTCCGATCCTGCTCTAATGTGACAGCACTGGTACCATTGCTTAGACGAAGAAACCAAAGGCATACCAATGGATGAAGCATACACTGCACTGCTACCACCTCATCTAGAAGATCGTGGATAGAGGTGACGTCGACCTTCATAAGATCGACAAAAAGGATAACTTGGCCGACCCCTTCACTAAAGCCCTGGCGATAAAAGAGTTCGACGATCATAAGTCAAAGATGGGTATTAGATATTATGCCAAATGGCTTTAGGACAAGTGGGAGTTGTTGGAAAATGTGTCCCAAAATCAATCGTCAATCTATTGATGGTTATGCTATCATATAATTATAATTGATTCATTATTAAATAAAATATATTTTTGATATTTTTATCATAAAGTCTACATCTTCTAATGAACTTCATTATTGTGATGAAGTCCTTAGGACTATTTAGCTTCGATAAAGAGAGAATTTATTGATTAGTTTTTAAACTATTTATGACCAAATGATATGCTATTAATAAGGACGATAGTGTTTATCGAGCATAGGTCATTGTGTGCCATATAGGTTGGTTGTTCTCTTAATCAAGAAGTGTGGAGACACTGGTATGGCATACAAATGAGATGTATGGATACATCGTCATGGAAAGTGATCAACTCCAGAGCATTCTACTGTCGAGAATTGCTCTGATGGGATATAAGTATCCCTTAGATCTTAGATAACCATAGTAGCTTGCAAGCAACTCACTATGCTTTGGTACCAGACTAACTA
The DNA here is from genome assembly GCA_006176705.1 of Cocos nucifera. NCBI lineage: Eukaryota > Viridiplantae > Streptophyta > Magnoliopsida > Arecales > Arecaceae > Cocos > Cocos nucifera. The sequence goes on from QRFJ01003208.1 coordinate 169,631, forward strand.
ATTTTCTAATTTAGTGATGAAAGATTTTTTGGTACAATCAAGTACTTGCAAAGTTGGTGAGTGATCAAGATTGGATTAACCACTCCAAGAGTTGGAGAAGAATGCATCATTATATTTCAATATGGCAAAAATCTTGGCCAGGGTAATCCATGAGATGGATTTGATATTTTGAAATACAATTTGGATGATCTAATCGAGATTGATAGTTAAACTTTGAGGTATCCTATGAGCATTTTAGTCAAGTAGATGAATTATACAAAAACTATATCCACATGAGTTCTAAGGATGTTGTTCTACATATTCGACCTATCCGACCGTTGGGTACCATTGCTAGATGGTCACTTCGATTGGTATAAAAATTTATTTTTATGCTACCAACTTAGGTTTGGACCTATGGGGGCCATATACATAAGAGTTCTCAATCTCATCAGATGGTTGATCGATGATTTAGAATCATTCTAGGGTTAAACATTCAATATGATTAATGTTTGACCTAGTGCAAGTGTTGTAGGAGGATCGATTAGCAATTCGATTGCTCACTGACTTAATTTGATTAAGTCAGAGGGTTGAGATTAAGTTTAATTAATAACTTAATTAGATTTGATTTGGACTTGATTGGATCAAGTCCAATTGGTTTATTGGATGAGCAAATTACAAAGAAGAACTAGTCCTAGTTCAATTAGGACTTATATCAACCTAATTTCTAATTTGATTAAAAAGTTAAATCAAAATTAAATTAAATTTAATCTAATTTAATTAGGTTATTAGTTGGACTAAGATATAATCTAATTGGGTTAATTAAATCCTAATTTAATTTGGTCCAAGGATTAAGTTGGACCAAATCAAACTAGGAGTCCGAGTGAGACTAGGAATCCTATCTCCATGCACCACCTTAGCCCCAATGCCCCCCATGCCATTTTTGTTGGATTTTTTCATGAAAATATTTCTATCCAGATGTTCATGCACACCCCCTTGCTCCCTTTATCTCAAATATGGTATTTAGATATTGTGATCAAGTCAAAAGAAGAGTTTGAGTTGATTTAAACTCTATAAGATAGAGTTTTGAGAAATGAAAACTCCTTCCTATTTTGTGTCACCTACATCCCTATTTTTCCTCTCAAATTTTCATGGATTTTAGAGGCCTTTTTGTTCAACATTCCCGAGTAGTCCATGCAAAAAATAAAGGAGAGGGTGCCCAAAAGTTGGGTGCCCCAAGTCTAGCCCTATTTAGATAACCCTTGACTAGGTATTTGACCTAGTCAAGGATTTCTCTATATCTCCTTATATAAAATGAATTTTGATCTAATTTTTTTATGGATTACACATCTAAGAGAGGTCATTTAGAGCATGAAAAATCTAAGAGAGAAGCCTGGGGCATGGGATTTTGTACAGGCACCGATCAAGGTGCTTTGGTCAGAGAAGAATGAAGAAGAAGAGGGTCTTCTTCTAGGTTTTTTCTTCCACTCCTATTCCTCCATCTTTATGAGTGTTTAAGAGGTGTCTCAGCATCATGAATCATCTTCCTCGACTTTAAAAAGTTGGAGAGCCCAAGCTTGAAGAAAAGAAGATCCAGATCGATCGTTGGAGAAGGATCAGCACAGTACTAGCATATTGTGCTGATTTTTAGGCTCCGAACTCTAGATCTACAATCGAGGGCTCATGTGGATAACTCATAAAGGCCAGATACATATGCAGCTCTGAGCAACCATCTTAGGCTTGGATCAGTAAGTTAAGAAACTCTAGATTCAAAGATAAGGGTGATCTGATCTTTCAATTATATGTCTAGATCTGATCTAGAGTAGTCCACTGTTGATATGATTAATATGTAGTTCCTTTGATATTTTATTTTCTAATTTAATAGCATGCCTTAATCATGTAATAGAATCCTATATCTAGGGTTTTATGTTATATTATTCATGATTTAATTTGATTAATTCACCTCTTCCACTATAATTTTGAAAAAGTTTCAAAAGCTAACCCTAGAATCCTAGATCGGTTTCTACAGTTTGGATAGTTCATTATGAACTTCTATATGAATAAGCTTGAGTGCACCTTAGTGGAGTTGATGAATATGCTGGTTACTACTGAGCAGACTTTGAAGGGTTCAAAGGGCTCAGTTTTGGCTGTGGAGTGGACTTCTATCAAGAGAAAATTTTTTGAAAAGAAGAAGAAGTCTACGAAGAAGCTGAAGGTAGAGAGAAAGAAGAGTAAGAAAGAATCGAAGAAGAAGGCTACAGATAAGGAAAAATATTTTCACTATAACACCGATGGCCATTGAAAGCAGTACTGCCCTTCATACTTGGCCAGCCTGAAGAACAAGAAGGAAGCAGGTCCTTCTGGAGGTATGCTTATCATTGAGACTAACCTTACGATTTCTTCTACATCCAGTTGGGTGCTTGACTCTGGTTCTAGTGCTCACATGTGCACTTCTATACAGAGTCTTGAGGAGAGCAAGAGATTGAGGGATGGTGAGATGATCATGTACATTGAAAATAGAGCAAGAGTTGCTACTGTGGCCATGAAAACCTACCCTCTACAAGTACCATCTTGATTTATCTTAGTACTTATGGACTGTTATTAAGTGCCTGCTATGAGTAGGAATTTAATTTTTATTTCATGCTTAGCACAAGAGAACTATGTTATTAGTTTCTTTAAGGACCACTATACTATTCTTTTTGAAAGAAATAAAATTGCATGTGGTTTCTTAATTAATGGTCTCTATTAGTTACATATAGATATTTTTGTTTTTAATGTTGAGCAAAACATAAATGCCATAAGATCAAAATAATCTAGAGATAGTATCAATGAAAGTTATCTGTGGCATCTTAGGCTAGTCATATAGCTAAATACTATGAGGATTGTTGGTGCTCCCAAGCCTTAGAAGGCCACAGGAGAAGTCAGGATGTTGACTCCAGGAGACTAGGACATGTGGTCCTAGGACTAGGATAGGAGTTGTCCTAGGATGGAGGTGGTGTATAGCTCTCTACAGGCTTAAGATTTAAGTATTGAGAATCTTAAGAGGATTGGTTGGTGCTTCAGAGATTTGAGACATAAGATGGAGCAAGAAATCAAAGCTAGAAAATCAAGACTATAGAAAAGGTCATTTTTGCAGGTTAGCCAGCTTTGTTTGAAACTAGATCGGCTAAGTCTCAAAGGATAGGCCAAATAGAGAGGGGCACATTCGAGACTGTAGGCATGGCACGCAAACTGAGCTAACCCAATCTCAGGTTAGCCGGATTAGTGCTGAGATTGAGCTAGCTTAGTGCACGGGCAGAGCTACATGAGAGTTTGTTTGGGACTAGGATAGGGACTTTTCTTAGGGGTCTTAAGGCCTAGTTTGAGAGGTCTTAAGGGGGCTAACTCATGTATGGATTGGATTTAGATCCAGGGGATGAGAGCATGGAAGACATGGGTGTACGTGGGCTCGATTAGTGCTTTTATGTATTGGATTAGCCAAGAAAGTTTTTGGTCGAGTCTAATGGCTATGTATAAATATATAGATTGTATCAGGATTTTCATTGGTGCAATCAATACAGATCTTTTCTCCCTTAATTTCTCTTCTCTCTAGTGTTGTTGCCGTAGGTTCTTGAAGCAGCTCTAGAGAGAGAGGGCGCCTCCCTCAAGCCCAAGGGGAGAGGTGCCTTAGCATAGATCTAGGTGATGATCTATGGTATGCTACCTTAGAGAACATCAAAGATCTCTCCAGGTTCATGCTAAAGATCAAGAATTTTTGCAACATGGTACCAGAGCTAGGTGATGCCAGGATGATGCACTAATGTTTGGTATTAGAGCAGTACCATGGATCATAATAATTGGTATCAGAGCCTGATGGTGCATGGAAGAGAAAGAGAAGTCATAGAAAGTGAAATTGCATCACCTTTGTTATTGCTATGGTTTGGCCAATCAAGAGCAATGGGTTGAAGGTGGAGATTGAGAGAATTAACAAAAAGAATTTTTTTCAGGATGGAAGGTTTGGGTACATGATTTGCTAGTTGGTCTTGGTGTAAAGACCGAGGTGTATGATGGTAGACAATGCAGGGAGCACTGGAGTGCTGTAGTAGCACTTTCCTAAAGATGCAAGGTTGAGAGAGTCTCGATGGTGCAATAGCCATGGAAGGTATCTTAGCAGAAAGCATAAGGGTTCTTTAGGAAGATAGGTAGTGTGGGGCTGTTTGATGGATGAAGAGAGGCTTTCCAAGAGGTAATGATCGAAGAAAGGCTGAAGAAATAGCTATACGTCCTTCGATTGTAGGAAGGTGGGGAAGTAGTTGGGGACGTATTCAGTGGTTTGATCAGAAAATTAATTTGTGGAGCCCTGGGGGTGATGAAGATGGATGATCCATGGAGGTCCAGCTTGTCAGGGCTAGGTGGTGGATCAAGTTTCTTTTGTAGGAGCACTAGGGAGAGTCGTGGTTCAAACGGAGGATGGGTTATGTTAAGTGAGAGAGGACCCACATACCTATGAGGAGGCGGTATCGAGACAAGACAGGGAGCACTGGAGTGCTACAGTAGTGCTTTCCTAGAGGCACGGGACTGAGAGAGGCTCGATGGTGCAGCAGTCAAGGGAGGTATCTTAGTAGAGAGTGTTAGGAGGCATCTTAGAGAGATCGAGAGCAGGTCTTAGGGAGAGAAAGGGGGTCTCAAGAGCCTCAGGGATGAGAAAGGTGGGTCTAAGCCTAGGAAAGAATTTGAGCTGTAGTTCCTTCAGGCACAACTGAAGTGATGGTTGGTGCAGGGGTAGAAGAGGAGAAATGCTAGGATGAAATTTTTTAGGGTTCAGTCATTGAATTTAGAAGAGTTGGATGAGCTCTTGGATTTTAGAGGTGCCCGGGGTTGCAGAGGTATCCAAGATAGCTTTGAAGAGGGCTATGGAGTGCGTAAGGTTTGAAAGGGCAGTGACAGTGTTCAAGGTGCAACGATAGACTCCGTGGTGCAGTGTTGGGTGGTTGGCCTCGGATGACTCAGTGATAGAGTTGGCTTCTACGGCATCAGATGGATTTTGGGTATAGGTGAAATACCAGGTAGAGGTGGCATCATAGGTGGAGAGAAAGTCTGGTACGAGTTCATAGTGGTGGAGTGCCGAAGGATCGATATCCTAGCACCAGCGTCGATGATGCATAGTTCCAGATGGAGTGGTGTGTGCAGGTGGACATGCATAGCTTTGAGAAGGTCGTGTCAGATGGTACAACATGTGCTGGTACAGGGATGCTGTAAGGTCTCCAGAAAAGTTTAGGAAAAGTAATGTAGCTGCTAAGCAGAAGGGATCCTACAATTCTAGGATGGTGCGAAGAAGCGAGCCAAGGTCTTTAGTGGTGGAGGCAGTCATCCCAAAGGCCTCAAGGGTGCACAGCAGCTGAAGAGAATTGATGAAGGCGATATTTGCACAAGGAGCTATTAGGGTGTGCAACGACAGCGAGATCGTGCAAGAGGGCATTGCTAAGAGTTTGCCAAAACTTGGGGGCACCAAGATGAAGATTGTGTGGATTGGTGGTGCTCCTAAGCCTTGGAAGGCCACAGGAGGAGTTAAGGTATTGACTTCAGAAGACTAGGATAGGTGTGGTTCTAGGGCAAGGATAGGAGTTGTCCTAGAATGGAGACGGTGTGTAGCACTCAACAAGCTTGAGATTCAAGTATTGAGAACCTTGAGAGGCTTGGTTGGTGCTTCGGAGATCTGAGACACCAGGTGGAGCAAAAAATCAAAGTCAAAAAATCAAGACTGCAAAAGAAATCATTTCTGCAGGTTAGTCAGCTCAGTCTAAAACTGGGTCAGCTAAGACTTGTGGGATAGGCCAAACAGAGAGATGCGCATTTGGAACTATAGGCAAGGCACTAAAATAGATCGGCTCAGTTTCAAATTGAGCCGATCTATCTTAGGTTTGCCGGCTCAGTGCTGAGACTGAGCTAGCTCAGTGCACGAGCAGAGCTATGCTAGGGTCTATTTGGAGCTTGGATAAGAACTTATCCTAGGGGTCTTAAGGCCTTGTTTGAGAGATCTTAAGAGATTTAACTCATATATGGGTTGGATTTAGATCTAGGGGATGAGGGTAGGGGAGACATGAGTGTACATGGGCTCGGTGAGTGCTTTGATGTATTGGATTAGTCAAAAAAGTTTTTGGTCGGGCCTAATGGCTATGAATAAGTACATAGGTTGTATTAGAGTTTTCATTGAAGCAACCAATATAGATCTTTTCTCCCTCAATCTCTCTTTTTTCTTTTCTCTAGTGTTATTGCCCTAGGTTCTTGAAGAAGCTCTAGAGAGAGTGGGTGCCTCCCTCAAGCCTAAGGAGGGAGGCGTCTCAGCATAGATCTAGGTGATGATCTATGGTTTGCTGCCTTAGAGAACATCAAAGATCTTTCCAGATTGATGCTAAAGATCAAGAATTTTTGCAATATGGTATCAGAGCTAGGTTATGCCAAGATGATGCGCTAATGTTTGGTATTAGAATGGTACCATGGATCACAATAAAGATAGGATTAATAAATTGGAGAACTCCAGACTAATGGGTCTGTTGACTTCCGAGTCATATCCGATTTGTGAATCATGCCTTCAAGATAAAATAACCAAGCTACCTTTTGTAGGATATGGAGAAAGGGCCATAGACCTACTTTCCCTGATACTTATAGATATATGCAGCCCATTCGATGTACCAGCCAGAGGCTATTTTTTCTACTTCATTACCTTTATCGTTGATATGTCGTTGTATGGGTATGTATACTTGTTGTGACACAAATATAAAGTCTTTGAAAAGTTCAAGGAATTCAGATATGAAGTAGAAAAGCAAACTAGAAAGCCCATTAAGGTTTTTTGATCAGATCAAGAAGGTGAATACATTAGTCAAAAATTTCTGGACTATTTTAAGGATAATGGCATAGTCTCATAATGGACTCCACCTAAAATGCTAATGGAGAAACTGGACCCTATTAGATTTGGTCCGATCTCTGATGAACTTCACGGACCTTTCTAAATTTTTTTGGGGACATAATTTAATGACAGCCATTTATCTACTGAATAGGATTTCGTCTAAAACCATTCCTACCATAACGTATGAGATATGGCATGGTAAGAAACCAAGTCTGAGTCGTCTAAGAATTTGGGATTATCCGTCTCATGTCAAGAGACAATAGATAGATAAGTTAGAGTCAAGGTACCTTAGGGATTGATTTATTGGATATCCTAAAGAGTCATTAGGATATAACTTCTATCTTCTGCAAGACCATAATATAATTATGAGTTGAAATGCTATTTTTCTTGAAAAATAGTTTGTTCAAGATGGTGGCATCAGAAGATAGAATAGGCTCGAGGAGAAAGTCTCCGAGAGCATTGAGCCAAAGAACTTGTGGAACCTAGTCAGTCTGAGCCAATCCACACACTACACCCTCTATCTCGTAAGAGAAATAGAATTTTCCATCCTTCTAAGAGGTACTTAGGTACTATTTTAGAGGATATTGAGAAAATATTCTTCATAGAAAATGGAGTTCATGGTGATGATCTCAAAAGCTATGATGAGGCGATATCAGATATGGACTCCAAGAAATAGTAAGAGGTAATGAAGTCGGAGATTGACTCAATGCACTCGAATGAAGTCTGGACCTTGGTAGATCCATCTGAAGGTATAGTACCTATTAGCTGTAAATGGATCTTCAAGAGAAAGATAAGTGAAGATGGAAATGCGGAGACATTCAAAGCTAGGCTAGTGGTGAAAGGGTATAGTCAGCACGAAGGCATTGACTATCAGGATACCTTCTTGCTAGTGGTAATGCTAAAATCCATCAGCACATTGCTTGCTATTGCAATCTATTTAGATTACGAAATATGGCAGATGGATATGAAAACGACATTCTTAAATGGATATCTTGAGAAAGATATCTATATGGAATAGTCCCATGGCTTCACATCCGGTGATGGTGATCATAAGATCTACAAGCTACAAAGATCCCTCTATGGACTTAAGCAAGCATCTTGGAGCTAGAATGCTCATTTCAATGATGCAATCAAATTATTTGGTTTCGTTAAGAATGAGGAGGAACCATATGCTTTCAAGAAGGTCAGTGGGAGTGCTGTTGTCTTTCTCATACTGTACGTAGATGATATCCTCCTAATTAGGAATGACACTCCTATGTTGATCTCGGTCAAGGTGTGGTTGTCAAAAGAGTTTTCTATGAAAGACCTAGGAGAAGCATCCTTCATTTTGGGGATTAAGGTTTATAGGGATAGACCGAAAAGGATGCTGGATCTCTCATAGAAGATGTACATAGTAGAGGTGCTGAAGAGGTTCAGCATGGAAAACTCTAAGAGGGGACTAGTGTCCTTCAGACATGGTATTCTTCTCTCCAAAATGATATGCCCCGTCACACTTGAGGAGATTAAATGCATGAGTAAGATCCCTTATGCTTCAGCAATAGGGAGCCTCATGTATGCCATGCTATATATACAACCTGATATTGTTCATCCTGTGAGTATTACAAGCAGGTATCAATCGAATCTAGATGAAAAGCACTAGACTTTTGTAAAATGTATCCTTAAGTACTTGAGAAGGACTAAGGATATGTTTCTGATTTTTGATAATAGAGAACTCTAGGTCCAGAGGTACATAGACTCAGACTTTATGTCTGATATAGATGATCGAAAGTTGACATTTAAAAGTTTGTTCCTATGCAATAGTGGTGCTGTATTGTCCAGAGGTTGCAACCCAAGAGGAGGGGTGAATTGGATTTCTAAAAAAATTGACCAAATTTATTTTCTAAACAAGGTGTGCTTTAATTTATGCTATCTTTAGTGATTGTGGAATGTGAGCAATAGTGTAGCAGCAGAATTAAGATAGCAAAACTAAATTATAAAAGTAAAGCAAAAATTAAAAGCATGCAAAGAATGTAAAGGAATAGAAGAGAAAAGCACAAACACAAAAATACCATGATTTGTAGTGGTTCGGTGTAACCCGTGAGGAAAAAATCGGGTTTTTCCTGCCGCATGATGCATTTGATCAGATCAAATTTGTAGTAAAATAATTTTAATTTTTTTTTATAATCTAATCAGATCTGAGAGTTCTCAGATATGATTGGATTGATCTAAAATTTAGAAGTAAAATAAAAAAAAATAGTGATAACAGTTATCACCTGATCGGATAAATCATTTACCCATTGTGATGATGATTGATCCGAGGTTCTGATTAAGCCACGCACATGCCCGACCTCTACCGGTATCTACTCGAATTAGATCTTAAAGTCTCCTTCTTCTGGATCTGATCTTTAAAGATCAGATCTAATGTGTTCCCATAGAGCCTTCAAAACAAACTTCAAAGGCTGCGCGTTCGTGTCACGAACACTATCGTCTCTCACTGATCTTCATGCCAACAGAACTTGATCTTTACTCGTAGATTTTGCCCAACTCTTGGGCATGGAGAAGAGAGAGAGGATCAGATGAGAGAGGTGTAGAGATGGTGATTTTGGTAGGGCTTCACCATAGAAAATTTTCTATGCACAACAGCTTACGTAGGGCCCTATTTATAGACCAAACCAAGAGTCCCTTCGCATGTGACTTTGAATAGGTCAAAGCCAACAAGCAGAAGGACTCTCCCATGATCTCCATGCCCCACACTCCTTTTTTCAAATTTTTGTCGCATAAAAATAAAGGGATATGGTATGGAACAATTTGGGATAAGATTAAATTAGCACACAACTCTTATCTCTCAAGAGTTTGAACTATTCGAACTTTTGATCCATTCAAACTTGATTTGAATGGGACACCTCCATACATATCCATATGGGGCGCATGGCTAAAGGAATAATACACCCCTTATTCCTCACATAAATCCCATATGGACGTGCACCCTCCAATAAATTCTAGGGGGCGCACACCATATCTCTTCTTTCCTACAAATTGGGTCAACATTTGATCCTTATCCTATTCCCATCTCATGGAATTTTGGATAAATATTTTTCAAGTCCCATCCAATGAAATTAGGTCAAGTCCTATCCAAGTTAGAACAAGTCTTGATCAGGCCAAGACTCCATCTAGTCAGATCAAGAAAAATCCATCTAGAATTTTTGGGAGAGGCTTGTCCAAATCTGGCAAAGACAACCCTTGTCTTGTTCCCATTTTATGGGATTTAGGACAAGTCTCGATCAAGCTAGGACAAGATCCAGTCAGGTCAAAATAAATTTCTATAGAGTTCTTGGATAAGCCTTGTCCAAATAGTTTCAAAAATTAGCAGGTCTTATCCTATTTCAATTCGATGGATTAGGACAAGCCTAGATCAGGTTAGAACAAGACTTTTTTGATCTAAACAAGTTCCAGTCAGACTAGGACAAACCCATACAAGGCTTCTAGATGAGCCAAATCTAATTTAGCTCAGTCAAGATGATCCAGAAAGACTACAGAAGAAGAATGTTAGGCTCAATTATGTGCTAGCATGATTTTCTTAAACCTAATTGGATCTAATCCAAATCAATCGAACTGGGTTAGCTTAATTGATGACATCTAGACCCAAACTATTATTTGTGTGATCCAGTTAGATTCAGCTCTATATGGTAATGAGATATGTTATATTCTCTATCATCGACATCCTCAAAATACCTTTCGATGGATTAGAATTCTTCCAATTCAACCAATTAGAATCGTCGATCATCAAGATAATTCTAATTGATTCCAAAATCCATCAGTAACATGTAGCAGTATATGGTGGCAACCCATCAAAACTGAATAGAGAACCTCTCAGTGCAGTTATCTGTGTGATTGGATTCTTCTATCATGAGCCTGATGGGATTAGGGTTAAGGTAAACTCATCAAACCCAACATCCGTCATATGAATGAATCATTCGATTCGAGTTCGATGTTATATCCTAATAGAAACTTCATTCTATTATTTCACACTACCATGGCCATCGATTTTAGAATCCAATCTCATGATCATCATAGGACTACTTCTCCTCTACCAAGGTTGATAGATCCCATCTTGGTGCGATCCAATTCTTACAATGAACAAACCTTAAATTCTCAACTCCTGAGAATATGTGTTATCATGTCATTAACTCAACGGATGTATCATAGATACTTTAATACACAATGTGATGAAATAAATAATTCTTTAATTAATTTTAAGTTAAAATTTTGAAAATATTTTTAGAAAGTATTTAACAAGTGTCAACCAATCTGGCTTCTAGGACATACATCTTGTTAGATATATGTGCCCTAGAAGTCAGAATTGGCTGACACTTGACTACACTTCTAAGAGCAAAATTATAATTTTGACTAATATCAATAAAATGGATTATTTTCTATCACATATGTGTATTAAGTGTCTGTGATACATCCTTTGAGTTAATGGTAATTATAATTCATATTTTCAAGAGTTGAAAATTTAAGACATGAATAATCATTGTTAACTCATAAAATGCTCCTGACCATAGGATCATCACAAGGATGGTGATTGATCTGGAAGGTTGGTGTACAATCGCTTCTCTTTAGTAGATGAGTCTTGAGTCTACGGTGTGGAGACACCGGAGCGAGAGTACAGGTACTCGTTAGAGAACGAGGGCACTGAGCGTGACCACCTCGAGTAGTCATTAGGGAGTCTACCTTCTCGTCAATGACTGACTCGATGCTGCAGTAGTGTGTCTGGTTCTTTGACCTGAGGTGCATCGGCAGTTCACCTTGAGGGTGTTATAGTTTGACTACACCATTACTCGGTCTCCTAGCCATATGGAACCCTGAGGTGTATGTTGGCTATAGCATGTTCATTGTAGGAACTGGATTGCATCAAGATGGAATCTATCTACCTCGGTGGTAGAGGAGCAGCCCTATGATGATCATGAGAATCAAGTCCAGAAGTCCATGGCCATGGCAGAGTGAAATAATAGAAAGAGTTTCTATTTAGATTTTCACATCGGACTCGAATCGAATGATTACATCATATGACAGAGAACTAGGGTTTGACGAGTTCACCTTAACCCTAATCTGATCGGGGCTCAAGATAGAAGAACTTAATCACACAGGTAGCTGCACCAAGAGGTTCGCATTCAGCTCTGATGGGTTGCCACCATATACTGCTAGGTGTCACTGGTGGATTTTGGGAGCAATTAGAATGATTTAGATGATCGATCATTCTAGCTGTTCGAATCAGAAGAGTTCTGATCCATCGAAAGGAGTTTCGATGATGTCGATGATAGAGATCATGACATATCCCATTACCATACAGAACTGAACCTAACTGGGTCACACAAACAAGGGTTTGAATCTGGTGATCATCAATTGAACTGATCCAGTTCAATTGATCTGAATGAGATTCAATTAGGTTCAAGGAAAATCGTGCTAGCACTCGATTGAACCTAACGTTCTTCTTTTACTATCATAAATAAGTTGTCCTGACTGAGCCAAAGGAGTTTGTGCTCAATCAGAGGCCTTCATATGGTCTGACTGGAGGTTGTCCAAGTCAGAAAAGGTTGTCTTATTTTGTAAGACATTACCTGCCATTTTTGGTCACCTGCCATTTCTTGTTCTTTGACTTTGGTCAAAAGTCTACCTTTGACTGGTCAAATGTTGACCATTGACACTTTGACTTTTGACCACATGTCATGCACCTATTGGAGAGCTGGTGGGGGCCTGTCCCCCTGCTAGAACCTGGCAAGGAAGAGGGCGCACGCCACCCTTGGCATGTGCCCAAGTTGGAGGCGCCTAGGAGTCCTTGTTGGACAAGGACTCCATCTCCTTTTTGGATTCCAATTAGAGTTCTCCTAAGAACCAACTTTGACTGGTCTTAGGCACCCTCTAAGGAGGAATCCAGGGGACTCTATTCCCACCAATCAGATTTAGATCTGATTTCACAAAGAGTTGTGATTGGTTGGGAAGAAGAGGAGTTGGATCACACTTAGTCTATAAATAAAGACCCTGTGCCCAACTCAGTTTGAATCTGAATCACAAAACCCCACACCCCAAGGCTGCCTCTCCCCTCTTCGTCCACACCAAACCACCTTCTCCCCTTCCTCTCCACATCCAAAAGGAGTTTTGGACTCTTGGTTGGTGCGATCCAGATCAAAGAAAGGCGATCAAAAGCTAGAAGGCTGCACTACTGCAAAGGACGACTGCTGATCTTCAAAAGAAGTTTTGAAGATCCTCCAGATTAGATCCAGATCTAATTTTTGGAGATGAGATAGAGAAGAAGAGGATCTCTAGATCCAACCCGAAGTGGATACCGATAGAGGCCAGGCACTTGCGTGGCTAGATCCAGAACCTTCCGCTGCATACAGGATCATCAACGGGTAATAGGATTACCCATATCAAGGTAAATTAAATTTGATTTAATTTATCTTAATTTTATTTTATTTATTAAAATAATAAGAATCAGATCTGAAACATATCAAGATCTGATTGAGATCAAGAGAAAAATTTTTGAAATATATCTCTTGATCTGATCAGATCTGAACGAACCTGGACCGGGAAATCAGGATTTCCCTTCAACTGGTATCAGAGCCAAGGTTCTAAAAGTATTTAGATCTAATTTTAAATTTATTTTAATTAAAAAATAAATGATTTTAGATGTCACATGAGATGTGATCAGATCTAAAATCAGAAAAATTAAAATTAAATGAATTTGGATCTAAGATTAGAAGATATGCATGACTAGTTCTAGAAATAGAATAGTTCTATAGAATAGTCTTGCATGTTTTGAATTTAATCTTGATTAAATCATATTTTAGATCTACTTTATTTACTATTTTTTGATATTATAAGTGTTATAATAACATCTAAAAAATAGTAAATAAAAATTATTTAATTTTAAATATCATATGAGATATGATAGATGCATGTCTAGACTAGTTGTAGAATAGTTCTACATAATTGTCTAGATTAGAATTTATTTTGATTAGATCAATTTAAATCTAATTTTTTAGATTATTATGAGATAATTTAGATCTGAAAACATGCATGATTCGATACATGAGATGTATGCAAAATATGCCATGATTAGATCTAATTTGTATATGAGATATATGATATAGATCTAAAACTATTTTGTAGTATTGCATGTTCCTGATTAAGGCGTTCCTCTTGGCCGTCCGGTCATAAGAACGAAGAAGGGTTTAAAGGCCCTCTCTTCCCATTCGATGGGGTGTTCTTATGATGTGTAGGGGTGCTGCGTGTTCGTCCTTAATCAGAAACCCAAAACTTACTTTCTGCAAAATCCTAGATCCTGAAACCCTAGGATTTATTGTGCATATTTTATTTATGAACCCTACTTAATTAAAAATTAAGATTATGGAATATTAATTAGGTCTAAAATTGAGAATTTCAGATCTAAGACATATTCATAATACTGGGTTCGGGCTTGGGTAGCTCAATTAGGTCTAAGCGGTTGATCAAACCGAATCAAGAGTTGGTTAGATGGGATCAACAATGCTTAAATTGACCAGCCTAATAGGATTAAGTCTGGGTCAAGATCGAGTCACGATCAAGCAAGACCTAATTAGGCTCAGAGGTTAGAGTCTGGATTGTAGGCTAACCCAATTGGTTCTGGCTCAACAATTTGGTGTCTAAGGTAAGTTTGGCACATACGACCGACTGGTTTTTAATTGGAAGCTACTCGACCTGAATGCATTCTTGTATGAGTTAATGGCATATTCCTTCCACCGGTCTCACTTACCTGGCCATATCTGTTGACACAGTTCTGATCTGAGGTGGTCAATAATCCGAGCTAACCCATGCCACTAGGTTAGTCATAATTGTTATGACTATGACAAGTCTAGTTTAATGAGACCTGAATCAATTCTCCCTAAGAAAAGATTAAGTCTGAGGTCTTCCACCATTGTAGATGTGCGGGCCTTTCGGGGTTGATTGTTCTTGACTGGATACAGTGGCTCAGTTGCACCGGGAAAAGATGCAACCATGTCTATTAGGCATTGGATGCTATGGGCTGGAGGATGAGTTGGGCTCAATATTTCGGATACGGTGAGAGACTCAATTAGGAACCCAGTCTATGCAAATGGTGGGTCTGACTTAACTAAGGAGTGGATCAATATTTCGGATATGGTGAGATTCATGAATTAGAGATCAAGTTTGGGTGCACCATGATTAGAGAATCATTGAACAAGAGTTGTTCACTCATTGGCTAACCCATCACCAATAACTGTTAGGTGAGGTGATGAGTCAGTTGGTGAGACCGCACCACCCACTAGAAATCATTAATCGTGGAGATTTTTGCATCTCTACAGAGGGAGTGTAGGGATCCGAGAAAATAGTGGGAAGCTAATTTGTTTAAAAATAAAATCCCTAAACAAATTGGTCAAGTCAAAATTACAGTATCTAACTAGAATCTTTGACTCTCTACAGAAAAATATCTGCGTCCAACCCATTGGCACGTATCCTGGACACACATAGACTGACTGGATCCAATTATAAAGATTGGCTCAGGAACTACAAAATAGTTTTGGGTTCGAGAAGTTAACCCATGTACTGGACCAAGACCCTCCCACCTTACCAGCTCATCCATCCATTGAATAGAGAGCGTCTCTGGAAAAAGTGGATAGACGAAGATAATAAGGCCAGATATTACATGTTGGGCTCGATGTCTGATGAGCTCCAGCGCCAACATGAAGATATCGGAACTGCTCGCCAAATGTTGGCTCACCTGTAGGAGATGTTTGGTGAATACAGTCGCACAGCCAAATATCAAGTCACGAAACATCTTTTTAAGGCTAAGATGCGTGATGGCCAGTCAGTCCAAGATCACTGTCTGATAATGATCAAGGACATGAAAGAGCTTGAGAAGCTCGGTGTGAAGTTGGACTTGGATCTACAGAATGATGTTATTCTGCAATTCTTGACTAATGCATAGGGGCAATTCATCATGAATTACCATATGCATAAACTTCAAAATTCCTTGGCTGAATTAATGAATATGCTGGTTACCGCTGAGCTTTCTATGAAAGATTCTAAAGGCTTAGTTCTTGCTATAGAACAGACTTCTTCCAAAAGAAAGTCTTATGGAAAGAAAAAGAAGTCTGCAAAAAAGTAGAAGGTGGAAGGAGCCAAGAAGAAGAAGGCAGAGCCGAAGAAAAAGGCCGATGTCAAAGGAAAGTATTTCAATTGCAATAGCGATGGCTATTGGAAGCGGAACTACCCTACTTACCTGGCCACCCTGAAGAACAAGAAGGATGGTCCTTCTGGAGGTATGCTCGTTATTGAGTCTAACCTTACGGTTTCTTCTACATCTAGTTGGGTGCTTGACTCTGATTCTAGTGCTCATCTGTGCACTTCCATGCAGGGTCTTGAGGATAGTAGGAGGCTGAGGGATGGAGACATGATCCTACGCATCGGTAATGAGTAAGAGTTGCTGCAGTAGCCGTGGGAACATACCCTCTTCGATTACCATCTGGTTTAGACTTAGTTTTAAAAGACTGTTATTATGTGTCTATAGCTAGCAGGAATTTGATTTCTGTTTCATGCTTAGCACTAGAAGGCTATGTAATTACCTTCTTTAAGGACCATTGTAACATTCTTTATGAAAGAAATAAAATTGCAAATGGTTTCCTTATTAATGGTCTTTATCAGCTACATATTGATGTACCTGTTCTAACTATCGAGCAAAATGTGAATGCCAAACGACCTAGGGATAGTCCAAACGACAGATATCTATGGCACCTAAGATTAGGTCATATAGCAGAAGATAGGATCAATAAATTAGAGAAAAATGAGCTATTGAGTCTATTGACTTTCGAGTCATATCCAACTTGTAAATCTTGTCTTCAAAGTAAAATAACTAAACTCTCTTTTGTTGGACATGGGGAGAGGGCCACAGATCTCCTTGCCCTAGTACATACAGATGTGTGCGACCCATTTGTTGTGCTGGCTAGAGGCAATTTTGTCTACTTCATTACCTTTATCGATGATCTATCTAGGTATGGGTATGTGTATCTTATGAGACATAAGTCTGAAGCTTTTGAAAAGTTCAAAGAATTCAGACATGAAGTAGAAAAATAAATTAAAAAACTCATTAAGATTCTTCGATCAGATCGAGGAGGTGAATACCTTAGCCTGGAATTCCTAGACTATCTCAAGGAAAATGGCATAGTCTCTCAATGGACTCCACCAGGAACATCTCAACTCAACGGGATTTCAGAATGGAGAAATCGAACTCTATTGGATATGGTCCGATCCATGATGAGCTATACAGACCTCCCTGATTTTCTTTGGGGACACGCATTATTAACTTCAATTTTTCTACTGAATAGGGTTCCCTCTAAGACCGTTCCTACCACCCCGTATGAGAAATGGCATGGTAAGAAACCAAGTCTGAGTCATCTCAGAATTTGGGGTTGTCCGGCTCATGTCAAAAGACAACAAGCGGACAAGTTAGAGTTTAGATCCTTTAGAGCTCGATTCATAGGATATCCTAAAGAGTCATTAGGATACTATTTCTACATTCCAGAAGACCACAATGTGATTATGAGTCGACATGCCATCTTTCTTGAGAAATAGTTTATTCAAGATAGCGGCATTGGAAGGCAGATCAAGCTTGATGAGAAAGTCTCACAAGTACAACGAGCTGAGGACCAATTGGAACCAAATTAGGTTGAGCCAATAAGAACACTACCTCCTCCACCTCATAGATCGGAAAGAGTTTTTCGTCACCCTAAAAGATACTTAGGCATTATTTCAGAGGACGTAGAGGAAATGTTCCTCATAGGTAATGGTGCTCATGATGATGACCCCAAAACCTACAACGAGGCGATATCAGATACCGACTCTGAGAAATGGCTAGAGGCAATGCAGTCAGAAATTGACTCGATGCACTCAAACCAAGTATGGACCTTGGTAGATCCACCAGAAGGTATAGTACCTATTGGGTGTAAATGGATCTTCAAGAGAAAGATGGGTGCAGATGGGAATGTGGAGACATTCAAGGCTAGACTAGTGGCAAAAGGTTATAGTCAACACGAAGGCATTGACTATTAGGATATCTTTTTCCTAGTGGCTATGCTAAAATCCATCCGCACATTGCTTGCCGTTGCAGCTTATTTCAATTATGAAATATGGCAAATAGACGTAAAAATGGCGTTCTTGAATGGATATCTTGAGGAAGATATCTATATGGAACAGCCGCTAGGTTTCACATCCAGTGATACTGATCACAAGGTTTGCAAGCTACAAAGGTCCATATATGGACTTAAGCAAGCATCTTAGAGCTGGAACACTCATTTCAATGATGTGATCAAAATATTTGGTTTCATCAAAAATGATGAGGAACCGTGTGTTTTCAAAAGGATCAGTGGGAGCGTTGTTGTCTTCCTCATATTGTACGTGGATGACATCCTCCTTATTGTGAATGATATTCCCATGTTAACAACAGTCAAATTATGATTGTCCAAGGAATTCTCCAAGAAAGATCTAGGCGAAGCATCCTTTATTCTAGAAATTAAGGTCTATAGGGATAGACCGAATAGGATGCTAGGACTTTCACAGAAGATGTACATAGAGAAAGTACTAAAGAGGTTTAAAATGATAAACTCTAAAAGGGGATTAATACCCTTCAGACATGGTATTCATCTTTCCAAGAAGATGTGCCCCAGCACACCTGAGGAAATAGAACGCATGAGCAAGATCCCTTATGCTTCTGCAATAGGGAGCCTCATGTATGCCATGCTATGTACACGACCTGATATAGCCTATGCTGTGAGTGTCACAAGCAGATATCAGTTGAATCCAGGTGAAGAATACTAGACTTCTATGAAATATATCCTTAAGTACTTGAGAAGAACTAAGGATATGATACTAATCTTTGGTAATGGAGAACTCCAACTCTAGGGATACACAGACTTGGATTTCATGTCCGATATAGATGATCGAAAGTCGACATCTAGAAGTCTATTTATGTGCAATGGTGGTGCTGTCAGCTGAAAGAGTTCCAAGCAAATGGTGATAGAAGATTCCACCATGGAAGCAGAATATATCGCTGCATTAGAAGCTGCGAAGGAAGCATTCTGGTATAAGAAGTTTGCTGCAGAAATCGGAGTAATGCCATTAGACGCCATTCCTCCATACTGCGACAATAATGGTGCCATAGCCCTTGCTAAGGAGTCGAGGTCTCACAAGAAATCCAAGCATATTGAGCGGCGATACCACCTTATCCGCGATTACCTCGAGAAGGGTTATGTCGAGGTCAAGAGAGTCAACTCCATAGACAATATGGCAGACCCACTCACAAAGCCGTTGGGACAACAAAAGATCGAAGCCCACCTTGAGAAGATGGGACTTAGACTTGTAGCCAATTGGCTTTAGGACAAGTGGGAGATTGTTAGATATATATGCCCTAGAAGCCAGAATTGGCTGATACTTGTAATACACTTCTAAGGGCAAAATTATAATTTTGACTAATATCAATAAAATGTGGTTATATTTCTAATCACATATGTGATGAAGTGTCTATGAAGCAATACTATTTGAGTTAATGTAATGAAATTCATATTTTTAAGAAGTATGAAAATTTAGACATGAATAATCATTGTTAACGTCATAAAGAATGCATCCTGCATAAAGATCATCCACGAGGATGGTTGAATGATACTAAGAAGGATTGTGTAAGCAATCGCTGTGTCTTATAGTAAGTGAGGTCTTGAGTCTATGTGTAGTGGAGACACCAGAGACGTATGAGTACAGTACTGGTTAAGAAGGACGAGGGCAACTGAGCGTGGACCACCCGTTAGTAGATCATTAGGGAGTCTAACCTTTTGTCAATGACTGAACTCCAGATATGTATATTTGCAGTAGTGTAGTACTGGTATTTTGAACCTGAGTATGCATCGCAGTTCACTTAGAGGTGTTATAAGTTGACTAACATTACTCGGATCTCCTATGCCAATATGGAACCCTGAGGTGTATGTTGGTATGGAAATGTTCATTATAGAAACTGGATTTGCATCAAGATGGAATTATCTACCTCGGATGGTAGACGCGAGCACATATGATAATCCTGAGAATGCAAGATCAGAAGTCTATGGCACATGGCAGAGTTGAAATATAGAAAGAGGTTTCTATTTATAATTTTAACCAATCGACTTGAATGAATGATTAACATCAATATGACAGAACTAGGGTTTGAACGAGTTACATTAACCTATTACATGTCGAAGAGCTAAGAATTAAGAAAAACTTAATCCACAAGGTAGCTGCACCAAGATAGGTTCGCATCAGCTCCTGATGGGTTGCCAACATATACTGTAGGTGTCACTGGTGATTTTATGGGAGCAATTAGAAATATTTAGATATCGATCATTCTAGCTGTTCGAATCAGAAGAGTTCATGAATCCATCAAATAGGATTTCGATGATGTCGATGATAGAGATCTGGACTACCATTACAACAAAACTGAACCTAACTGGGTCACACAATAAGGGTTATGAATTGGGTGAACATCAATTAATATGGATCCAGTTACCAATTGATCTGAATGAGCATTCAAATTAGGTTCGAGGAATACGTCAGCTAGACTCGATTGAACTAATAGTCTTCTTTTTGCTTCATAAAATAAGTATTCTGATGAGCCAAAAGGAGTTGTCGCTCATAGTCGAGGCCCTTAGTAATTGGACTAACTAGAGGTTGTCAAGTTAGAAAAGATTGTGTCTTTATTTGTAAATCATTACACTGCCATTATTTGGTACCTTCCATTTCTTAATTGTTTGACTTTGGTCAAAAGTCTAACTTTGAACTGTCAAAAGTTGACATTTGACACTTTGTAACTATATTGACACATTCATGCACTAATTGAGAAGCTTAGTGGGGGCCGTCCCCATCTACTAGAACCATAAGCAGAGAAGAGGGCGCATAGCCACCACTTGGCGTGTGCCACAGTTGGAGGCGCCTAAGATTCTATTGGATAGGAGACTCCATTCACTTTTTGGATTTATTAGAGTTCTCCTAAGAACCAACTTTGAATGATCCTTAGGCACACTCTAAGGAGATCCAGGAATTCTTCCACCAATCAGATTTGATCTGATGTTCATAAAAGAGTTGTGATTGTTGGGAATGAGAGGAGTGGATCATGCTAGATCTATAAATAACAAGACCCTGCTCCAACTCAGTTTGAATTCTGCAATCACAAAACCCCATCCCCAAGGCTACCCTCTCCCTCTCCTTTCATGTCCAAACCACCTTCTCCGCCATTCCTCTCCACATCCAAAAGGATTTTGGACTCTATGAAGTTGGTGCGATCCAGATCATAAAAAGGCGATATTAAAGCTAGAAGCGTAACTACATGGCAAAGGACACTGCTAATCTCAAAAGTTTGAAGATCCCCAGATTCAGATCACAATCAATTTTTGGAATGAAGGTAGAAGAAGAAGAGGGTTCCAATTCCCAGCTCAGATGATACCGATAGAGGCCAGGCACTTGCGTGGCATAGACCAGAACCTTCGGCTGCATACAGACCTCAACAACGGTAATAGTATTATCCAGCATAATCAAGGTAAATTAAATATTGATAAATTTATCTAATTTTATTTATGATTACTAAAATATAATAAATTAGATCTGAAATATAATCAAGATCTGATTGGGGTCAAAAGAAAAAATTTTTGAAAATTATCTCTTATGATTCTGATCAGATTGAACGAACTGAGATCGAAAATATGCGGGAGAGGATAGAATTGAATTTCGCCTTACACATCTAACAGCCCGCACCTACGTCAACCATCTCCAAAGCTTTTCTTAAAATTTTTACTAAATATCCATCCTTGATTACGGTGTGGTTAATGTTTCTAGCCACAAAAAAACCTAGTTAATTTTCAATAGAGCGCCAACCAAAATCTAACACCGTTAGTTTTTCTTGGTACCGTAATTAAATCAATTGGTTTTTTGGGTCTCACAAACCAAAATCTGATAATATACCAATTTTGGACTATGGAATGGGCTAAGTATCGCACTAAGTATTCTTCTCTCTGCTAATGCGGAACTTGTAAAGAATAAAATTATAATAGTAAATATAATTTCAGCACCATATAGAAGAACATAATTTAAGCTTTTCACTTAAAAAAGAAGCGATGACTTGGACCCATCATGCTGATTGTACTTATTGGCTTTTCATTGAATTGTGGGTTGAGAGATGTGAAGATGTTGAGAGAAGGTTGCTTTCGAATGCTACCTGTCTGAAAATCTATGGCAATGCAACTTTTTCTCGTCTTTTCTCTTTTCTTTGGATTTTCAAATGTTCCTCAACCAAAACTGAAAGTATTCTCTCTTTGAATTACCTTAATTCCTATTTTATCTTATTCCTCCCACTAATTTTAAATACTTTGAGCATGTTGGAGAGAATTTCTAACTGTTGAAGCATTGAAATAAACTATTGGAAGAAATCATAGCCGTTGGGAGTAAGCATTGCAGAAAACTACGACTCTGTTGAGAGGCATATCGCGAATTTGAGACTCTCTAAGTTTTCTTATAAGAGCTCTCACCGATGTTTCAACGCGAGAAGCTCTCGAGAATTTTTGAGAGGTGTTCGATTTCCTAGCGAGAGTTCTAGAGAATTTTTTGAGAGCTTTGGTCTCGAACATGAAATGAGGTTTTTATTTATTTGAAAATAGAGAGGTAATCTCCAAGTTTTTATAGGAGAGGTCTCAGAGCCTGTTGCAGGGGTAATTGTGAGCAAGGAGTGGCCAAATAGCTATGGAGAACTCCAAATGTTTCAGGGAGAGTTCCAAAATTTTTAGAAGAGTCTCTAAAAATTATTAATGCTTCATTTTCTCTTGCAATGTTATGACCTTGAACTTGAATATTTTTTGATCAAACACTTACTAAACATATATTACTATCCACTTCATTTTAATTTCTCTTCATTCTCCAATTATAACTTCTTCATACCCAGCCATCCAAATATAATGTTGGAATTATCAATCTTTTAAAGTATTTTGGGCAATGGCATAGTTGAGAGGATTTGTTCTTGAGATATTTTCTTAAGAATATTTAGAATACTTGAAAAGTGTCTACACAAATCTTGAAGATACATGATTAAGATACATAAAAACTCAAGGATTTGACATCATCAAATCAGATCATGGAATCAAGAACAATCTCGTGGCTTTTTAATAGATGCGCAAAACTTTGAGTATAGTATTAAAAGAAACATAATGTGAATCAAGATAAGAAAGAATGTAGAACTTCATGAAGAGAATTCTTAAGAGTCTTTAATTTATTGCTATATTAGTAGACATACATATTTGCATATGACTTCATATATTCTCCCTTTTCGGCAAACAATCAAAAAGCTATGAAGAATCAAGAAGCATTCAACAAATTAACATCATAACATTAATAAGATGATATTAAATTATAAAATCAATTTAAATGAAATATGATCCCTTTTGAAAATTTATCCTTTGACTCAAAATATAATATTCAAATATTTATTTTAATTTAAAAAATATGTTTGAATTAAATATCATAATAAAATATTTTCTATTTTGAATGAAACTATTTTTAAATCAAATTTTTAATATTCTTTTATGCTTTAAAGAGGAACAAGTTTTTTCAAAAGATTTTGAATATGAATCAAGCATAAGGTAATAATACTTTGAAATATTTAATCTTTTTTCTTTCTTAAAAAAATTCAATCAATTTAAGGTTCGAAGAAAGGTAAATGTATTGAGAATATATCACATCAAGTTAAATATAATTAAAAAAATAGAATATTATATTTTTAAAATTTATTATTGTAAGTATAGAAAAGAATTACTTAATAAAATATTCATTGAAAATTTTGCATGCTATAAAAAAATAGTTCAAATTTAAATTTTTTAATGATTTAAAAAATAAGATTGTTTACGTAGAGAATTTACTTCAAAAATTTTACTTCAAATACAAATTTCCTTGGGAGTAAAATAATTAATCTGATTTATATTTTAACTTTAACTAATATTCCAAATAATAGATGAGCAATTAGAATTATGTAAATTAAATAATTAATAACTATGAAAGCATTATTTATGAGATAATTAAGTAATAGATCAAGATTTTAAGATCAAAATTTATTTAATCTACATGTAAATTAGTCAAAATTTTTTAATACAAATTAAAGTTATGAAAGATCTTCTCCCATATTTTTCATACTTTAATAGGCAAGATTAATTTACTTTTTCAACTTTTTTCTCCCGCTCTTTATTTCAAATCAAAGCAAGTTAACTATAATTTACCAGCCTAAATCTCAGATTTTTTTTAAATTTGAAAGATATTATTTCAAAATTTTAAAGCATTTTAAATTAAATGATTATTTCTTCTTTAATAATATTTTTCTTCACTTACTTTAGCAATACAAAATCATATCTAATTAAATAAAATTTAAGAAGGAATAAGCATACAATTGAGTGAACTAGCTATTAATGATCAAATATAATCAAAATCAAACACCTATTACCTCCAAGAAGATACACAAATTATTTTTAATTTTATTTTATTAATAATTCAATATAATAGAACCAATATTAGAGGATTCAAAAACTATGACACGAACATTGTCATAAAGAATTTTCTATATTAAAATTGTAGAATCTTCTTTAATGCAAAGAGAATAATATCTTAAAGTTTAGAAAATATATAAATCTTGATATTTATCTAAATGGTATCACATAAGAGTTAATACAATCTAAATAAAATTTGAGACCATCAATATCAACTTCTTTTATCTCTCTCAAAAACC
>QRFJ01003209.1:0-15964 GCA_006176705.1 Cocos nucifera
CCTAAAAATTAGATTGTAAGCTAAGAATTGGCTTAGGATTTGGTTATGGTTGGTGAGCCGGTGTAAAATCAACTAGGTTTTGGATAGTGAGCATTGAAAAACTATCCAGCTATAATCTTGGAGAGATTATTGTGAAATTTTCAAGTGGATCTTAGAGAGTAGACATAGGTGCAAGGGACACCGAACCACTATAAATTTTCTTATATTCGTAATTGCCTTGTCTTATCACTTCTATTATATTTTTGCACTTTTGCATACTTGGTAGCATAAAATTATAATACACTTAAACACATTACTAGTTTTTGAAAATAACATATTACTTGTTTAAATTTTAAAAAATCCAATTCACTTTCCTTTTTAGGTTGTCTTGCTGGGCAACAAAAATCTTAATCGAGCTAGCTAGTGGTGTAGCTGGCTTCCATCCAAACCATCATTCATCAAGATAACACCCGCCCCTATGTTCATCGAGTCCACAACCTTCGGTGTCCCCTCCAACTCCTGGATAGCCCTTCTTAGAATGTCAACTGCCCCCTCATGATCCAAATCCGAACCCACCATCATGGGTCCCCCGTGTCCTGAATTCTTTTGCAGTTGTGAATGTCTCCCCCCACTAGGGGATTTCATCCTCTGGACATCGTGGTCTCTCAATGGATCCTCAGCTTGGACCATGGCCGAGTCCCCCTCCCCTGGAATCCCAGTCAAGAAGATAAAAACCCCATCATGGGTCCCCCTGGAATCTGTATTAATAAATACTTATTTTACACACACACACACACACACACACACACACACACACACACATATATATATATATATTTATTTATTTATTTATATTTATATTTATAAGGGTATATATGAAAATATAAGCTTTGTGAAGATATTCATGCAATTTTATATATTTAAGAGAGTTTACATACTAAAAACTAATTTTATTATTATCTATTTTAATTTATTTAAATATTTAGATTGTTCTTATGCTTGTTCTTTAATATTTTTGGGGTCTATCTATGATGTCCAATGGATTTTGAAATATCTATAATTCAAGCTCTAATACACCAAAGCACGGTACTGACTGCATAAGAATCTAAAAACCTATCCTATATTGGCAGAACCTAAATTGAAAACTTTGTAATGGACTTAAATCTCACTCGTTGCCTCCACATCAGTAAACCATGGGGACCGATACTGTTATGATACATATTTTCGTTTCCTTCGCAACCACGTTTCATTTTTATTTTTACTATTTTCTTGGAGACAATGTTGAGCCTTCAGCTGTGGCAAATAACCTCCACGCATGCATCGAGAAGGAAGTTCCATGCTATCAGCAGTAGCATTCTGCATCTCGCTCTAAAACAAATCAATAAATAAGCAAGCAAGCAAATAAACGAAGAAAAAAAAATGATATTCTTCGGGTTGGGGTGAATCTGAGGATGTTATGTGTGACATGGTCATGGGAACGGGGTTCCTTAATCACCTCATAAGAACTAAAAAGTCTTGGAGTAGGAAAATTATCGGTAGTTGACGAGTCCAATGGCAAGCCATTATCGGGAACCTAAACCAACAGCGATAGCTGTGAATGGCTCTTGATTTCAACCACCAATTAAGGCCATCCCTTTCTAGGCTCCTACATTATTTTCTGGATATGACGTGTCCATAGTGTATGTCGTTTGCTAATTGCATACTTTCCTAAATACAATTTTCATTTTTACAATTTTTCTGATAATTTTTTTTATTAATTTAAATACAGAGCACATATTTTACATATGTATAAAGATTTATTTTTGTTGATGCGAAATTTGGTTGATGCCGAATTTGAGGCTGGAGTTGGAGAAGTCGAGGTTGCTGTCGGCGACCTACAAAACGAGCCTTGTCCGGAGTCGAAGGTGGTGGCTCCGGAAAGACCCTTCGACGATCAAGTCAGTACTTTCGACCAATAAAAATAGAGTATCCAGAAAAGTTTTTAACAGAATTTTGAGGTAAAAGATAAGAGCTTCTAAAAGAAAGCATACCACCAGGGTCTTTTATATAGACGGAGCCCATAATAAATTGATGGTGACATCCATAACCACCCAGTAGTGGGCCGTTTGGGGTCACGTGGGATTTGTTACAGAGGATGGTGTTCGTTGTTATGACATGCCAATCTGTTGGGGCTTAACAGCCGAGGTTTGAATGGGGTAGCTGCGGGCGATGAAGAGCTCATAGTTACTATTGTTCCAGAGAAGTTCGGGTGTTCTCAAGATCGACCATACCTCGATTGTTATTTGCCATACCAGGAGTAAGTGCCGAGGTTCTTTCGGGTAGCTGGGAGGGGTATAGAAGAAATCCTACTGTGAGAGTCCAGAGGAAGCTCGACCAGATGGAGGCTCCTAGGCAACTGGGGGAAGAAGTCTGGAAGAAATTTGACTGATGAAGAAGTTCGACGGAAGAAGTCCTAGAGGAGTCCTAGGTGCCCAAGTTGGAGGCGCCTAGGAGTCCTTATTGGACAAGGACTCCACCTCCCTTTTGGATTCCAATTAGAGTTCTTCTAAGAATCCAGTTTGACTGATCTTAGGCACCCTCTAAGGAGGAATCCAGGGGACTCTTTTCCCACCAATCAGATTTAGATCTGATTTCACAAAGGGTTGTGATTGGTTGGGAAGAAGAGGAGTTGGATCACAGTTAGTCTATAAATAAGACCCTACGCCCAACTCAGATTATGATTTAATAAGAGTTTCCATATGCCCCAAGGCTGCCTCTCCCCTCCTTCTCCATGCCAAACCACCTTCTCCCCTTGCTCTCCACGTCCAAAAGGAGTTTTGGATTTTTGTTGGTGCGATTCAAGCAAGAGAAAGGCGATCAAAAGCAAGAAGGCTGCGCTGCTGCAAAGGACGACTGCTGATCTTCAAAAGGAGTTTTGAAGATCCTCCAGATCTAATTTTTGGAGACGTGATAGAGAAGAAGAGGATCTCCAGATCAGCCTGAGTGGATACCGGTAGAGGCCAGGCGCTTGCGTCTAGATCCAGAATTCCGGCCAGGATCATAAGGTAATTCCCATGCTCGCCAAATGTTGGCTCACCTGCAGGAGATGTTTGGTGAACAGAGTCGCGCAGCCAAATATCAAGTCACGAAATGACTTTTTAAGGCTAAGATGCGTGATGGGCAGTCAGTCCAAGATCACTGTCTGATGATGATCAAGGACATGGAAGAGCTTGAGAAGCTCGGTGTGAAGTTAGACTTGGATCTGCAGAATGATATTATTCTGCAATCCTTGACTGATGCATATGGGCAATTCATCATGAATTACCACATGCATAAACTTCAAAATTCCTTGGCCGAATTAATGAATATGCTGGTTCACCGCTGAGCTTTCTATGAAAGGTTCTAAAGGCTCAGTTCTTGCTATGGAATGGACTTCTTCCAAAAGAAAGTCTTATGGAAAGAAAAAGAAGTCTGTGAAAAAGCAAGAAGGTGGAAGGAGCAAAGAAGAAGAAGGCAGAGCCGAAGAAAAAGGCCGATGTCAAAGGAAAGTGTTTCCATTGCAACAGCGACGGCCATTGGAAGCGGAACTGCCCTACTTACCTGGCCACCCTGAAGAACAAGAAGGAAGGTCCTTCTGGAGGTATGCTCGTTATTGAGTCTAACCTTACGGTTTCTTCTGCATCCAGTTGGGTGCTTGACTCTGGTTCTAGTGCTCATCTGTGCACTTCCATGCAGGGTCTTGAGGATAGCAGGAGGCTGAGGGATGGAGACATGATCCTACGCATCGGTAATGGAGCAAGAGTTGCTGCAGTAGCCGTGGGAACATACCCTCTTCGATTACCATCTGGTTTAGACTTAGTTTTGAAAGACTGTTATTATGTGCCTGCAGCTAGCAGGAATTTGATTTCTGTTTCATGCTTAGCACTAGAAGGCTATGTGATTACCTTCTTTAAGGACCATTGTAACATTCTTTATGAAAGAAATAAAATTGCAAATGGTTTCCTTATTAATGGTCTTTATCAGCTACATATTGATGTACCTGTTCTAACTATCGAGCAAAACGTGAATGCCAAACGACCTAGGGATAGTCCAAATGATAGAGGTATCTATGGCACCTGAGATTAGGTCATATAGCAGAAGATAGGATCAACAAATTGGAGAAAAATGGGCTATTGAGTCCATTGACTTTCGAGTCATATCCAACTTGTGAATCTTGTCTTCAAGGCAAAATGACTAAACTCCCTTTTGTGGACATGGGGAAAGGGCCACAGATCTCCTTGCCCTAGTACATACTGATGTGTGCGGCCCATTTGATGTGCCGGCTAGAGGCAATTTTGTCTACTTCATTACCTTTATCGATGATCTATCTAGGTATGGGTATGTGTATCTTATGAGACACAAGTCTGAAGCTTTTGAAAAGTTCAAAGAATTCAGACATGAAGTAGAAAAACAAACTGAAAAACCCATTAAGGTTCTTCGATCAGATCGAGGAGGTGAATACCTTAGCCGAGGAATTCCTAGACTATCTCAAGAAAAATGGCATAGTCTCTCAATGGACTCCACCAGGAACACCTCAACTCAACGGGATTTCAGAATGGAGAAATCGGACTCTATTGGATATGGTTCCGATCCATGATGAGCTTCACAGACCTCCCTGATTTTCTTTGGGGACACTCATTGTTAACTTCAATTTATCTACTGAATAGGGTTTCCTCTAAAACCGTTCCTACCACACCGTATGAGATATGGCATGGTAAGAAACCAAGTCTGAGTCATCTCAGAATTTGGGGTTGTCCGGCTCATGTCAAAAGACAACAAGCGGACAAGTTAGAGTTTAGGTCCTTTCAGAGCTCGATTCATAGGATATCCTAAAGAGTCATTAGGATACTATTTCTACATTCCAGAAGACCACAATGTGATTGTGAGTCGACATGCCATCTTTCTTGAAAAATAGTTTATTCAAGATAGCGGCATTGGAAAGCAGATTCAAGCTTGATGAGAAAGTCTCACAAGTACAACGAGCTAAGGACCAATTGGAACCAAATCAGGTTGAGCCAATAAGAACACTACCTC
Source organism: Cocos nucifera (assembly GCA_006176705.1). Classification (NCBI taxonomy): domain Eukaryota; kingdom Viridiplantae; phylum Streptophyta; class Magnoliopsida; order Arecales; family Arecaceae; genus Cocos; species Cocos nucifera. The sequence goes on from QRFJ01003209.1 coordinate 5,032, forward strand.
CTCCACCTCGTAGATCGGAAAAGAGTTTTCCATCCCCCTGAAAGATACTTAGGTATTATTTCAGAGGAAAGTAGAGAAAATGTTCCTCGTAGGTAATGGTGCTCATGGTGATGATCCCAAAACCTACAATGAGGCGATATCAGATATCGACTCCGAGAAATGGCTAGAGGCAATGCAGTCAGAAATTGACTCGATGCACTCAAACCAAGTCTGGACCTTGGTAGATCCACCAGAAGGTATAGTACCTATTGGGTGTAAATGGATCTTCAAGAGAAAGATTGGTGCAGATGGGAATGTGGAGACATTCAAGGCTAGACTAGTGGCAAAAGGTTATAGTCAATGCGAAGGCATTGACTATCAGGATACCTTTTCCCCAGTGGCTATGCTAAAATCCATCCGCACATTGCTTGCCTGTTGCAGCCTATTTCGATTATGAAATATGGCAAATGGACGTGAAAATGGCATTCTTAAATGGATATCTTGAGGAAGATATCTATATGGAACAGCCGCTAGGTTTCACATCCAGTGATACTGATCACAAGGTTTGCAAGCTGCAAAGGTCCATATATGGACTTAAGCAAGCATCTCGGAGCTGGAACACTCATTTTCAATGATGTGATCAAAATTAGTTTTGGTTTCATCAAAAATGAAGAGGAACCATGTGTCTTTCAAAAAGGTCAGTGGGAGCGCTGTTGTCTTCCTCGTATTGTACGTGGATGACATCCTCCTTATTGGGAATGATATTCCCATGTTGACGACAGTCAAAATATGGTTGTCCAAGGAATTCTCCATGAAAGACCTAGGTGAAGCATCCTTTATTCTAGGAATTAAGGTCTATAGGGATAGACCGAATAGGATGCTAGGACTTTCACAGAAGATGTACATAGAGGAAGTACTAAAGAGGTTTAGTATGGAAAACTCTAAGAGGGGATTAATACCCTTCAGACATGGTATTCATCTTTCCAAGAAGATGTGCCCTAGCACACCTGAGGAAATAGAACGCATGAGCAAGATCCCTTATGCTTCTGCAATAGGGAGCCTCATGTATGCCATGCTATGTACACGACCTGATATAGCCCATGCTGTGAGTGTCACAAGCAGATATCAGTCAAATCCAGGTGAAGAACACTGGACTTCTGTGAAATGTATCCTTAAGTACTTGAGAAGAACTAAGGATATGATGTTGGTCTTTGGTAATGGAGAACTCCAAGTCCAGGGATACACAGACTCAGATTTCATGTCCGATATAGATGATCGAAAGTCGACATCTGGGAGTCTGTTTGTGTGCAATGGTGGTGCTGTCAGCTGGAAGAGTTTCAAGCAAATAGTGATAGCAGATTCCACCATGGAAGCAGAATATATCGCTGCATCAGAGGCTGCGAAGGAAGCATTCTGGTATAAGAAGTTTGCTGCAGAAATTAGAGTAATGCCATCAGATGCCATTCCTCTATACTGCGACAACAATGGTGCCATAGCCCTTGCTAAGGAGCCGAGGTCTCACCCAAAATCCAAGCACATTGAGCGGCGATACCACCTCATCCGCGATTACCTCGAGAAGGGTTACGTCGAGGTCAAGAGAGTCAACTCCACAGATAATGTGGCAGACCCACTTACAAAGCCGTTGGGCCAGCAGAAGATCGAAGCCCACCTTGAGAAGATGGGACTTAGACTTGTAGCCAATTGGCTTTAGGACAAGTGGGAGATTGTTAGATATATGTGCCCTAGAAGCCAGAATTGGCTGACACTTGTAATACACTTCTAGGGGCAAAATTATAATTTTGACTATAATCAATAAAATGGGTTATTTTCTATCACATATGTGTATTTAGTGTCTGTGATACATCCTTTGAGTTAATGGTAATGATAATTCATATTTTCAAGAGTTGAAAATTTAAGACATGAATAATCATTATTAACTCATAAAATGCTCCCGACCATAGGATCATCACGAGGATGGTGATTGATCCGGAAGGTTGGTGTACAATCGCTTCTCTTTAGTAGATGAGTCTTGAGTCTATGGTGTGGAGACACCGGAGCGAGAGTATAGGTACTCGTTAGAGAACGAGGGCACTGAGCGTGACCACCTCGAGTAGTCATTAGGAAGTCTACCTTCTCGTCAATGACTGACTCGATGCTGCAGTAGTGTGTCTGGTTCTTTGACCTGAGGTGCATCGGACAGTTCACCTTGAGGGTGTTATAGTTTGACTACACCATTACTCGGATCTCCTAGCCATATGGAACCCTGAGGTGTATGTTGGCTATAGCATGTTCATTGTAGGAACTGGATTGCATCAAGATGGAATCTATCTACCTCGGTGGTAGAGGAGCAGCCCTATGATGATCATGAGAATCAAGTCCAGAAGCCCATGGCCATGGCAGAGTGAAATAATAGAAAGAGTTTCTATTTAGATTTTCACATTCGGACTTGAATCGAATGATTACATCATATGACAGAAACTAGGGTTTGACGAGTTCACCTTAACCCTAATCTGATCGGGGCTCAAGATAGAAGAACTTAATCACACAGGTAGCTGCACCAAGAGGTTCGCATTCAGCTCTGATGGGTTGCCACCATATACTGCTAGGTGTCACTGGTGGATTTTGGGAGCAATTAGAATGATTTAGATGATCGATCATTCTAGCTGTCTCGAATCAGAAGAGTTCTGATCCATCGAAAGGAGTTTCGATGATGTCGATGATAGAGATCATGACATATCCCATTACCATACAGAACTGAACCTAACTGGGTCACACAAATAAGGGTTTGAATCTGGTGATCATCAATTGAACTGATCTAGTTCAATTGATCTGAATGAGATTCAATTAGGTTCAAGAAAATCGTGCTAGCACTCGATTGAACCTAACGTTCTTCTTTTACTATCATTAATAAGTTGTCCTGACTGAGCCAAAGGAGTTTGTGCTCAATCAGAGGGCCTTCACTATGGTCTGACTGGAGGCTTGTCCAAGGTCAGAAAAGGATTGTCTTATTTGTGAGATAAATTTGAGACAATACCTGCCATTTTTGGTCACCTGCCTAATTTCTTGTCTTTTGACTTTGGTCAAAATGTTGACCTTTGACTGGTCAAACTTGACCATTGACACTTTGTCCATGTGTCATGCACCTATTGGAGAGCTGGTGGGGGCTTGTCCCCCTTGCCTAGAACCTGGAAAGGAGGGGATGCATGCCTAGGGAGGCGTGCCCAAGTTGGATAGGGACGCCTAGGAGTCCCTGTTGGATGGGACTCCATCTCCTTTTTGGATTCCAATTAGAGGTGGCTCCTAACTACCAGACTTTGACTCAGTCTTAGGCACCATCTAAGGATGAATTAAAGGGGCTCTCATCTGATTAGATCAGGTGATGTCATCCCACCAATCAGATTTAGATCTGATTTCACAAAGCAATTGTGATTGGTTGGGAATGAATGAGGCAGTTGGCATGGCACAGCAGGGTCTATAAATAAGACCTGTCTGTGCCCAACTTTCATAGAATTTTTCTCTTAGCCACTGCCCCAAGGCTGCCCCTCTCCCTCCTCCATGCCATCTTTTGATCCTCTCTCTCCTCTCCATGCCCAAGGAAAGTTTTGGGCTTTAGTTTGGTGCGATCCTAGGCAAGAAAAGGCTGACGAGAAAGGAAGAAGGCAGCACTGCTGCAGAGACGACAGTAGATCTTTAAAAAGAAGTTTTGAAGATCCTTCAAATCAGATCTAGATCTAATTTTTAAAGAGGTGATAAAGAAGAAGAAGATCTTCAGATCCAACCTGAGTGGATACCAGTGGAGGCTAGGCGATTGTGTGGCTAGATCCAGAACCTCAGGCAATCAGCACGATCATCAAAGGATAATTTGATTACCTAGCATCAAGGTATAATTAAATTAAATTTAATTTATTTTTATTTTTATTTATTAGATCTATAAAATTAGATTTGAAATATCTTAGATCTAATCTAAATATATGAGAAAAGTTTTTGAAATATCTCTCTTGATCCGATCAAATCTGAACGAATCTGATCCAAAAAATAAGGATTTCTCCTTTAGTTTAGAGGTGTTATGTGTCTATCCTTAATCAAAGATTAAAAACTTACTTTTCTGCAAAATTCTAGATCTTAAAATCATAAAATTTTTGGTATGTTTCTATTTATGAATCCAAACTTAATTAAAAATTAAGATTATGAAATCAATTAGATCTAAAAATTATGAATTTTTAGATCTAAGACACCTTCATAAAATTGGGTTCGGACTTGGGTAGCTTAATTAGGTCTAGCGGTTGATCAAACCGAATTAAGAGTTAGTTAGGTGGGATCAAGGGTGCTTAAATTGACCAACCCAATAGGATTAAGTCTGGGTCAAGATCAATTCATATGTGTGATCGATCAAGTCAAGACCTAATTAAGCTTCGTGATTAGAGCCTGGATTATAGGCTAACTCGATTGGTTTTGGTTCGATAATTTAGTGTCTAAGGTAAGTTTGGCAGATACGACCGACTGGATTTTTAATTGGAGCTACTCGATCTGAATGCATTCTTATCGAGTTAATGGCATATTCCTTCCACCGGTCTCACTTACCTGGCCATATCTGTTGACTCAAGTTCTGATTTGAGGTGGTCTCAATAATCCGAGCTAACCCATGCCACTAGGTTAGTCATAATTGTTATGACTATGACAAGTCTAGTTTAATGAGACCTGAATCAATTCTTTCTAAGAAAAGATTAAGTCATGAGGTCTTCCACCATTGTAGATGTGCGGGCCCTTTTCAGGGTTGATTGTTCTCGGCTGGATACAGTGGCTCAGTTGCACCGGAAAAGATGCAACCACATGTCTATTAGGCATTGGATGCTATGGGCTGGAGGATGAGTTGGGCTCAATATTTTGGATATGGTGAGAGACTCCAATTAGGAAATCCAATCTCATGCAAATGGTGGGTCTGACTTAACTAAGGAGTGGATCAATATTCTGGATACATGGTGAGATTCATGAATTAGAGACCAAGTTTGGGTGCACCATGATTAGAGAATCATTGAGACAAGAGTTGTTCACTCATTAGGCTAACCCATCACCAATAACTGTTAGGTGAGGTGATGAGTCAGTTGGATGAGACCGCACCACCCACTAGAAATCTATTAATCATGGAAGATTTTCGCATCTCTATCCAGAGGAGTGTAGGGATCCTAAAAAAATAGTGGAAGCTAATTTATTTAAAAATAAAATCTCTAAATAAATTGGTTAAGTCAAATTACAAAGTATCTAACTAGAATCTTTGACTCTCTATAGAAAAATGTCTGCATCCAACCCATTAGCACGTATCCTTGGACACACATAGACTGACCAGATCCAATTATAAAGGATTGGCTCTAAAACTACAAAATTATTTTAGGTTCCAAGAAGTTAACTCATATGTTGGAATCAGGACCCTCCGCACCTTTACCAGCCCATCCTATCCGCTGAACAGAGAGCATCTCTGAAAAAATGGATTGACGATAGATAATAACGGCCAAGTTTTACATGTTGGGCTCAATGTCTGATGAGCTCCAGTGCCAACATGAAGACATAAATACTAGCCACCAAATATTGGCTCACCTGCAAGAGTTGTTTGGTGAACAGAGTCGCGCAGCTAAATATCAAGTCACTAAGAGACTTTTTAAGGCACAAATGTGTGATGGACAGTCGGTCCAAAATCATTGTCTGATGATGATCAAGAACTTAGAAGAGCTTGAGAAGCTCGATGTCAAGTTAGACGAGGATCTGCAGATCGATATAATCTTGCAGTTCTTAACTAATGCATATGGGCAGTTGATCATGAACTACCATATGCATAAACTGCAAAATACCTTGACTGAACTTATGAACATGCTGGTTACTATTGAGCTCTCTATGAAAGGTTCAAAGAGCTCAATTTTTGCTATGGAGTGGACTTCTTTCTAAAGAAAGTCTTCTGGAAAGAAGAAGTCTACAAAGAAGTAGAAGACTGAAGGTAGGAAGAAGAAGAAGGGAGAGCCAAAGAAGAAGGCCACCAAAAAGAAAATATTTTTATGTAACACTGATAACATTTGAAAAGCAGAACTCCATTATACTGGCCAGCCTAAAAGAAATCAAGAATGAGAGGCAGAATCTTCTAGAGTATGCTTATTATAGAATCAATAACTTACAGTTTCTTCTTACATGCAGTTGGGTGCTGCTCAGGTTCTAAATGGCTGGCATTTATGCACTTCTATGTAGGGTCTTAAGGAGAGATCAGGAAAAATTGAGGGATGATGAGATGATCCGCATATCGAAAATGAAGCAAGAGTTGCTGCTATATCCATGGGAATCTACCTCTTTGACTACTGCCAGGATTAGATAGTTCTTAAAGACTATTTTTATGTACCTGCAGTAGAACTCAAAATTTGATCTCTATTTTTTGTATTAGCACAACAAGGTTTATGTAATAGCTTTCTAAGACCAATTTATAAAATTATTCTGTTGAAAAGAAATATGATTGCAAATGTCGTTTTTTATTAATGGTCTCACCCACCGCCCCCGCCCCTTCGACCCCGCCACACTCACCCAGTTACGACCCTCCGCACGCCCACCCGCCCCAACCCCCCCCAGTTATACCCACCTTCCCCCCAAGTCCTCTTCCCCCCCCCCTAAACCACAATATCCCGACCACACCACACTGCACACACCCGCGAACGCCACCACACACCGTCCCCCTAAAAGAATTGACCCCATAGTTTTACGAGCAACTGAGCTGGATCAAAGTGACCTAGGATAGTCTAATGATAGGTAATCTATGGCACCTTATGCTTACGTACATATCGGCAGACAGGATTATAAATGAAGTGAAATCCAACTATTGATTCCATTGACTTATTCGAGTCATATATCCAACTTGTAATCGCTCTTCAATGATGAAATACAATCTTCCTTTTTGTAGGACATGGGAAAGGGCCATAGACCTACTTTCTTGTACATACTTGTAAGATATGCATCCCTAGAGCAGAATTACTGACACTTGTAACACACTTCTAGGGGCAATAATTAATAATTTTGACTATAAATAATAAATGGATATATTTCTATCTATAAATATGTAATTAGTGTCTGTGATACATCGTTGAGTTAATGGTAAGAATAATCCCTTATTTTCAAGAGTTGAAAATTAGACAAGAATTTTATTATTACTCATAAAAGCTTCCGACCGTAGATCATATGAGGATGTGGATTATCCAAAAATGAATTTACCATCGCTCTTTATAGTAGATGAGTCTTGAGTCTACAGTGTTAAGACACCAGAGCAAAGTATAGGTACTCGTGTAGATGAACAGGGCACTGAGCGGACCACCTCGAGAGTAGTCATAAGTCTATACCTTCTCGTGATGACTGACTCGAACTGCAGTGGTTGTGTCTGATTCTTTGATCTGAGGTGGGCATCGAAGTTACCTTGAGGGTGTTATGAGTTTGACTAACACCATGATCATCTCCTAGCCATTCGATAACCCTAGTGTCAAGTTGCTATAGATGTCATTGTAAGCGAATTAGATTTGCAATCCCAAAGGAAATCATCTACCTCGATATGATGAGAATAGCTATATGATCATGAAGAACTAATTCCATAAGTCCAAGCATCAGGTCATGAGGTGAAATAATAGAAGCAGTTTCTATTAATGGTTTTGACTCGACTTGAATGAATGATTAAATCAATTGATACGAAATTAGGGTTCTGACGGTTCACCTTAAACCTAATCTGATCGGTAGCTCTAAGATAGAAGAACTTAATCACATAAAGTAGCCTGCATGAGATGTCATTTTTATTTTGATGGATTGCCACCATTACTACAGGTGTCACACTGGTGATTTTTGAGCAATTAAAAATGAATTAGATACAATCATTCCTAGTTGTCTGATCAGAAGAGTTCGATCCATCGAAAGGAAGTTTCGATGGATATCGATGATAGAGATCATATCACTATCCCAATCATGTAGAATTGAACCTATACTAGTCACACAAATAAGGGTTAGATCTAATTATCATACATGAACATAACCTAGTTCAATTGATTTGAATTATTCTATTAGGTTCAAGGAGAAATCATCAGCAACACCGATTGACATAACGTTCTCCTTTATATTATAAAAGTTTCTTGAACAAAAAGCAAATGAGTTTGTAACTCACTCAGTAGCCTTTACTTTGGTTGAATTAAAGCTTGTCTAGGTCAGAAAAGGATTGTCTAATTATAAAACTCAAATCTTGGACATACATCTGCCATTTTCGTCACTACATAATTCTTGTCCTTTGAACTTTGGTCAAACATTGACCTTTGCACCTGGACATCTGCCCATGTGTTCCATCAACTCATTAAGAGTAGATAGGGGCTTGTCACTATACTAAGAATTTTAAAAGGAGGGGTCTGCCTAGGAGGCTGCGCCTATGGTTAAGGTTCGCTTGGAGTCACAATAGATGACTCAGATTGCTTCTTGGTCTACTTAGGGGCCCAAACATATAGACTTTGACTGATCTAGTACCATTAAGATGAATTAGAGGACTCTCATTTAATTAGATCAGGTGATGTCACCAATCAAATTCAGATTTAGATCTAATGGCATGAAGCAAGTGATTGGCGGGATGTGTTGCCACTCATGGCTATCAAGTCTATATGACACTACGCACCAACTTTTATAGACGTTTTTCTTGCCGCACACCCCTAAAGTGCGCCTCTCCTCCTCATGCCACTCTTATCCTCTCTCTCCTCCATGCCCAGGGAAGTTGGCTTCAGTTGGTCGATCCAGGCAAGAAAAAGTGTTGAGAAAAGGAAGAGAGCAGCATGCTGTATAGACGACAAGCGGATCTCAAAAGAAGTTTTGAAGAGTCCTCCAAATCAGATCTACATCTAAATTTTTCAGAGAGATCATAAAGGAGGAGAAGATCTTTAGATCCAGCCAAGTGGATACTATAGAGGCGAGTCCGCTTTGTGTGCTAGATCCAGAACCTCAGGCAACAGTTAGAAGCATGAATCAAGGGTAATCAGATTATCCAACATCAAGGTATAGAATTAAACCTAGATTTAATTTATTTTTCATTTTATTTATTAGATCATAAATTAATTAAAAACTCAAATCTGATTAGATATATGAAGAATGTTGAAATATCTTCTTGATGTCGATCAATCTAAACGAACCGTGATCGAAAATTAGATTTTTCTTCAACTGGTATTAGAGCTAGGTTTCTCTAAATTATTTAGATCAATTTTATTCTAAAAATTAGGTGAATTTAGATGTCATATGAGATGTGATTAGATTCTGACATCAAAAAATAAAATTAAATAATATAGATCTATTCTACAATAGCATGACCTAGTTGTAAAATAGAATAGTTCTATATATTAATCTTGCATAATCAATGATTTATTGTTGATAAATTATGATTTTAGACAATTTAATCTTTTATTTGATGATATAGATATTATATAGAATCTAAAAATAAAAAATAAATCTATTTAATTTAGATCATATGAATGATTGCATCATGATTAGCTAGTTTGTAAAATATTCTACATACATTATCCTATACTGATAAAATAGTTATTTGAATGTGATTAATTAAAATTTAATTTTTAGATAATATGTAATAATTTATATTGAAAAACATGCCATGATATGAACATGAGATGTTCAAAACATGTATAAGTTAGATTTCAATTTTATATATGAGATATATGATATAGATTAACATAGTTTGTAGATTTATATTTCCGATTATGGCATTCCCTTGGCTGTCCAGATCATAAGATAATAGTAGGATTTAAATGCCTATCCCCTATTCCGATGGGGGTTCTTATGATATTTTTTTGGTTGTAGGGCTGCATGTTTCGTCCTTAATCAAAATCAAAAAAACTTACTTTCATGCAAAACCCAGATCCTCAAAACTTAGATTTATTTACATATGTTATTTGTAACCCTAAACTTAATTAAAAAATTAAGATTATGAATATAATAGTTCAAAATTAAAATTTAAAAAAACACAAAAAAAAATTCAGACATATTCATAAAATGGATTCGAACTTGGGAGCTCAATTAGGTCTAAGTGGTTGTCAAATCGAATGAAGAGTGGCTTAGATGGAGATCAATAGTGCTTAAATTGACTAGCCTAATAGGATTAAGTCTAGGTTAAATCGATCATGTGCAGTGATCAATCAAGAAAACCTATTAGGCCTTATGTTAGAGTCTAGATGTAGGCTAACCCTATCGGTTCTGGCTCAATAATTGGTGTCTAAGGTAAAGTTGCAGATATGAGACTGGTTTTTTAAATGGGAGCTACTCACTTGAATGCGTTCTGTTCTGAGTTAAAGGCATATCTCCACAGTCTCACTTACCTAGCAATATTTGTTGGCTCGTTTTATCTGCAGGTGTCAAAATCCGAGCTAAACCCATGCACATAGTTAGTCATAATGTGGGCTATGACTCATGTCAAGATCTAGTTTAATGAGCACTTATATCAAATCCTCCTAAGAAAAATTATAAGTCTAAGGTCTCCACCATTGTAATATATGGCCCTTCCGGGGTTGTTGTTCTTGACTGGTTATTGATCCAGTACACCTGAAAAGATGCAACCACTATCTATTAGGCATGGATGCATAGGGCTGGAGGATGAATTGGCTTAATATTTGGAAGGTGAGAGACCAATTAGAATCCAATCTTGCAAATGTGGGTCAACTTTACTAAGGACGAGATCAATATTCTGAGCAATGGTGAGATCAATGAATTTGAGACCAGTTGGATGTACCCATGATTCGGAGAATTGACAAAAGTGTCACTCATACGACTAATCCATCACCATAACTGTTGAATATGAGATAATGAAGTCAGTTGGGGGAGGACTCTCGACACCACCCCCCCGCGCGACCCCACTGCTAATATCAATTAATTAAAGGCTCTTTCTCAAATGAAGATTTTCACATCT
>QRFJ01003209.1:15974-60107 GCA_006176705.1 Cocos nucifera
CTTTCTAAAGAAAGTCTTCTGGAAAGAAGAAGTCTACAAAGAAGTAGAAGACTGAAGGTAGGAAGAAGAAGAAGGGAGAGCCAAAGAAGAAGGCCACCAACAAAGAAAATATTTTTATTGTAACACTGATAATCATTGAAAGCAGAACTATCCTTTATACCTGGCCAGCCTAAAGAACAAGAAGGAGGCAGATCCTTCTAGAGGTATGCTTATTATAGAATCTAAACTTACAGTTTCTTCTACATGCAGTTGGGTGCTTGACTCAGGTTCTAATGCTCATTTATGCACTTCTATGTAGGGTCTTAAGGAGAGCAGGAAATTGAGGGATGATGAGATGATCCTGCATATCGAAAATGAAGCAAGAGTTGCTGCTATAGCCATGGGAATCTACCCTCTTTGACTACTGTCAGGATTAGATTTAGTTCTTAAAGACTATTTTTATGTACCTGCAGTAAACAGAAATTTGATCTCTATTTTTTGTTTAGCACAACAAGGTTATGTAAGTAGCTTTCTTAAGGACCATTATAATATTCTTTTTGAAAGAAATATGATTGCAAATAGTTTTTTTATTAATGGTCTCTACCAATTACATATTGATATTTTTGTTTTTAATATCGAGCAAAACATGAATGTCATAGGATCAAAGTGACCTAGGGATAGTCTAAATGATAGGTATCTATGGCACCTTAGGCTACGTCACATAGCGGAAGACAGGATTAATAAATTGAAGAAATCCAGACTATTGAGTCCATTGACTTTCGAGTCATATCCAACTTGTGAATCATGCCTTCATGATGAAATGACCAATCTTCCTTTTGTAGGACATGGGGAAAGGGCCATAGACCTACTTTCTCTAGTACATACTTGTTAGATATGCATGCCCTAGAAGCCAGAATTGACTGACACTTGTAACACACTTCTAGGGGCAAAATTATAATTTTGACTATAAATAATAAAATGGATTATTTTCTATCATAAATATGTATTTAGTGTCTGTGATACATCGCTTGAGTTAATGGTAATGATAATTCTTATTTTCAAGAGTTGAAAATTTAAGACAAGAATTTTCATTATTAACTCATAAAAAGCTTCCGACCGTAGGATCATCATGAGGATGGTGATTGATCCAAAAGATTGATGTACAATCGCTTCTTTATAGTAGATGAGTCTTGAGTCTACAGTGTAGAGACACCAGAGCAGAAGTATAGGTACTCGTTAGAGAACGAGGGCACTGAGCGTGACCACCTCGAGTAGTCATAAGTCTACCTTCTCGTTGATGACTGACTCGAAGCTGCAGTGGTGTGTCTGATTCTTTGATCTGAGGTGCATCGATAGTTCACCTTGAGGGTGTTATAGTTTGACTACACCATGACTCGATCTCCTAGCCATTCGAAACCCTGAGGTGTATGTTGTCTATAGCATGTTCATTGTAGGAATTAGATTGCACCAAAAGGAAATCTATCTACCTCGATAGATGAGGAATAGCCCTATGATGATCATGAGAATCAAGTCCATAAGTCCAAGGCCATGGCAGAGTGAAATAATAGAAAGAGTTTCTATTAAGGTTTTGACATCGGACTTGAATTGAATGATTAAATCATATGATAGAAATTAGGGTTTGACGAGTTCACCTTAACCCTAATCTGATCGGAGCTCAAGATAGAAGAACTTAATCACATAAGTAGCTGCATGAGAGGTTCATTTTTAGTTTTGATGGATTGCCACCATATACTACTAGGTGTCACTGGTGGATTTTGGGAGCAATTAAAATGATTTAGATGATCAATCATTCTAGTTGTCTGAATCAGAAGAGTTTCGATCCATCGAAAGGAGTTTCGATGATATCGATGATAGAGATCATGACATATCCCATTATCATGTAGAATTGAACCTAACTAGGTCACACAAATAAGGGTTTAGATCTAGATATCATCAATTGAACTAACCTAGTTCAATTGATTTGAATTAGATTCTATTAGGTTCAAGGAAATCATGCTAGCACACGATTGAACATAACGTTCTCCTTTTATTATTATTAAAAGTTGTCTTGACTAAGCCAAATGAGTTTGTACTCACTCAAGTACCTTTACTTGGTTTGATTAAAGCTTGTCTAGGTCAGAAAAGGATTGTCTTAATTTATAAAATAAATTTGAGACAACATCTGCCATTTTTCGTCACCTATTAATTCTTGTCCTTTGACTTTGGTCAAACATTGACCTTTGACCCTTGGACATCTGCCCATGTGTCATGCACCTATTAGAGAGTAGATAGGGGCTTGTCCACTTACTAGAATTTAAAAAGGAGGGGGTGCATGCCTAGGGAGGCATGCGCCTATGGATAGGTACGCTTGGAGTCACATACGGATGGGACTCCAGATTGCTTCTTGGTTTCTACTTAGGTGGCCCATAACTATAGACTTTGACTAGTCTTAGTTACCATCTAAGGATGAATTAGAGGAGCTCTCATTTAATTAGATCAGGTGATGTCATCCCATCAATCAGATTTAGATCTAATTGCATGAAGCAACGTGATTGGCTGGGATGATGTGGCACTGCATGGCGTAGCAAGGTCTATATGGACCCTATCTACGCCCAACTTTTATAGAGTTTTTCTCTTAGCCCACACCCTAAGGCTGCCCCTCTCCCTCCTCCATGCCATCTTCTTATCCTCTCTCTCCTCTCCATGCCCAGGGAAGTTGGGCTTCAGTTTGGTGCGATCCAGGCAAGAAAAAGTTCACGAGAAAGGAAGAAGGCAGCACTGCTGTAGAGACGACAGCGGATCTTCAAAAAGAAGTTTTGAAGATCCTCCAAATCAGATCTACATCTAATTTTTAGAGAGATGATAAAGGAGGAGAAGATCTTTAGATCCAGCCCGAGTGGATACTAGTAGAGGCGAGGCGCTTGTGTGGCTAGATCCAGAACCTCAGGCAATCAGTAGGATCATCAAAGGGTAATCAGATTATCCAACATCAAGGTATAAATTAAACTAGATTTAATTTATTTTTATTTTATTTATTAGATCTATAAAATTAAATTTAAAATATCTCAAATCTGATTTAGATATATGAGAGAAATTTTTGAAATATCTCTCTTGATCCGATCAGATCTGAACGAACCTGATTCGAGAAATTAGGATTTTTTTCTTCAACTGGTATTAGAGCTAGGTTCTCTAAATTATTTAGATCTAATTTTTATTCTAAAAATTAGGTGATTTTAGATGTCATATGAGATGTGATTAGATCTGACATCAAAAAAATTAAAATTAAATAATATAGATCTAAGTTCTACAATATGCATGACTAGTTGTAAAATAGAATAGTTCTATATATAGTCTTGCATAATCATGATTTATTTTGATTAAATTATGATTTTAGATCTATTTATCTTTTATTTTTTGATGATTATAGATATTATAATAAGATCTAAAAAATAAAAAATAAAATTATTTAATTTTAGATCATATGAGATATGATGCATGCATGATTAGACTAGTTGTAGAATAGTTCTACATAATTATCTAGATTAAAATTTATTTTGATGTGATTAATTTAAATTTAATTTTTTAGATAATTATGAGATAATTTAGATTTGAAAAACATGCATGATATGATACATGAGATGTATGCAAAACATGTATTAAGTTAGATCAATTTTTATATATGAGATATATGATATAGATCTAACTAGTTTTGTAGATTTATATTTCTGATTAAGGCATTCCCCTTGGCTGTCCAGTCATAAGAATAAAGTAGGATTTAAATGCCCTCTCCTCCTATTCGATGGGGTGTTCTTATGATGTGTAGGGGTGCTGCATGTTCGTCCTTAATCAAAAATCAAAAAACTTACTTTCTGCAAAACCCTAGATCCTAAAACCTTAGGATTTTATTTACATATTTTATTTGTGAACCCTAAACTTAATTAAGAATTAAGATTATGAAATATATATTAGTTCTAAAATTAAAAATTTTAGATCTCAGACATATTCATAAAATTGGATTCGAACTTGGGTAGCTCAATTAGGTCTAAGTGGTTGATCAAATCGAATGAAGAGTGGGTTAGATGGGATCAATAGTGCTTAAATTGACTAGCCTAATAGGATTAAGTCTAGGTTAAGATCGAGTCATGTGAGTGATCAATCAAGATAAGACCTAATTAGGCTTAGTGGTTAGAGTCTAGATTGTAGGCTAACCCTATTGGTTCTGGCTCAATAATTTGGTGTCTAAGGTAAGTTTGGCAGATATGACCGACTGGTTTTTAATTGGGAGCTACTCGACTTGAATGCGTTCTTGTTGAGTTAATGGCATATTCTTTCCACCAGTCTCACTTACCTAGCAATATTTGTTGGCTCAGTTTTGATCTGAGGTGGTCAATAATCCGAGCTAACCCATGCCACTAGGTTAGTCATAATGGTTATGACTATGTCAAGTCTAGTTTAATGAGACCTTAAATCAAATCTCCCTAAGAAAAGATTAAGTCTAAGGTCTTCCACCATTGTAGATGTGCGGGCCCTTCCCGGGGTTGATTGTTCTTGACTGGTTATAGTGGCTTCAGTTGCACCGAAAAGATGCAACCATATCTATTAGGCATTGGATGCTATGGGCTGGAGGATGGATTGGGCTCAATATTTTGGATACGGTGAGAGACTCAATTAGGAATCCAATCTGTGCAAATGGTGGGTCTGACTTAACTAAGGAGTGGATCAATATTCTGAGCATGGTGAGATTCATGAATTAGAGACCAAGTTTGGGTGCACCATGATTAGAGAATCATTGAACAAGAGTTGTTCACTCATTGGCTAACCCATCACCAATAACTGTTAGGTGAGGTGATGAGTCAGTTGGTGGGACCGCACCACCCACTAGAAATCATTAATCATGAAGATTTTCGCATCTCTACAGAGGGAGTGTAGGGATCCGAGAAAATAGTGGAAGCTAATTTATTTAAAAATAAAATCTCTAAACAAATTGGTTAAGTCATTAATTATAATATCTAACTAGAAACTTTGACTCTCTATAGAAAAATATCTGCATCCAACCCACTAGGCACGTATCCTGGACACACACATAGACTGACCTGGAGATCCAATTATAAGGATTGGCTCCAGAAACTTCAAAATTATTTTGGATTCCAAGAAGTTAACTCATGTATTGGACTAGGATCCTTCCCACCTTACCAGCCCGTCCATCCACTGAACAGAGAGCATCTCTGAAAAAATGGATTGACGAAGATAATAAGGCCAGATATTACATGTTGGGCTCGATGTCTGATGAGCTCCAGTGCCAACATGAAGATATCAGGACTGCTCGCCAAATGTTGGCTCACCTGCAAGAGATTGTTTGGTGAACAGAGTCGCGCAGCCAAATATCAAGTCACTAAATGACTTTTTAAGGCTAAGATGCGTGATGGGCAGTCAGTCCAAGATCATTGTCTGATGATGATCAAGGACTTGGAAGAGCTTGAGAAGCTCGGTGTGAAGTTAGACTTGGATCTGCAGAATGATATAATTCTGCAATCCTTGACTGATGCATATGGGCAGTTCATCATGAACTTACCATATGCATAAACTTCAAAATTCCTTGGCATGAAACTACCTTGACTGGCCGAACTTATGAATATGCTGGTTACCGCTGAGCTTTCTATGAAAGGTTCTAAAGGCTCAGTTCTTGCTATGGAATGGACTTCTTCCAAAAGAAAGTCTTATGGAAAGAAAAAGAAGTCTGTGAAAAAGCAGAAAGGTGGAAGGATCAAAGAAGAAGAAGAAGAAGAAGGGAGAGCCAAAGAAGAAGGCCACTGAACAAAGAAAAGTATTTTCCATTGCAACAGCACTGACGGCCATTGAAAGCGGAACTGCCCTACTTACCTGGCCACCCTAAAGAACAAGAAGGAGGCAGGTCCTTCTAGGAGGTATGCTCGTTATTGAGTCTAACCTTACAGGTTTCTTCTGCATCCAGTTGGGTGCTTGACTCTGGTTCTAGTGCTCATTTGTGCACTTCTATGCAGGGTCTTGAGGATAGCAGGAGGCTGAGGGATGGTGAGATGATCCTGCATCGTCGAAAATGGAGCAAGAGTTGCTGCATAGCCGTGGGAACATACCCTCTTCGACTACCATCTGGTTTAGACTTAGTTTTAAAAGACTGTTATTATGTGCCTGCAGCAAGCAGAAATTTGATTTCTATTTCTTGCTTTAGCATTAGAAGGCTTATGTAATTAGTTTTCTTAAGGACCATTGTAACATTCTTTATGAAAGAAATAAAATTGCAAATGGTTTCCTTATTAATGGTCTTTATCAGTTACATATTGATGTATCCTATTTTTAACTATCGAGCAAAATGTGAATGCCATGAAATGACCTAGGGATAGTCCAAATGATAGGTATCTATGGCACCTAAGACTTAGGTCATATAGCAGAAGATAGGATTAACAAATTGGAGAAAAATGGGCTATTGAGTCCATTGACTTTCTGAGTCATATCCAACTTGTGAATCTTGTCTTCATGGCAAAATGACTAAGCTCCCTTTTGTAGGACATGGGGAAAGGGCCACAGATCTCCTTGCCCTAGTACATACTGTGTGCGGCCCATTTGATGTGCCGACTAGAGGCAACTTTGTCTACTTCATAATCTTTATCGATGATTTATCTAGGTATGGGTATGTGTATCTTATGAGACACAAGTCTGAAGCTTTTGAAAAGTTCAAAGAATTCAGACATGAAGTAGAAAAACAAACTGAAAAACCCATTAAGATTCTTCGATCAGATCGAGGAGGTGAATACCTTAGTCAAAAATTCCTGGACTATCTCAAGAAAAATGGCATAGTCTCTCAATGGACTCCATCCAGGAACACCTCAACTCAATGGGGTTTCAGAATGGAGAGAATCGGACTCTATTAGATATGGTTCGATCCATGATGAGCTTCACAGACCTCCCTAATTTTTTTTGGGGATACTGTTTGTTAACTGTCAATATACTTACTGAATAGGGTTTCTTCTAAAACCGTTCCTACCACACCGTATGAGATATGGCATGGTAAGAAACCAAGTCTGAGTCATCTCAGAATTTAGGGATTGTCCGACTCATGTCAAAAGATAATAAGCGGATAAGTTAGAACTTTAGGTCCTTTAGAGCTCGATTTATAGGATATCCTAAAGAGTCATTAGGATATTATTTCTACATTCAGAAGATCACAATGTGATTGTGAGTCGACATGCCATCTTTCTTGAAAAATAGTTTATTCAAGATAGCGGCATTAGAAAGCAGATCAAGCTCGAGGAGAAAGTCTCACAAGAGCAACGAGCTAAGGACCAAATGGAACCAAATCAGATTAAGCTAAGCTAATCACTACCTCCTCCACCTCGTAGATCGAAAAGAGTTTTCTATCCCCTTAAGAGGTACTTAGGTACTATTTCAGAGAAAGTAGAGGAAATGTTTCTCGTAGGTAATGGGGTTCATGGTGATGATCCCAAATCCTATAATGAGGCGATATCGGATATCGACTCCGAGAAATGGTTAGAGGCAATGAAGTCAGAAATTGACTCGATGCACTCAAACCAAGTCTGGACCTTGGTAGATCCACCAGAAGGTATAGTACCTATTGGGTGTAAATGGATCTACAAGAGAAAGATTGGTGCAGATGGAATGTGGAGACATTCAAAGCTAGATTAGTGGCAAAAGGTTATAGTCAACGCGAAGGCATTGACTATCAGGATACCTTTTCGCCAGTAGCTATGCTAAAATCCATCCGCACATTGCTTGCTGTTGCAGCCTATTTTGATTATGAAATATGGCAAATGGATGTGAAAATGGCATTCTTAAATGGATATCTTGAGGAAGATATCTATATGGAACAGCCACTAGGTTTCACATCCAGTGATGACTGATCACAAGGTATGCAAGCTGCAAAGGTCCATATATGGACTTAAGCAAGCATCTCGGAGCTGGAATACTCATTTTAATGATGTGATCAAATTATTTGGTTTCATCAAAAATGAGGAGGAACCATGTGTCTTTCAAAAAGGGTCAGTGGGAGCGCTGTTGTCTTCCTCGTATTGTACGTGGATGACATCCTCCTTATTGGGAATGATATTCCCATGTTGACCATAGTTAAAATATGGTTATCTAAAGAATTCTCAATGAAAGACCTAGGAGAAGCATCCTTTATTTTAGAAATTAAGGTCTATAGAGATTGACTAAATAGGATGCTAGGACTTTCACAGAAGATGTACATAGAGGAAGTGCTAAAGAGATTTAGCATGAAAAACTCTAAGAGGGGTTTGTTACCCTTCAGACATGGCATTCATCTTTCCAAAAAGATGTGCCCTAGCACACCTAAAAAAATAGAACACATGAGCAAGATCCCTTATGCTTCAGCAATAGGGAGCCTCATGTATGCCATTTTATGTACACGATCTGATATAACCCATATTGTGACCGTCACGAGCAGATATCAGTTGAATCCAGGGATACATCAAGATCTAGAGAGTCGACTCCGCAAACAATGTGGCAGATCTGCTTACAAAGCCGTTGGACCAGTAGAAGATCGAAGCCCATCTTGAGAAGATGGGACTTAGATTTGTAGCCAATTGGCTTTAGGTCAAGTGGGAGTTTGTTAGATATGTGTGCCCTAGAAGCCAAAATTGGTTGACACTTGTAATACACTTCTAGGGGCAAAATTATAATTTTAACTATAAATAATAAAATAAATTATTTTCTATCATAAATGTATATTTAGTGTTTGTGATACATTCCTTAAGTTAATGGTAATGATAATTCTTATTTTCAAGAGTTGAAAATTTAAGACAAGAATTTTCATTATTAACTCATAAAATGCTCCCGACTGTAGGATCATCATGAGGATGGTGATTGATCCAAAAGGTTGGTGTATAATCGCTTCTTTATAGTAGATGAGTCTTGAGTCTACAGTGTAGAGACATTAGAGTGAGAGTATAGATATACTTGTTAGAGAATGAGGGCACTGAGCGTGACCACCTCAAGCAGTCATAAGGAAGTCTACCTTCTCGTCAATGATTAACTTGAAGCTGCAGTGGTGTGTCTGGTTCTTTGATCTGAGGTGGATCAACAGTTCACCTTGAGGGTGTTATAGTTTCACTACACCATGACTCGATCTCCTAGCCATTTGGAACCCTGAGGTGTATGTTGGCTATAGCATGTTCATTGTAGGAATTGGATTGCACCATGAGGGAATCTATCTACCTCAGTGATGAGGAGCAGCCCTATGATGATCTTGAGAATCAAGTCCATAAGCCCATCGCCATGGCAGAGTGAAGTAATAGAAAGAGTTTCTATTAAGGTTTTCACATCGGACTTGAATCGAATGATTAAATCATGTGATAGAAACTAGGGTTTAACGAGTTCATCTTAACCCTAATCTGATCGGAGCTCAAGATAGAAGAACTTAATCACACAAGTAGCTGCACTGAGAGGTTCATTTTTAGTTTTAATGGATTGCCACCATATACTGCTAGGTGTCACTGGTGAATTTTAGGAGCAATTAGAATGATTTAGATGATCGATCATTCTAGTTGTCTAAATAAGAAGTGTTCTGATCCATCAAAAGGAGTTTCGATGATGTCGATGATAGAGATCATGACATATCCTATTACCATATAGAACTAAACCTAACTAGATCACACAAACGAGGGTTTAGATCTAGATATCATTAATTGGACTAATCCAGTTCAATTGATTTGAATTAGATTCAATTAGGTTCAAGAAAATCGTGCTAGCATACGATTGAACCTAACATCCTCCTTTTATTATCATTAAAAGTTGTCTCGACTGAGCCAAATGTGTTTGTGCTCACTCAGGTAGCTTTACTAAGTCTGACTGAAGTTTGTTCAGATTAAAAAAGAATTATCTTAATTTATGAGATAAATTTGAGACAATACCTGCCATTTTCCATCACCTGCTAATTCTTATCCTTTGACTTTGGTCAAATATTAACTTTTGACCCTTGGACATCTGCTGATGTATCATGCACCTATTGGAGAGAAGATAGGTGCTTGTCCCCTTGCTAGAATTTGGAAAGGAGGGGGCACACGCCTAGGGAGGCCTACGCCCATGGATAGGGATGTCTGGAGTCCCATACGGATGGGACTCCAGGTTGCTTCTTGGTTTCTACTTAGGTGGCCCATAACTATAGACTTTGATCAGTCTTAGGTGTCATCTAAGGATGAATTAGAGAGGCTCTCATCTGATTGGATCAGATGATGTCATCCCACTAATCAGATTTAGATCTGATTGCATGAAGCAACGTGATTGGCTGGGATCATGTGGCACTGTATGGTGCAGCAGGGTCTATATATAAACCCTATCTGCGCCCAACTTTTATAGAGTTTTTCTCTTAACCCATGCCCCAATGCTGCCCCTCTCCCTCCTCCATGCCATCTTCTGATCCTCTCTCTCCTCTCTATGCCTAAGAAAAGTTGGGCTTCAGTTTGGTGCGATCTAGGCAAGAAAAAGCTGATGAGAAAGGAAGAAGGCAGCACTACTGTAGAGATGATAGTAGATCTTCAAAAAGGAGTTTTGAAGATCCTCCAAATTAGATCCAGATCTAATTTTTAGAGAGATGATAAAGAAAGAGAAGATCTTCAGATCTAGCCCGAGTGGATATCGATAGAGGTCAGGCGCTTGCATGGCTAGATCCAGAACCTCAGGCAATCAGCAGGATCATCAAAGGGTAATCAAATTACCTAACATCAAGGTATAAATTAAATTAGATTTTATTTATTTTTATTTTATCTATTGGAACTATAAAATTAGATCTAAAACATCTCAGATCTGATCTAGATACATGAGAGAAATTTTTGAAATATCTCTCTTGATTCGATCAGATCTGGACAAACTTGATCCGAGAAATTAGGATTTTTTCCTTCAATACTGATGTGTGCAGCCCAATTAATATGCTAGCTAGAGACAACTACATCTACTTCATCACCTTTATCGATGATCTATCTTGGTACGGATATGTATATTTGATGCGACATAAGTCTGAAGCTTTAGAAAGGTTGAAGGAATTCAGACTCGAAGTAGAAAAATAAATAGAAAAATCTATTAAGGTTCTTTAATCAGATCGAGGAGGTGAATACCTTAGTCAGGAGTTCCTAGACTATCTTAAGGATAATGACATTGTCTCTCAATGGAGTCAACCTAGAGCACCTCAACTTAATGGAATTTCAGAATGAAGAAATCAAATCTTATTAGATATGGTTTGATCCATGATGAGCTTTACAGATCTTCCTAAGTTTCTTTGGGAACATAGTCTAATGACTGCAATCTACTTGCTAAATAGAGTTTCCTTTAAAATCATTTCTATCATACTATATGAGATATGGCATGGTAAGAAATCAAGTTTGAGTCACCTTAAAATTTATGGTTGTTCGGCTCATGTCAAGAGACAGCAGGTGGATAAGTTAGAGTCTATATCCTTTAGAGCTCGTTTTATAGGCTATCCTAAAGAGTCATTAGGGTATTTTTTTATATTCCAGAAGACCATAATATGATTATGAGTCGACATGCCATTTTTGTGGAAAAATAGTTTATTTAAGATGGTGGCATTGGAAGATAAATAAAACTCAATGAGAAAGTCTCCCAAAAGCAATGAGCTAAGAAACCTATGGAATCCAATCAAATTGAGCCAACCCAAACACTACCTCCTTCACCTCATAGGCCAAATAGAATTTTCCATCCTCTTGAAAGGTACTTAGGTACTATTTCAGAGGATGTTGAGAAATATTCCTCATAGAAAATGAGGTTCATGAAGATGGTCCCAAAACCTATGGCGAGGCAACATCAAATATCGACTCTGAGAAATGGTTAAAGGTAATGAAGTCAGAGATTGACTCAATATGCTCAAACCAAGTCTGGACCTTGGTAAATCTACCTGAAGGTATAGTATCTATTGGGTGTAAATGGATCTACAAAAGAAAGATAGGTGCAGATGGAAATGTGGAGACATTTAAGGCTAGGTTAGTGGCGAAAGGGTATAATCAACATGAAGGCATTGACTATCAGGATACCTTCTCACCAGTAGCGATGCTAAAATCCATCCATACACTGCTTGCTATTGCAGCCTATTTTGATTATAAAATATGGTAGACGGACATAAAAATGGCATTCTTAAATGGATATCTTGAGGAAGATATCTATATGGAACAATCGCTTGGTTTTATATCCAGTGATGATGATCATAAAGTCTGTAAACTATAAAGATCCATATATGAATTTAAGCAAGCATCTCAGAGCTAGAATTATTATTTTTAATGATGTGATCAAATCATTTGGTTTCATTAAAAATGAGGAGGAATCCTGTGTTATAAAAAAAGTCAGTGGAAGCATTGTTGTCTTTCTCGTATTGTACGTGGATGACATCCTCCTTATTAGGAATGATATTCTCATGTTAACCATTGTTAAAATGTGGTTATCAAAAGAGTTCTCTATGAAAGACCTAGGAGAGGCATCCTTTATTCTAGAAATTAAGGTCTATAGGGATAGACCAAATAGGATGCTTGGTATCTCATAGAAAATGTATAAAGAGGAGGTGCTAAAGAGGTTTAGCATAGAAAACTCCAATAGGGGATTGGTACCCTTTAGACATGGCATTCATCTCTCCAAAAGGATATGCCCTAGTGCACCTGAGGAGATTGAACGCATGAATAAGATACCTTATGCTTCAGCAATAGGAAGCCTCATGTGTGCCATGCTATGTACACGATCTGATATTGCCCATGCTGTGAGTGTTATGAGTAGGTATCAGTCGAATCTAGGTGAAGAACATCAGACTTTTATGAAATATATTCTTAAGTACTTGAGAAGGACTAAGGATATGTTTCTAGTTTTTGATAATGGATAACTCCAAGTCTAAGGGTATATAGACTCAGACTTTATGTCTGATATAGATGATCGAAAGTCGACATCTGGTAGTTTGTTTGTGTGCAATGATGGTGCTATCAGCTAGATGAGTTTCAAGCAGACTGTGATAGCAGATTTCACCATGGAAGTAGAGTATATTGCTGCATCGAAAGCTACAAAAGAGGCATTCTGATACAAGAAGTTTATCACGGAGTTTAGAGTGATGCCATCAGATGTCGTTCCTCTGTACTGCGATAACAATGACATATAGCCCTTGCTAAGGAGCTGAGGTCTCACCAGAAATTCAAGCACATCAAGCAGCATTTCCACCTCATCTGTAATTACCTTAAGAAGGATTATGTCAAGGTTAAGAGAGTCGACTCCATAGATAATGCGGCAGATCCATTAACAAAGCCTTTAGGCCAGCAGAAGATCGAAGCCCATCTTGAGGAGATGGGACTTAGATTTATAGCCAATTGGCTTTAGGTCAAGTGGGATTTGTTAGATGTGCACCATAGAAGCTAGATTGGCTAACACTTATAAAATACTTCTAAGACCAATTTTATAATTTTGATTATAAATTAATAAAAGGATTATTTTCTATCATAATGTATGTTTAAAGTGTCTATGACACATCCATTGAGTTAATTATAATAACAATTCATATTTTCAAGAGTTAAAAATATAAGACATGAATTTTCATAGTTAACTCAAACTACTTTCGACCGTAGGATCATCACGAGGATGGCGATCGATCTGAAAGGTTGGTGTACGATCATTTTCTTAGGATAGATGAGTCTTGAGTCTATGGTATGAAGACACCAGAGTGAGAGTACAGATACTCATTAGAGAATGAGGGTATTGAGTGTGACCACCTCGAGCAATGATAAGAAAGTCTACCTACTCATCGATGACTGGCTTGATGATAAAGTGGTGTGTCTGGTTCTTTGATCTGAGGTGGATCAGATAGTTCATTTTGAGGGTGTTATAGTTTGACTACATCATAACAAGATCTCCTAGCCATTCAAAATTCTGAGATGTATGTTGGCTATAGCACGTCCATTGTAGGAATTAGATTGCACCAATAGGGGATCTATTTACCTTGATAAATGAAGAGTAGCCCTATGATGATCACGAGAATTGAGTCCATAAGCCCATGGTCATAGTACAGTGAAGATGATAGAAAGAGTTTCTATTATGATTTCATATTGGACTCGAATCGAATGATTAATTCATATGATGGATATTAGGTTTGATGAGTTCACCTTAACCCTAATCCTGTCGGAGCTCAAGATAGAAGAACCCAATCACACAGGTAGCTGCACTGAGAGGTTTGCTTTCAGTTCTAATGGGTTGCCACCATATACTGCTAGGTATCACTGGTGGATTTTGGGAGCAATTAGAATGATTTTGATGATCGATCATTCTAATTGAATGAATCAAAAAAGTTCTGGTCCATCGAAAGATGTTTGGATGATGTCGATGATAGAGATCATGACATATCTTATTACCATATGGAATTGAACCTAACTGGATCACACAAATAATGGTTTGAGTTTAGATATTATCAATTAGGCTAACTCAGTTTGATTTATTTGGATTAGATCCAATTAGGTTTGAGGAAATCATGCTAGCATACGATTGAGCCTAATATTCTCCTTCTATAATCATTTTGATTCATCTCAGTTGAGCCAAATTGATTTGGACTCACTTAAAAATCTTATCTTGATCTAATAGGAGCTTGTCCAAGTCAAAAAAGGATTGTCTTAATTCATTAGATGATTTTAAGACAATACCTGCCAATTTCTATCACTTGTCATTTCCTATTTTGGACAAGGGTCAATAGTTGACCCTGGACATTGGGATAGAGGGCCATGTGGCTTGTGCCCATTGGAGAGCACCATGGGACCTTGTCCCCTTGCCAAAAGGGAGGCTCATAAGGGGCACACACCCATCCTAGATGTGCGCCCATGACGTGAAGAGGAGTCCCATATAGATGGGACTTCGGGTTGCTTAATAGCTTCAAAGTCTTAGGCACCAAAGTGTTTGGGCCTATCCATCCTTGGCACCATCTTTGATGGATTAATGTAGTCTCTCATCTGATTGGATCAAATGACATTATTCCATCAATAAGATTTAGATCTGATTGATTTGAGCAATATGATTGGTCAGACCTATGCGGCACTGCATGGCGCAGCAGGGTTTATTTAAACCCTACCTGCACCTAGGGTATGCTTGCATCCTCTTCCATGCCCCAAGGCTGCCCTCTTCCTCTTCCATACCTCCCTTTAGTCCTCTCTCTCCCTACTCCATGCCCAAGGTGTTGGGTAGATCTAGCTAGGAAAATCAAGGAGATTTGGCACATAGATTAGGAATAAGATAGCCCTCGCTTGAAAGACAAATGTGCTGCCTTCGATGACTTCTTTGAAGGTTCTTCAGATTACATCTAGATTTGATATCTAGAGTGCTGATTTGGAAGGAGAAGATCTTTAGATCCAGCCTGAGTGGATACCGGTAAAGGACAGGTGCTTGCATGGCTAAGATCCAAAACCCCAAGAACTTCTAGATCATCAATGGGGTAATTTGATTACCCAATAAGGTACTAAATTAAATATAATTTAATTTTATTTTTAGTATCAAATCTTTAGGATCAAATCCAAGATGTCTTAGATCTGATTAGGATTTGTTAAAAAAATTTTGAAATATTTCTTCAGATCCATTTGGATCTGAACGATCCTATGGACGGAAAGTAGCATTTTTCCTTTACTTCAGTCAAATCATCATGGGCATCGAGCCTATCCAGTAGGCAAGGATCTAGCTACTTTTCCCTTTGTAGAGCAATTATGTAGCAATGTCATGCCAGAACTTGATCTTCCCTAACTTCTCCAACTCTAAATTCTATTGGAAATTTTATTTTTAAGTAATAGGTCGACACTATAGCTCGAAGTGCATTCAACTCAGGTCGATCGAGGATTGCATTGTAGGTAGAAGGGGCCTTCACTACCAGAAAATCAATTTATGCCTTGGATTGCCTTGGGTACTTACCTATCATAACTAGTAATGTAATTATTCCTTCATCTAGTACAGCATCATCGGTAAATCCTACCAATGGAAAGTTCATAGGTCCCAAACGATCATTAGGTATAGACATTTTAGAGAAAACATCGTAAAATAAAATATTAGCAGAGCTTCCAGTATCAATTAAAATATGGTGTACATCATAATCAGCTATATTCAAAGAAACTACAATGACATCATTGTGCAAAAATTGAACCTCTTGTGCATCTTCTTCAGTAAAAGTAATAAGTTTTTCCATCCTCTTCCTCTTTGCTGGCTCTGTTGATCTACTAGTCTTTCCCTATCGATGTCACCCAGCAATGGTGTTGATGATCCTGAGTAGAGGTCAATCTTCTTATGGTTCATCCCTTCGAGGTGGCTCTGACTGTGGTAGCATTCTCGACCGATCTTTTCTTCTTTCAGGCCGATATCACAGAAATTGATCCAGCCAACCCCATCTAATAAGCTTCTCGATATCGTCTTGGAGTTGCATACATTCTTCAGTATCATGATCGTAGTCATGATGGTAGAGGTAGTATTTATTGGGGTTGTACTTGTCGGGATGAGTCTGCATTCTCTTCGACCTCGGTAAATGCTTCTTTATTTCCATCAGTACTTCGGTCTTTGGAGCATTTAGGGGGGAGTAGTTGTGAAACCTTCTAAGAGGGGAGTTCTACCGAGCCCTCTGATCTGGGCTTCTTGGTCGATAAGCTCGAGGTGGAGTTCGGGCCTATCTGCATTTCAGAGAAGTTCTAGAATGTGGCCAAGCTTCACTCGACTTCTCAATAGTTGTGAGCTTGCTAGATTCTCCTGCTTGCCACTCTCCATGGCCACATCATCCTGAAGCTTAAAAGCTTCCTCCTCTCAGGCATAGCCCTCCACTCGAGCAAGCTTGTTGGCAAAGTTTCGAAGGTACTTCTTTTCCAGAGAGAAGAGGAGATCATTCTTCTAGAGGCCGTCCTTTAGTGCAACCATAGCAACATTTTGGTCCAAGTTGTGGACTTCCAATGCAACGGCATTGAAGTGGTTGACATAAGCATGGATAAACTCCCCTTCCTTTTGCTTGATGTTGATGAGAGAGTCTGAGCCTTGCTTGGGACATTAGCTGCTGACAAAATGAGTCATGAATTGATAGCTTGACTGATCAAAAGAGTAGACGGTACCTGATTTGAGGCCAGAATATCAGTTTCTTGCTGCTCCCTTCAAGGTGGAGGGAAAAGCTCGGTATAGAATGGTGTTTGGCATGCTATGGAGCAGTATCATCATCCAGAAGGTGTCAAGGTAGTCAACTAGGTCCGAGGTTCCATCGTAATTTCCAAATTAAGAAAGTTTAAAGTTTAGTGGGATGGGCTTTTGCATGATCTGGATGGAGAATGGAGGGTCGGTGTAGATGTCGTCGTTATGGATGAGGCTAGCATGGCGGAGCTCCTCAATCCACCGATTCATCTTTTGGAGCTTTTGATCGAGAATATAATCTCGATCATAAATCTCAAAGTGTGGTTGACTGAAGGATGATAGAGATCTCCCAAGAGTTGAATTATGATCGAAACAGGGGCTCTCCACTCCCTATTTTCTCTTTTCAGGGGTTACCGGTTGACTCACCCAAGTGGGCCTTCCCTTTGCTGGATCTTGGTGCTCCAGCAATGGTCTCTCCAATTGAACTGGTGGCATAGTTTGCTGCATGGCTTGCATTACTTCAGTGAGGCCCTTAACATCATTGGCCTGCACTGGTGGCGGTCTCTACTATAATAGTAGGTTGAACTACTCCATATCCATCGTAGCTGCCAGTGAAGGTTGAGGCATCAACGATGAGGTCAGATCAGGTGGATCTACTGGTTCCTAGTTGGATCTAGCAGTGGAGGCAGTAGATCACCGAGAAAGAGCTTTCCTGGGCGACATCTTGCTAGAACACGAAAATGATCAGATGAAGAAGAACTAAAAACTTGAAGGAGAAAGGAAGAAGATGAACTCGACTAGGTACTCCTTTAAGAACAAGGGCTTAGAGGCCCTTCTTCTAGTGCTAATTATGTTGGTGTAGAAAATGGTATTGACATTGAAGTTTGCTAGAGCTAGAGAAGATGAGGTTGCCGATGAGACCTATAAGATAAAGTCGAGACTGGAGGTGGGTGACTCTGGCAGGATCCTCCAATGGTCAAGTTAGTTTTCTGACCAACAAGAATGAAGTATCAAGAGAATTTGAGTAGAGTAGAGAGCTTAGAGAAGAAGACATATCTAGAGGGT
The DNA here is from genome assembly GCA_006176705.1 of Cocos nucifera. Classification (NCBI taxonomy): domain Eukaryota; kingdom Viridiplantae; phylum Streptophyta; class Magnoliopsida; order Arecales; family Arecaceae; genus Cocos; species Cocos nucifera. Next base: position 34,137 of record QRFJ01003209.1, read on the forward strand.
CCCTTATATAGGCGGAGCTTGTAATAGAATGATAGTGATAGCCATAACAGAATGTCAGTAGACCATTTGGATCATGTGAAGTTTGTTACGGAGAGTGGGCTATTATTTATCATGACTTATAGGTAGTTAAGTTTTATTTGATGGAGTTCGGGCAAGAGGCTAGAGCCATCTATGATGGGTAGTAGGTTATTCATATTGGGATCAAGAATTCAAGGTCGGACTGGCCAAACTTGAAGGTCAGCCTTTATGTAGCAGATCATGGCCTTGCAATCTTCTAAGTTTGGGTTCTACTAGCATTGCTTTTGATAGCTTTTAAGAGTCCGACCTCCTTTAAGGTCAGCCAAGTGTAGGTGTAGATGTTCAGACTGATGGCTAGTGAGGGAATAGTTGGCTCTTTGATGAGGACTATGGCCTAACTTTTGCAAAGGATTTTGGTTGGAACAACAGAGATTCGAGATTGACTAAGAGCTGAGATGGGTGAGTACTAATATTCAGAGCTTCTTGGTGGTGGTCTTAACTATTTTTGAAAGTTCGGTTAATACCCAAGGTCAGCCCGAAAGAGCCCTGAGGTTCACAGTTTGCACGGTGGCTACTGCTTATTCCAAATTGGGAATCAAACTCATATTGATGATGAGGTCCTTTTGCTATTCAAATTCATCCAGTCGATATGCATAACATGAGTTAACTAGATCTATAATTATCAGGAGAGGATGAAAGAATTTAGCCACTTTCAAGGTCAGCTGCCATCCATCAGGTAGAGTAGAAGAATTTAGCTAGAGTAAAATCCAATTGGTTGGGGTCCTTGATGTGATTTTGGTGAGATTTGTCATCTATAGTGAAGAAATTCGATCAAAAGAAAATTTAGTCAAAGAGGAGTTCAGCTATCTTTGAAGTCGACCGTGTTGGAAAGTATCCTAAAAGCCAATCGTTAGCCTGTTAATGGTTGAGCTACTTTGTATATGTAATTGATCATTGATAAATAAAATATTTTGGCAAGTTTTTCATCACAAGTTTTCATCTTCTAACAAACTCCATTTTTATGATGAAGTCCTTAAGATTATTTAGTTTCGATAAACAGAGGATTTATCGATTAGTCCTTAAATTAGTTCACGATCAAATGATAGGCTGTTAAATAGGACGACAGCGTCTATCGAGCATAGGTCATTGTATGCCATATAGGTTAATTATTCTCTTAATCAAGAAGTATGAATACACTAGTATGGCATACAGGTAAGATGTATGGGTACATCGTCATTGAACATGACCAACTTCAGAGCATTCTGATATAGGTATAAGTATCCCTTAGACCTAAGATCACCTTAGCGACTTGCAAGAAACTCACTGTGCTTTGGTACCGATCTAACTAAATTTCTAATTTAGTAATGGAAGGCTTCTGAGGACAGTCAAGTGCTTGCAAAGTTGGTGTGTGATCTACGAGCTCAGAAGTGGCACTCCCAAATCTTGGAAACATGAGAAGGTAGGTCATGAAAAGATGGGAGCAAGCCGAAAGAAGAATCAATCTAAATAGTAAATTCAGAAACTAGACTGGCTCACTCTGAGACTGAGCCAGCTTAGTTGAAAATTGGGTTGGCTCAGTCCAGGACTGGGTCGGCTAGGTCTCAAAGAAAAATTCAGATAGAGAGCAGCAATTTTGGACTGTTGGCACGATACACAACTGGGTCAACTCAGTCTGGGACTAAGCCGACCCAGTCGCAGGTTAGTCGGCTCAGTCTGAAACTAGGCCAGCTCAATTTTCATGGGTTATTATTTTGTGTACGTGGGTTGTTTGGGTTTGGAGAGTTTTTTTATGAGCTTGGACTTGACCTTTTGTAAAGTATATATATTGAGAATAGGTCAAGGTTATAGGTAGTGCTGAAATATACTGAATAAAAGCTCTTTTTATTCAAAAATCTCTTCTTCTCTATTTCTTGATTTATTTGATCGTGCTTTCATAGAGATCTCTAAGAAGTACTTTCTTGTTGCTTGGCTAATCACTAGCGGCCACATCGATCCATGTGGGAAGAGCGCATATTTCCAATATTTGGTATCAGAGCGGTGTTGCATGGAAGGAAGGAAGACACCTAGGGTTTACTATATTCAGGATCTATTGCACTAGGTTTTATCCTAAAAACTTCAAGTTTGCTTCGTGGTTGTCTCTAGATGGAGGTGGAGATTGTTTACACGGAGGAATAATGATATGAAAGTTTGAAAAGAGGATTTAGGGCTAGTTAGATTTTTTATGAAGGATAGTTTTACTGGTGTGTGATCATAAAGGGTGTTAGGGATCTATTCTTGACTTGTTTGAAGTCATGGAATCAAGTGGTTTAAGGTAGATTTTGAGAAATTCGACGGTAAGAAAAACTTTACCCTATGGCAGTAAAGAGTAAAGGACTTGTTGGTTCAGCAGAGGATCTACAAGATCTTGACAAAAGAAAGGCCGAAAAAAATCAGTATTGAGGATTAGGAAGAGTTGGAGGAAATTGCTTTTAGCAGAATCTAGATGTGCTTGGCCGATCAGGTTTTGTTCGAGGTTTGCACAGAGACTACAGCAAAGAGGCTCTGGGAGAGATTGGAGAACACATATATGGGGAAGAACATAACAAACAAGCTATGGTTGAAGAAATAGCTATATAGTCTGAGGATGTCCGAAGGCAGAGATCTTATTGCACATATCCAAAGGTTCAATTAGGTTTGTTCTGAGGTGATGAGTTTAGATGTGAAGATTGATGAGGAAGATCGGGCATTGCTACTATTATGTTCTCTCCCAGGTTTGTATGATGGTCTCATAACAACTTTAGTTTATGTAAAGAAGACCCTAAACTATGAAGAGGTTTTTGGTGTGCTTAGATCAAATGAGCAAAGGGAGAAGATCTGCAAGGGAGACCCTAAGTCTGAGATCTTGGCTGTGAAGAAAAGATAGGGAAGATCAAAAAAGAAGACAAGAGAAAAATTTAAGGGTAGATCAAAGTCTCGCAATCAAAGGAAAATGATATTGAAATATTATAAATGTCATCAGTCTAGATACCTGAGGAGAGATTATCCTCTTTTGAGATCAGAAAAAGGAAAAACCAGCAAGAAAGATGATACAGCTTCTGTAAGCAATGGAGAAGACCTGCTAGTTGTATCAGATGGATCTACAGAGTGCGATACTATGTGGATATTAGATTCGGCATGCTCGCATCACTATACTTCTCATCAGAAGTGGTTTGCTACCTACCAAAAGGCCAATGGTGGAAGTGTCAGCCTTGGAGATGATCATCCATACAAAATAGTTGGAATTGGCTCTATTAGGATGAGGATGTATGATGGAATCATTCGTACATTATCAAATGTCAGGCATGTACCGAAGTTGAAAAAGAATTTGATTTCTTTGGGCTACTTGGAGGAGCAGGATTATGCTTTTAGTAGCTAGGCTGGGAGTAGATGTCTAAAAATTTTTAAGAAACTTTGGTGGTGATGAGAGGTAGAAGACTGAGCAACAATCTTTACAGAATGAAAGACTCAGTGGTAAATGATAGTGCAGAGGTGCTAGTAGCAGCATAGGAGGAGCAGATTTTATATCGACTGTGGCACTATCGGATGGATCATATGAGTAACCGTGGGCTCACAGAACTAAGCAGAAGAGGTATGATCCTAGCCCTAAAGAAGGAGGGCATAGATCTTTGTGAGCCGTGTATCTTTGCCAAATAGCATAGGATGAAGTTTGCCAGAAGTACCAAGCGCAGCGAGGGAGTGTTGGATCTAGTGCACTCGGATGTGTAGGAACCAACTCCTATATCAGCTAGAGGTAGGACAAAATACTTTATTACTTTCATTAATGATTTTTCAAGGAAGGTATGGGTTTATCTGATTAGAGAAAAATTAGAGATGTTTGCCCAGTTCAGAGCTTGGAGAACTGAAGTAGAGTGAGAGTCAGGAAGATAGGTAAAAGGTCTGAGGTCGGATAATGGAGGGGAGTATACTAGCCTGGAGTTCAAGAGGTACTATGAGAAAAATGGCATCAAACGCCATTACATGTGAGGATGACTCCCCAGTAGAATGGTATCATGAAGAGGATGAACCGGACACTGATCGAGAAGGCATGAAGTTTGAGGCTACAGACATCACTCCTAAAGTTCTTTTGGGGTGATGCTCTAACTTTTTCTTATTTTCTTGTGAATAGATCCCCTCATTATAAGCTGAATGAAGGCATTCCAGAAGAGGTTTGAAGTGGAAAGAAAGTGGAGCTTGGCCACCTGAAAGTCTTTGGTTACATAGCCTATATACATGTGGAGGCAACCGAGAGGAGCAAATTGGATCCAAAATCTTAAAAGATGACATTCATAGGATATCCACAAGGAGTCAAGAGGTACCTATTGTGGGACTCTCAGGCACAGAAGTTAGTGATCAGTAGGAACATTATCTTTGATGAGAAGTGCATCTTAAGGAGGTCTGGGATAGATGGAACTGGGGAAACAAAGGTAAATAGCGGTCGCCAGTCAGAGAATGATGGCATGCAGGTTACATCCACTTATAGGAGTGTTCCTATTGAGGTGGAGCTGGGCAGAAAAGTATAATCTTAGATTGAAAATCAGCATGGAGGGCCAACAATTCAGATAGATGTGCAAGAGTAGTTACAGACATCAGGCAGAGATGTGCCAGTGAGAGTGGCATTGCACAAGCCCCAGCATACTATTAGGAGATCGATCAGATATGGCATTGATGAGGTTATCTCCTATGCACTCATCACTGCTAATGAAGATTCAGAGAATTATGCAGAGGCCATGGAGAGTGAGGATCATGATTCATGGATGCAGGCCATGATGGAGGAGATGGAATCACTTGAAAAGAATCAGACATGGCAGTTAGTGGATCTTCCAGAGGGTGCTCGATCTATTGGCTCAAAGTAGATATTCATAAAGAAAGAAGCACCTTTGGAACAAAGTAGAATCAAATTCAAAGCAAGGCTGGTAGCAAAGGGATACTCATAAAGGAAAGGGATTGACTACACCGAAATTTTCTCTCCTGTGGTGCGTCATACATCTATTCGAGTTTTGTTGTCACTGATGGCACAACATAACATGGAATTAGAATTGATGAACGTGAAGATGGCCTTCCTTTATGGGACTTTGGAGGAAAGAATCTACATGAAGCAGTCAGATGGTTTCATGGAGCTGGGACAGAAAGAAAAGGTGTGTTTACTCAGGAAGTCTTTGTATGGCTTGAAACAATCCCCTCGTCAGTGGTATCGAAGGTTTGATAGCTTTATCTTGAGCCTGGGTTTCGGTAGATATGAACATGATTGTTGTATTTACATCAAGGATGTAGATGAGGAGGATGCCCTGTACCTATTATTATATGTAGATGATATGCTCATAGCCAGTAGAAGCATGGATGTTGTGAAAAGGTTGAAAAGGGCATTATCATCTGAATTTGAGATGAAAGATTTGGGTCCAGCTAAGAAAATCCTTGGAATGGAGATTTACAGAGATAGGTGCAAAGGAGTGCTCCATTTGTCATAAGAAAAGTATGTCCAAAAGGTTCTTGAGAGATTTGGGATGGAGAAGGTCAAATCTGAAGATACGCCATTGCCAAGCCATATGTCTCTCTTCAAGTTATAGTGCTCCCAATCAGAAGAGGAGAGAGAGTACATGAAATGAGTCCCTTATGCAAATGCTGTAGACAGTGTGATGTACACTATGGTGTGCTGTAGATCAGATATAGCACATGCTGTGAGCACGATTAGTAGATACATGGCTAACCCTGGGAAGGAACACTGAAAAGCATTGAAATGGATATTGAGATGTCTGCATGGAATAAGGGATTATGGTTTGATGTTTGGTGGATAGCTGGGAGGATTTGGAGAATAATCTGTGAAGATGTGTGAAGGTTCGGGTCCTCTAGAAGGGTTTGTTGATGCAAATTATGCTAGTGATCTTGATACAAGGAGGTCTACTACCGGATACCTCTTCTGCGTATATGGTGGATCGGTATCTTAGAGATCAATCCTTCAGTCAATCACGGCCTTGTCTACCATAGAGGCCAAGTACATTGGAATAACAGAGGTTGCAAAAGAAGCCCTTTGGCTTAGGAGGCTGATTGGTGAGTTGGGGTGGAGCAGAGCAAGGTTACACTATTCAGTGATAGTCAGTGTGCTCTGTAGTTAGCACAGAACCCAGTCTATCATGCGCACATAAAGCATATAGATGTGAGGTACAACAAGATCAGAGAGCTGGTGGAGTAAGGTGAAGTAGAACTGATGAAGGTCCATACCAAGGAGAATCAGTCTGATGCACTCATGAAGGTACTCCCCAGAGACAGCTTTCAGAGATGTGTGGCACGGATGGGTCTGTTGAGAAGAGATGAGTTCATAAGGACTTGGAAGCACCAAGGTGGAGAATGTGAGCTCAAAAGTGGCACTCCTAAGTTTTGAAAATATGAGAAGGTAGGTCATGGGAAGACGGGAGCGAGTCGAAAGAATAATCAATCTCAATAGTAAAGTTCAGAAACTAGGCCGGCTCGCTCTGAGACCGAGCCGGCTCAGTTGGAAACTGGGTTAGCTCAGTCCAGGACTGGATCGGCTAGGTCTTAGAGAAAAATTCAGACAGAAAGCAGCATTTTTAGACTGTTGGTATGGTACACAACTGGGTCAGCTCAGTTTGGTGAGCTGGCTCAGTTTGAAATAGGGTTAGCTCAGCCCAGGACTGGATCGGCTAGGTCTTAGAGAAAAATTCAGACAGAAAGCAGCATTTTTGGACCATTGGTATGGTAAGTCGTAGGTTAGCTGGCTCAGTCTAAAATTGGGCCAGCTTAGCTTTTGTGGATTATTATTTTATATACATGGGTTGTTTAGATTTGGAGAGTCTTTCTATGAGCTTGGGCTTGACCCTTTGTACAGTATACATATTGAAAATAGGTCAAGATTGTAAGTGGTGCTGAAATATACTGAGTAAAAGCTCTTTTCTCTCAAAAATCTCTTCTTCTCTATTTCTTGATTTATTTGATCATGCTTCTATAGAGATCTCTAAGAAGTACTTCCTTGTTGCTTGATTAATCATCGACGGCCACACCAATCTATGTGGGAAGAGCGCATATTTCCAACATGATCAAGATGGAATTGACCACTCCAAGAGTTGGAGAAGAATGTATCACTGTATTTCAATATAGCAAAACCTTGATTAGGATAATCCATCAGATGGATTTGATATTTTAAAAAATAATATGAACAATTTGACCAGAGTTGATAGTTGAACTCTGAGGTGTCCTATGAGCATTTTGATCAAGGAGATGAATTATATGGAAACTATAACCGCATGGATTGTAAAGATGGTGCTCTACACATTCGACCTATCCGACCGTTAGATATCATTGCTAGATGATCACCTTGATTGGTATAAAAATTTATTCATATGCTATTGGCTTATGTTCGGATCTATGAGGTCACAAACATTAGAGCTCATGATCTGATCGGATGATTGATCAACGATTGAGAATCATTCTAGGGTTAAACAATCAATATGATTGATGTTTAACTTAGTGCAAGTGTTGCAGGAGGATTGATTAGCAATTTGATTATTAATTGACTTAATTTGATTAAGCCAAATGATTGAGATTAAGTCTAATTAAATATGATTTAATTAGATTTGATTTGGGCTTGATTGGATCAAGTCCAATTGACTTATTGGATAAGTCAAGTACAAGAAAAAACCAGTCCTAGTCTAACTAGGACTTAGGTCCATCCAATTTTCTAATTTGATTAAAAAATTAAATTAGAATTTAATTTAATTTAATTTAATTTAATTTAATGATTAATTGGATTAGAATCTAATTTAATTTGATTTAGTTGGTTTTGGTTTAATTTGGTTTAAGAAACCACTTTGACCGAGTCATAGATAGAATCCTTATAAGACTAGGATTCTTCTTTGCGCGACCTTAGTCCCGATGCCCCACATGCCTATTTTTTTTGATATTTTTTATGAAAAATCATTTTCTTCCTTATCTTCATGTACACCCTCTCTATCCCTCTCTTTCTCATATGGTAATTGAGTAGAAGACCAAGTCAAAGAAGGAGTTTGTTTTGATATTGGATTCTATGAGATAGAATCCTAACAAATCCAAACTCATCCCAAAAGGTGCCACCCCCTCTTTCAATTAATTTCTCTCTTATTTCACATAAGAAACATCTTTTCTTGTGCACCTTTTCTTGCTGGTACATGACAAAAATTATGGAGGAGACATCCAAGAGTTGGGTGCCCCATGACTTGCCCTGTTTGACCTTTCCTTATCTAGTATTTCACCTAGACAAGGACTCTTCTTTTCCTATATATTTTGAATAAATTTTGACTTAAAATTTTTATGGGTTATAGAATTTTTAGAGGACTTTGAGGTGTATGAAAATAAGGGAGAGAGAACCTCTAGGCATTAAGATTCAATAGACACAAAACTAGGTATCTAGGTGAGAGCAAAGAGAAGAAGAAGAGGGTCTTCTTCTAGGGTTGCTGTGTTCATCTCTTTCCTTCCTTCTTCCTTGAGTTTTCCAAGAGTTTCTCACATCTAAAACCTCTTCTCCTCCTTTTCTTCTTTGGAAGAGTCCAATCTAGAAGAAAGGATGCATCTAATCAACCATCGAAGAAAGATCAGTATTGTACTAGCATACTATGCTGATTTTCAGCATCTAGATTTCTAATCGTGATCGTAAGCTCATGTGGATGACTCCTAGAGGCCGGACATATGTATGGCTTGCAACTTCATCCTCAAGTCTGGATCAGTGAGTAAGAATATCTAACTCACTCAGATAATAGATCTGATCTATTATTTTTTTCATACATGCATGAGATGTAGTGTAGATCTAGGTTGATGTGATCAACCTTTCCTTCTTGTTTATTTTTGATTTTAGATTTAAATGCAATACAATAATTATATAATATGATCTTAGATATAAGAATTATCTAATATTTAGAATTAATTAGATTAGTCTTGAGTCTTTTGTTCCTGATCTAGAAAAAGTTTCAAGATCTAGCCCTAAAATCCTAGATCTGGTTCCTTCAATTGGTATCAGAACTAGGTTAATTATTATATGATTATTGATGCATGCTTGAATTATTTTTAGGTTAAATCTAATTAATAATCTGATATTTAAATCTAAAATTAAAATCTCAGATCATACGAGCTACTTTAAGGTTGTCCTGCTGTAAGATTTACCCCTTACAATGCAAAGATTATCCTAGTTCGTATAGATCTAATATTATTCATAAATTTATTAGATACGATCTAATATTATTTATAATTTATTTAATTTAAAAGTATTTTAAATCTAAAAATAAAATTTTAGATTGCACAAACTGATCTTATAAGGTTGTCCTCCTGTAAGGTTTATCTCTTATAATGAAAAGGTTGTCCTAGTACATGCTAATCTAAATCTTTGATTATAAAATCTTAGATTACATCTAAGAAATTTTATGATATGATTAAAAATATTTTAATCTAATTTTAATCATCATAAATATGTTAGATTTGATCTAAGTTGACTTATGATTGATTGATGTTTAAATTGTTTCAATTACATGAACTTGTTTAGATTAGATCTAAAGTAGTTTCATGCTCTTCTTACTTGCATTTTGATTATGAATCAAACATGCAACTTGGTTGTTAGAATTATGTTATAAAAATATTTTACAAACATTAAAATTATTTTTGAAAAGCCAAATCCCAACCCTCAGTCCAAAACCTAATTAAGAATTAAGAAGTTGTTTGATTAGGATCTAGGATTGTAAATTGAAGATCCTAAGACACGAATCATAATACATTGGGTTAAATGGGTTAGTGGGGATTAGATCCACTAATTGAGATTAGACCTAGGGTTAGATTAAAGAATGGACTTAATTAGAGAATTGACTAAATCTAATCAATTGTTGTCTTTGATTAGGTCAAGGATTCTCTAGATCAATTACAATAGTTGTAGTTGGTCAAGTCCATTTCTTTAACGAGACCCAAGATGGACTTGATTCTTGGCTACGCGGTATAGCATGAACTATTAGGTTGATCTAACTAAAACTAATTAAACCAGTTGGTGTCTAAGGTAAATCAGATCGATGGTCTTTAATTGGTAGCTTGCTTATCTGACCATTTTTTATGGTGTTTAAGGCGAGTTTTGGTGGATTCTTCCATTGATCAAACTTATCTGGCCTCTTGGTGAAATTATGTTTTGATCGGATCACTTGACTATTCGAGCTAACCCATGTCAGCTAGGTAAATTAGTTTGACTGATTTAGGTGATCCTAGACCAACCTATTAATGGTCTTCCTTAAGCTGACTTGGTGAAGTTAGTGGAAGGATCATGACAAGCTATTTCATCTTACCTTCCCTCATCTTCAAATTAAATCTTCTAAAATTATTAGATCTCTAAAATGAAATAGTTATATGATAATTGGATCATAGCCTCCCATTAAAATGGATGATAATGGGTCCATCAGTTGGATAATCATTGGAGGCCCAAAGGCCTAGTGCTTATCGATTGATGGAATTATCATTCATTATATGATCTCTTGGATATATCTTTTCTAAATGATATCAGGTGGGCCAACCAAAGTTGGGCCTGAATCATTGGTTGGATGGGCCAAGTATGGTCATGTTAATGGTTGGACCTAACTGGACCCTTTTTTAAGAAGGCCAAAGCCAACTGATCAGGGGCTGGGATAAAATTTAATTACTAGAAGTTGTTTGGAGACATAATTGGTTATGAACCTACCCTTAGATGCATATAGGTTAGCCAACTAAAGTTGGGCTCGTGTGCAGTTTATGTGGATTCTAGTATCCACTAAGAAATTAGGATAATTTCTCGAATTGAAGGTAGAGGCTATCAATTTGAATAAAATAGTGGGAGAACCTTTTGATTAAAAGTTCAAATCTTTAGGTTTAATGAATCAATTATTAATTAGGTTATAATTTTTCTTTATGCAGATATGGCCACTTTTCTATCGCTTTGATCATTGTTGGACGATGATAAGTTGGTGGAATCCAACTTCGGTAGCTGGTATCAAAAGTTAAAGATTGTCCCAGAGCATGAACGCATCCTACATGTGATAACAGATGATGCACCTGAGGAGCCAGCTGCAAATGCACGTGGAACTGTTAGAGATACTTATTAGAAGTGGCTTAGTGATCGAACCCAGTGTGCTATATTATGCTGGTTGCAATGAGTGATGAGTTCAGTAGTAGATTTGAGATGGCTCAGCCAAAGGATATGCTTCAAGTATAGGAGGATTTCTTTGGCACACCAGATGACGTGGAGAGGCATAAGACTAGTTGTGCCATCTTCAATGCTAGAATGCAGGATGGAGCCTCTATCAGCTCGATCATGTACTGTACATGATCTAGCTGATAGAGTGCTTGAGCAAGCTTGACTTTTCCTTGCACAAACAGCTTAGGAAAGATGCAATACTGAACTCGCTGCCCAAGTCTTATCTTCCATTCCTTATACATTATAGAATGTCAAAGCCTAAAGTTGACTACCACGAATTACTGGGGTTACTTCAGAACTTTGAGAAGGATCACCAGCTCTATAAGGAGTCGGTGAACTTAGTGGGAGATTCATCTTCTCATTCTCTACCCTTTGGAAAATGGAAGAAGAACAACAAGAAGAAAGCTAAGAAGGTGCAAGTTCAGACTAGGACATTTGTGCAGGGCTAGATCAGAAAAATCAAGCCCAATAAGTGTCAAGCTGAATGCTTCTTTTTCAAGAAGCAGGGGCACTAGAAGAGGAACTATCCTCAATACATTGCCTCCCTGGATCCAAATAGGTAGAGGAAGAAGCAAGTTGTTATTGGGTAAGGTATTTATATGATAACTCGTTGCAATTTCTCTATTTATGATATTACTGACTAGGTATTGGATACCAGAGGCCCTTATCATATTTGTAATTCATTGTAGAGGTTGTAGGTCAGTAGAAGATTCAAGCAAGGTGAAAGATTCCTGAATGTTGGAGATGGAAAACCAGTTCTAGTTCTAGCTTTAGAAATTTTGAAACTTGTATTGGAATCTCATACCATTATTCTTAGTGATTGCCATTTCTATCCTAGTTTCTTTTTAAATATCATTTCGGTAGGCCTTTTGACCATGAACAATTATGAAATTTTAATAAAGGAATGAGTTTGTAATTGTTAGATATGTGTGCCCTAGAAGCCAGATTGGCTGACACTTGTAAAACACTTCTAAGGGCAAAATTATAATCTTAACTATAAATAATAAAATAGATTATTTTCTATCACAATGTATATTTTAAAGTGTCTGTGATACATCCCTTGAGTTAATGGTAATGATAGTTCATTTTTTCAAGAGTTGAAAATTCAAGACATGAATTTTTATTATTAACTTATAAAATGCTCCCGACCATAGGATCATCATGAGGATGGTGATTGATCCAAAAGATCGGTGTATGATCGCTTCTTTTGGATAGATGAGTCTTGAGTCTATGGTGTAGAGACATCGGAGTGAGAGTATAGGTACTTGTTAGAGAATGAGGGCACTAAGCATGACCACCTCGAGCAGTCATGAGGAAGTCTACCTTCTCATCGATGACTGGCTCGAAGTTACAGTGGTGTGTCTGGTTCTTTGATTTGAGGTGCATCAGTAGTTTACCTTGAAGGTGTTATAGTTTGACTATACCATACTCGATCTCCTAGCCATTCGGAACCCTGAGGTGTATGTTGGCCATAGCATGTTCATTGTAGGAATTGGATTGCACCAATAGGAGATCTATCTACCTCGGTAGAAGAAGAGCAGCCCTATGATGATCATGAGAATCAAGTCCATAAAGCCCATGGCCATGGCTGAGTGAAATAATAGAAAGAGTTTCTATTAGGGTTTTCACATTAGACTTGAATCGAATGATTAATTCATATGACGGATATTAAGGTTTGATGAGATCACCTTAACCCTAAGCCGATCGGGACTCAAGATAGAGAAACTTAATTACACAGAAAACTACATCGAGAGGTTCACTTTTAATTCTGATGGGTTGCCACCATATGCTGCTAGGTGTCACTGGTGGATTTTGGGAGCAATTAGAATGATTTAGATGATTGATCATACTTGTTGTCTGAATCAGAAAAGTTTTGATCCATCAGAAGGTATTTTGATGATGTTGATGATAGAGATCACGACATATCCCATTACCATATGAAACTAAATCTAACTAGATCACCCAAATAAGGGTTTGGATCTGGATATCATCAATTGGATTAACCCAGTTCAATTGATTTGAATAAGATTCAATTAGGTTCAAGAAAATCATGCTAGCACACGATTGAGCCTAATGTTCTCCTTTAATAATCGTTAAAGCTTGTCTTGACTGAGGCAAATGTGTTTGGCCTCACTCAAGAATCTTTACTTGGTCTGACTGGAGCTTGTTTAAGTTAGAAAAGGGTTGTCTTAATTTATGAAATAAATTTGAGACAACACTTGCCATTTTTCATCACCTGCTAAATCTTGTCTTTGGACTTTGGTCAAATATTGACCTTTGATACTTAGACATCTGCCCATGTGTCATGCACCCATAAGAGAGAACCTTGGGCCTTGTCCTTCTACTAAAAAGGAGACAGGCAAGGGGTGCATGTTCAGGGAGGCGTGCGCCTCATGAGGATAAGATTTGGAGTCCCATATAGATGGGACTCCAGTTGCTTCAGGGAATCAAACTAGATGGCGCCAAGAAGACTTGTTTGACCCAGTCCTGGCATCATCTAAGGAGAGTTTTGAGGGACTCTAATCTAATTAGATCAGATGATGTCATCCCACCAATCAAATTTAGATCTGATTGCATAAAGGACCATGATTGGTCGGGATGATGTAGCACTGCATGGTGCAGTAGGGTCTATATAAACCGTATCTACGCCTAGAATAAAGAGCTTCTACCCTTAGCCCATGCCACAAAGCTTTTCTCCCTTCTTCTTCATGCCACCCTCTGGTCCTCTCTCTCTTCTCCATGCCCAAGAGATTTCGGGCATGAGTTAGGTGCGATCCAAGCAAGTGAAAGGCGACGGGAAAGATAGAAGGCAGCACTGCTGCAAGAGACAACGGTTGTTCTTCAAAAGAGTTTTTGAAAATCTTCAAGATCAAATCTAGATCTAATTTTTGAAAGATTTATTGAAAAGGAGAAGATCTCCAAATCCTATCCAAATGGATACCAGTAGAGGCCAGACGCTTGCATGGCTACGTCCAGAACCTCAGGCAAACATCGAGATCATCACAGGGTAATTGGATTACCCAAAATAAAGGTATAATTAAATTAAATTAAATTAAATTTTATTTTATTTTATTAGATAAATAAGATCAAATCTAAAAAATTTCATATCTAATTAGGATCTTAATTTTTTTTTTTTAAATATCCCTCTTGATCCAATCAGATCTGAACGAACCTGACCTGAAAAGTAAGATTTTTCCTTCACCTGATATTAGAGCCAGGTTCAAAAATTTATTAGATATAATTTTAATTTATTTTTAATCTGATAATTAGATAATTAGATGTCACATGAGATGTGATTAAAAATAAAATTAAAAAATTAAAAATTAAATAATCTAGATCTAAGATGTATGAGATGCATGACTAGACTAGGAATAGAATTATTCTATGTGTAGTCTAACATGATGATAATTTTAGTTTAATTAATTATAATTTTTAGATCTATTTATTTACTATTTTTTGATATTATAAATATTATAATTAGATCTAAAAAATAAAAAATAAATTTATTTAATTTGTTCGTATGAGATATTATAGATGCATGTTTAGATTAGTTGTAGAATAGTTCTACAAAATTATCTAGAATAAATTTTAATTTAATATGATTAAATTTAAATCTTATATTTTTAGATGTTTATGAGATAGTTTAGATCTAAAAATATGCATGATATAATACATGAGATGTATACAAAATATATTTTTTGTTAGATTAAATTTTATATATGTGATATATGATATAGATCTAACTAGTTTTGTAGATTTATCATGTTTCTGATTAAGGCATTCTCCTTGGCCGTCCGATCATAAGAACGAAGTAGGATTTAAAGATCCTATTCTTCCATTTAATGGGGTGTTCTTATGATGTATAGGGGTGTTGCGCGTTCGTCCTTAACCAGAAATCTAAAACTTATTTTCTACAAAACTCTAAATCCTGAAATCCTAAAATTTTATATACATATTTTGTTTATGAACCCTAAACTTAATTAAGAATTAAGATTATAAAACATATTAGGTCTAAAATTGAGAATTTTTAGATTTAAGATATATTCAAAAAATTGGGTTCGGGCTTGGGTAGCTCAATTAGGTCTAGCGGTTGATCAAACCGAATCAAGAGTTGGTTAGATGGGATCAAGAGTGCTTAAATTGACCAGCCTAATAGGATTAAGTTTGGGTCAAGGTCGAGTCACATGAGTGATCGATCAAGCTAAGACCTAGTTAGGCTCAGTAGTTAGAGTCTGGATTATAGGCTAATCCGATTAGTTCTAGCTCAATGATTTGGTGTCTAAGGTAAGTTTGGTAGATACGATCGATCGATTTTTAATTGAGAGCTACTCGACTCGAATGCGTTCTTGTCGAGTTAATAGCATATCCCTTCCATCGGTCTCACTTACCTAGCCATATTTGTCAGCTCAGTCCTTATCTAAGGTGGCTAACAATCCGAGCTAACCCATGCCACTAGGTTAGTCATAATGGTTATGGCTATGTCAAGTCAAGTTTAAAAAGATCTAAATCAAATCTTCCTAAGAAAAGATTAAGTCTAAGATCTTCCACCATTGTAGATGTGCAGGCTCTTTCTGGGGTTAATTATTCTCGACTAGTTATAGTGGTTCAATTGCATCGAAAAGATGCAACCATGTCTATTAGGCAGTGGATGCTATGGGCTAGAGGATCGATTGGGCTCAATATTTTGGGTACGATGAGAGACCCAATTAGGAATTCAATTTATGCAAATGGTGGGTCTAACTTAACTAAGAAGTGGATCAATATTTCAAGCACTGTGAGATTCATAAATTAGAGACCAAGCCTGGATGCACCTTGATTAGAAAATCATTGGATAAGAGTTGTTCACTCATTGGCTAACCCATCACCAATAACTGTTCGGGAAAGTGATGAGTCAGTTGGTGGGACTGCACCACCCACTAGAAATCAAAAATAGTGGAGATTTTTGCATCTCTACAAAGAGAGTGTAGGGATCCGAGAAAATAGTGGGAGCTAATTTGTTTAAAAGTCAAACCTCTAAATAAATTGGTCAAATCTTAATTATAAAATCTAACTAGAAACTTTGACTCTCTACAGAAAAAAGAAAAATGTCTACGTCCAATCCACTAGCCCATATCCTAGACACCCATAGACTGATCGAATCTAATTATAAGAATTGGCTCTGAAACTTCAAAGTTATTTTGGATTTTGAGAAGTTGACTCATGTATTGGACCAGAAACCCTCCACCTTACCAGCTCGTTCGTCTGCTGAACAGAGAGCGTCTCTTAACAAATGGATGGATAAAGATAATAAGGCCAGGTACTATATGTTGGGCTCGATGTCTGATGAGCTTCAGCATCAACATGAAGATATCAAGACTGCCCGCTAAATGTTGGCTCACCTGCAAGAGTTGTTTGGTGAACAGAGTCGCGTAGCCAAATATCAAGTCACTAAATGACTGTTTAAGACTAAAATGCGTGATGGGCAATCAATCCAAGATCATTATCTGATGATGATCAAGGACTTAGAAGAGCTTGAGAAGCTCGGAGTGAAGTTAGATCAGGATCTGCAGAATGATATAATTCTACAATCCTTGACTGATGCATATGGGTAGTTCATCATGAACTACCATATGCATAAATTTCAGAATACTCTAGCCGAGCTTATGAATATGCTGGTTACTACTGAGCTTTCTATGAAAGGTTCTAAAGGCTCAGTACTTACTATGGAATGAACTTCTTCCAAAAAAAGTTTTTTTGGAAAGGAGAAGTCTGTGAAAAAATAAAAGGTGGAAGGAGGAAAGAAAACGAAGACAGAGCTGAAGAAGAAGGCCGCTAACAAAGAAAAGTATTTTCATTATAATACTAATGGCCATTGGAAGCAAAACTATCCTATATACCTAGCCACCCTGAAGAATAAGAAGGAGACAGGTCCTTCTAGAGGTATGCTCATTATTGAATCTAACCTTATAATTTCTTTTACATCCAGTTGGGTGCTTGACTCTAGTTTTAGTGCTCATTTGAGCAGTTCCATATAGGATCTTGAGGATAGCAGAAGATTGAGGAATGGTGAGATGATCCTATGCATCAAAAATGGAGCAAGGGTTGTTACTGTGGTCGTGGGAACCTATCCTCTTCCACTATCGTCTAGCTTAGATTTGAAGGAGAAATGCTGATTTTTTGGATCAAGTTCGTTAAGATCTAATCAGATCAAGAGAGATATTTCAAAAATTTCTCTCAAGCATCCATATCAGATCTGAGATGTTTTAGATCTAATTTTATAGATCTAAAAATAAAAATAAAAATAAATTAGATCTAATTTAATTTATATCTTGAAGTGGGTAATCTGATTATCCTTTGATGATCCTACTGAATGCCTAAGATTCTAGATCTAGCCATGCAAGCTCCTGATCTCTACCTATATCCACTCAGGCTGAACTTAGAGATCTTTTTCTTCTTTTCCACCTCTCCAAAAATTAGATCTGTATCTAATTTGGAGAATCTTCAAAACTCCTTCTGAAGATCAACACTCGTCTCTGTAGCAGTGCTGCCTTCTTCCCTTCTCGTCAACTTTTACTTGCTTGGATCGTGCCAAACTGGAGCCCAACTTCCCTTGGGCATGGAGAGGAGAGAGAGGATCAAAAGATGGCATAAAGAAGGAAGACGGGTAGCCTTGGGGAATGGGCAAGGAGGAACTCTCTTAAAGTTGGGTGCAGATAAGGTTTATTTATAGACCCTACTGCACCATGTAGTGCCACATCATGCTAGCCAATCGCGTTGCTTCATGCAATTAGATCTAAATCTAATTAGTGGAATGACATCATCTGATCCAATCAGATGAGAGCCTCATAAATTCATGTTAGATATATGTGCCCTAGAAGCCAGAATTGGCTGACACTTGTAATACACTTCTAGGGGCAAAATTATAATTTTGACTATAATGAATAAAATGGGTTATTTTCTATCACATATGTGTATTTAGTATCTGTGATACATCCTTTGAGTTAATAGTAATGATAATTCATATTTTCAAGAGTTGAAAATTTAAGACATGAATAATCATTGTTAACTCATAAAATGCTCCCGACCATAGGATCATCATGAGGATGGTGATTGATCTGGAAGGTTGGTGTACAATCGCTTCTCTTTAGTAGATGAGTCTTGAGTCTATGGTGTGAAGACACCGGAGTGAGAGTACAGGTACTCGTTAGAGAATGAGGGCACTGAGCGTGACCACCTCGAGTAGTCATTAGGGAGTCTACCTTCTCGTCAATGACTGACTCGATGCTGCAGTAGTGTGTCTGGTTCTTTAACCTGAGGTGCATCGACAGTTCACCTTGAGGGTGTTATAGTTTGACTACACCATTACTCGGTCTCCTAGCCATATGGAACCCTGAGGTGTATGTTGGCTATAGCATGTTCATTGTAGGAACTGGATGGCATCAAGATGGAATCTATCTACCTCGGTGGTAGAGGAGCAGCCCTATGATAATCATGAGAATCAAGTCCAAGAAGTCCATGGCCATGGCAGAGTGAAATAATAGAAAGAGTTTCTATTTAGATTTTCACATCGGACTCGAATCGAATGATTACATCATATGACAGAGACTAGGGTTTGACGAGTTTACCTTAACCCTAATCTGATCGGGGCTCAAGATAGAAGAACTTAATCACACAGGTAGCTGCACCAAGAGGTTTGCATTCAGCTCTGATGGGTTGCCACCATATACTGCTAGGTGTCACTGGTGGATTTTGGGAGCAATTAGAATGATTTAGATGATCGATCATTCTAGCTGTTCGAATCAGAAGAGTTCTGATCCATCGAAAGGAGTTTCGATGATGTCGATGATAGAGATCATGACATATCCCATTACCATACAGAACTGAACCTAACTGGGTCACACAAACAAGGGTTTGAATCTGGTGATCATCAATTGAACTAATCCAGTTCAATTGATCTGAATGAGATTTAATTAGGTTCAAGAAAATCATGCTAGCACTCGATTGAACCTAACATTCTTCTTTTACTATCATAAATAAGTTGTCCTGTCTGAGCCAAAGGAGTTTGTGCTCAATCAGAGGCCTTCATATGGTCTGACTGGAGGTAGTCCAAGTCAAAAAAGGTTGTCTTATTTTGTAAGACATTACCTACCATTTTTGGTCACCTACCATTTCTTGTTCTTTGACTTTGGTTAAAAGTCTACCTTTGACTGGTCAAACGTTGACCATTGACACTTTGACTTTTGACTACATGTCACGCACCTATTAGAGAGTTGGTGGGGGCCTGTCCCCTACTAGAACCTGGCAAGGAGGAGGGTGCACGCCACTCTAGGCATGCGCTTATGTTGGGGGCGCCTTGGGGTCCTTGTTGGACAAGGACTCCACCTCCCTTTTGAGTTCCAATTAGAGTTCTTCTAAGAATCTAGTTTGACTGGTCTTAGGCACCCTCTAAGGTGGAATCTAGGAGACTCTATTCCCACCAATCAGATTTAGATCTGATTTCACAAGGAGTTATGATTGATTGGAAAGAAGAGAAGTTGGATCACAGTCAGTCTATAAATAAGACCCTGTGCCCAACTTAAATTACATGAGATTATTGAATCAGAATTCCCCACACCCCTAGGCTGCCTCTGAAGGAAAATCCTGATTTCCCGGTCTAGGTTCGTCCAGATCTGATTAGATCAAGAGATATATTTCAAAAATTTTTTCTCTTGATCTCAATCAGATCTTGATATGTTTTAGATCTGATTCTTATTATTTTAATAAATAAAATAAAATAAGATAAATTAAATCAAATTTAATTTACCTAATTTGGGTAATCCTATTACCCTGTAGATGATCCTGATTGCAGCGGAAGGTTCTGGATCTTAGCCACGCAAGCGCCTGGCCTCTACCGGTATCCACTCGGGTTGGATCTGGAGATCCTCTTCTTCTCTATCACACCTCCAAAAATCAGATCTGGATCTGATCTGGAGGATCTTCAAAACTCTTTTGAAGATCTGCAGTCGTCCTTTTGCAGCAGCGCAGCCTTCTTGCTTTTGATCGCCTTTCCTTGATCTGAATCGCACCAACCTAAGTCCAAAACACCTTTTGGACGTGGAGAGCAAGGGGAGAAGAGACTATGGCATGGAGAAGGAGGGGAGAGGCAGCCTTGGGGCGTGGGGTTTCTCAATTGAATTGCATTCGCATAGAATCTGAGTTGGGCGTAGGGTCTTATTTATAGACTAAGCATGATCCAACTCCTCTTCCTCTCAACCAATCACAACCCTTTGTGAAATCAGATCTAAATCTGATTTTGGAATGGACTTCTTCAAAAGAAAGTCTTATGGAAAGAAAAAGAAGTCTGTGAAAAAGCAAAAGGTGGAAGGATCAAAGAAGAAGAAGGCAGAGCCGAAGAAAAAGGCCGATGGCAAAGGAAAGTGTTTCCATTGCAACAGCGACGGCCATTGGAAGCGGAACTGCCCTACTTACCTGGCCACCCTGAAGAACAAGAAGGAAGGTCCTTCTGGAGGTATGCTCGTTATTGAGTCTAACCTTACGGTTTCTTCTGCATCCAGTTGGGTGCTTGACTCTGGTTCTAGTGCTCATCTGTGCACTTCCATGCAGGGTCTTGAGGATAGCAGGAGGCTGAGGGATGGAGACATGATCCTACGCATCGGTAATGGAGCAAGAGTTGCTGCAGTAGCCGTGGGAACATACCCTCTTCGATTACCATCTGGTTTAGACTTAGTTTTGAAAGACTGTTATTATGTGCCTGCAGCTAGCAGGAATTTGATTTCTGTTTCATGCTTAGCACAAGAAGGCTATGTGATTACCTTCTTTAAGGACCATTGTAACATTCTTTATGAAAGAAATAAAATTGCAAATGGTTTCCTTATTAATGGTCTTTATCAGCTACATATTGATGTACCTGTTCTAACTATCGAGCAAAATGTGAATGCCAAACGACCTAGGGATAGTCCAAACGACAGATATCTATGGCACCTGAGATTAGGTCATATAGCAGAAGATAGGATCAACAAATTGGAGAAAAATGGGCTATTGAGTCCATTGACTTTTGAGTCATATCCAACTTGTGAATCCTGTCTTCAAGGCAAAATGACTAAACTTCCTTTTGTTGGACATGGGGAGAGGGCCACAGATCTCCTTGCCCTAGTACATACTGTGTGCGGCCCATTTGATGTGCCGGCTAGAGGCAATTTTGTCTACTTCATTACCTTTATCGATGATCTGTCTAGGTATGGGTATGTGTATCTTATGAGACACAAGTCTGAAGCTTTTGAAAAGTTCAAAGAATTCAGACATGAAGTAGAAAAACAAACTGAAAAATCCATTAAGGTTCTTCGATCTGATCAAGGAGGTGAATACCTTAGCCGGGAATTCCTAGACTATCTAAAGGAAAATGGCATAGTCTCTCAATGGACTCCACCAGGAACACCTCAACTCAACGGGGTTTCAGAATGGAGAAATCGGACTCTATTGGATATGGTTCGATCCATGATGAGCTTCACAGACCTCCCTGATTTTCTTTGGGGACACTCATTGTTAACTTCAATTTATCTACTGAATAGGGTTCCCTCTAAAACCGTTCCTACCACACCGTATGAGATATGGCACGGTAAGAAACCAAGTCTGAGTCATCTCAGAATTTGGGGTTGTCCGGCTCATGTCAAAAGACAACAAGCGGACAAGTTAGAGTTTAGGTCCTTTAGAGCTCGATTCATAGGATATCCTAAAGAGTCATTAGGATACTATTTCTACATTCCAGAAGACCACAATGTGATTGTGAGTCGACATGCCATCTTTCTTGAAAAATAGTTTATTCAAGATAGCGGCATTGGAAAGCAGATCAAGCTTGATGAGAAAGTCTCACAAGTACAACGAGCTAAGGACCAATTGGAACCAAATCAGGTTGAGCCAATAAGAACACTACCTCCTCCACCTCGTAGATCGGAAAGAGTTTTCCCGTCCCCCTGAAAGATACTTAGGTATTATTTCAGAGGAAGTAGAGAAAATGTTCCTCGTAGGTAATGGTGCTCATGGTGATGATCCCAAAACCTACAACGAGGCGATATCAGATATCGACTCCGAGAAATGGCTAGAGGCAATGCAGTCAGAAATTGACTCGATGCACTCAAACCAAGTCTGGACCTTGGTAGATCCACCAGAAGGTATAGTACCTATTGGGTGTAAATGGATCTTCAAGAGAAAGATTGGTGCAGATGGGAATGTGGAGACATTCAAGGCTAGACTAGTGGCAAAAGGTTATAGTCAACGCGAAGGCATTGACTATCAGGATACCTTTTCCCCAGTAGGCTATGCTAAAATCCATCCGCACATTGCTTGCCGTTGCAGCCTATTTCGATTATGAAATATGGCAAATGGACGTGAAAATGGCATTCTTAAATGGATATCTTGAGGAAGATATCTATATGGAACAGCCGCTAGGTTTCACATCCAGTGATACTGATCACAAGGTTTGCAAGCTGCAAAGGTCCATATATGGACTTAAGCAAGCATCTCGGAGCTGGAACACTCGTTTCAATGATGTGATCAAAAAGTTTGGTTTCATCAAAAATGAAGAGGAACCATGTGTTTTCAAAAAGGGTCAGTGGGAGCGCTGTTGTCTTCCTCGTATTGTACGTGGATGACATCCTCCTTATTGGGAATGATATTCCCATGTTGACAACAGTCAAATTATGGTTGTCCAAGGAATTCTCCATGAAAGACCTAGGTGAAGCATCCTTTATTCTAGGAATTAAGGTCTATAGGGATAGACCGAATAGGATGCTAGGACTTTCACAGAAGATGTACATAGAGGAAAGTACTAAAGAGGTTTAGTATGGAAAACTCTAAGAGGGGATTAATACCCTTCAGACATGGTATTCATCTTTCCAAGAAGATGTGCCCTAGCACAC
This sequence comes from Cocos nucifera, assembly GCA_006176705.1. Lineage (NCBI taxonomy): Eukaryota > Viridiplantae > Streptophyta > Magnoliopsida > Arecales > Arecaceae > Cocos > Cocos nucifera. The sequence continues at coordinate 57,249 of QRFJ01003209.1, forward strand.
CTGAGGAAATAGAACGCATGAGCAAGATCCCTTATGCTTCTGCAATAGGGAGCCTCATGTATGCCATGCTATGTACACGACCTGATATAGCCCATGCTGTGAGTGTCACAAGCAGATATCAGTCAAATCCAGGTGAAGAACACTGGACTTCTGTGAAATGTATCCTTAAGTACTTGAGAAGAACTAAGGATATGATGTTGGTCTTTGGTAATGGAGAACTCCAAGTCCAGGGATACACAGACTCGGATTTCATGTCCGATATAGATGATCGAAAGTCGACATCTGGGAGTCTGTTTGTGTGCAATGGTGGTGCTGTCAGCTGGAAGAGTTCCAAGCAAACGGTGATAGCAGATTCCACCATGGAAGCAGAATATATCGCTGCATCAGAGGCTGCAAAGGAAGCATTCTGGTACAAGAAGTTTGCTGCAGAAATCGGAGTAATGCCATCAGATGCCATTCCTCTATACTGCGACAACAATGGCGCCATAGCCCTTGCTAAGGAGCCGAGGTCTCACCAGAAAATCCAAGCACATTGAGCGGCGATATCCACCTCATCCGCGATTACCTCGAGAAAGGGTTACGTCGAGGTCAAGAGAGTCAACTCCACAGATAATGTGGCAGACCCACTTACAAAGCCGTTGGGCCAGCAGAAGATCGAAGCCCACCTTGAGAAGATGGGACTTAGACTTGTAGCCAATTGGCTTTAGGACAAGTGGGAGATTGTTAGATATATGTGCCCTAGAAGCCAGAATTGGCTGACACTTGTAATACACTTCTAGGGGCAAAATTATAATTTTGACTATAATCAATAAAATGGGTTATTTTCTATCACATATGTGTATTTAGTGTCTGTGATACATCCTTTGAGTTAATGGTAATGATAATTCATATTTTCAAGAGTTGAAAATTTAAGACATGAATAATCATTATTAACTCATAAAATGCTCCCGACCATAGGATCATCACGAGGATGGTGATTGATCCGGAAGGTTGGTGTACAATCGCTTCTCTTTAGTAGATGAGTCTTGAGTCTATGGTGTGGAGACACCGGAGCGAGAGTACAGGTACTCGTTAGAGAACGAGGGCACTGAGCGTGACCACCTCGAGTAGTCATTAGGGAGTCTACCTTCTCGTCAATGACTGACTCGATGCTGCAGTAGTGTGTCTGGTTCTTTGACCTGAGGTGCATCGGTAGTTCACCTTGAGGGTGTTATAGTTTGACTACACCATTACTCGGTCTCCTAGCCATATGGAACCCTGAGGTGTATGTTGGCTATAGCATGTTCATTGTAGGAACTGGATGGCATCAAGATGGAATCTATCTACCTCGGTGGTAGAGGAGCAGCCCTATGATAATCATGAGAATCAAGTCCAGAAGTCCATGGCCATGGCAGAGTGAAATAATAGAAAGAGTTTCTATTTAGATTTTCACATTGGACTCGAATCGAATGATTACATCATATGACAGAGACTAGGGTTTGACGAGTTTACCTTAACCCTAATCTGATCGGGGCTCAAGATAGAAGAACTTAATCACACAGGTAGCTGCACCAAGAGGTTCGCATTCAGCTCTGATGGGTTGCCACCATATACTGCTAGGTGTCACTGGTGGATTTTGGGAGCAATTAGAATGATTTAGATGATCGATCATTCTAGCTGTTCGAATCAGAAGAGTTCTGATCCATCGAAAGGAGTTTCGATGATGTCGATGATAGAGATCATGACATATCCCATTACCATATAGAACTGAACCTAACTGGGTCACACAAACAAGGGTTTGAATCTGGTGATCATCAATTGAACTGATCTAGTTCAATTGATCTGAATGAGATTCAATTAGGTTCAAGGAAATCGTGCTAGCACTCGATTGAACCTAACGTTCTTCTTTTGCTATCATAAATAAGTTGTCCTGTCTGAGCCAAAGGAGTTTGTGCTCAATCAGAGGCCTTCATATGGTCTGACTGGAGGTTGTCCAAGTCAGAAAAGGTTGTCTTATTTTATAAGACATTACCTGCCATTTTTGGTCACCTGCCATTTCTTGTTCTTTGACTTTGGTCAAAAGTCTACCTTTGACTGGTCAAATGTTGACCATTGACACTTTGACTTTTGACCACATGTCATGCACCTATTGGAGAGCTGGTGGGGGCCTGTCCCCCTACCAGAACCTAGGCAAGGAGAAGGGTGCATGCCACCCTAGGCGTGTGCCCAAGTTGGAGGCGCCTAGGAGTCCTTGTTGGACAAGGACTCCATCTCCTTTTTGGATTCCAATTAGAGTTCTTCTAAGAACCAACTTTGACTGGTCTTAGGCGCCCTCTAAGGAGGAATCCAGGGGTCTCTATTCCCACCAATCAGATTTAGATCTGATTTCATAAAGGGTTGTGATTGGTTGGGAGGAAGAGGAGTTGGATCACGCTTAGTCTATAAAAAGGACCCTATGCCCAACTCAGTTTAAGATTCAATTGAGAATTGAAAACTCCACGCCCCAAGGCTGCCTCTCCCCTCCCTCTCCATGCCAAACCACCTTCTCCCCTTGCTCTCCACATCCAAAAGGAGTTTTGGACCTTGGTTGGTGCGATTCAGATCAAAGAAAGGCGATCAAAAGTAAGAAGGCTGCGCTGCTGCAAAGGACTACTGCTCATCTTCAAAAAGAGTTTTGAAGATCCTCCAGATCAGATCCAGATCTAATTTTTGGAGGCATGATAGAGAAGAAGAGGATCTCCAAATCCAACCCGAGTGGATACCGATAGAGGCCAGGCGCTTGCATGGCTAAGATCCAGAACCTTCCGCTGCAAACAGGATCATCAACAGGGTAATAGGATTACCCAAATCAGGTAAATTAAATTTGATTTAATTTATCTT
>QRFJ01003209.1:60132-117419 GCA_006176705.1 Cocos nucifera
AAGAGAGATATCTGATTGATGGCCAAGATAGGAAGGACTTAATCACACAGGTAGCTGCACCAAGAGGTTTGCATTCAGCTCTGATGGGTTGCCACCATATACTGCTAGGTGTCACTGATGGATTTTGGGAGCAATTAGAATGATTTAGATGATCGATCATTCTACGCTGTTCGAATCAGAAAAGTTCTGATCCATCGAAAGGAGTTTCGATGATGTCGATGATAGATATGATCTGACATATCCTATTACCATAGCAAGAACTGAACCTAACTGGTCAACAAACAAGGGTGAATTTGGTATCATCTAATTGAACTAATCCAGTTCAATGATCTGAATGAGATTTAATTAGGTTCAAGAAAATCATGCTAGCACTCGATTGAACCTAACATTCTTCTTTTTACTATCATAAATAAGTTGTCCTGTCTGAGCCAAAGGAGTTTGTGCTCAATCAGGGCCTTCATATGGTCTGACTGGAGGTAGTCCAAGTCAAAAAAGGTTGTCTTATTTTGTAAGCATTACCTACCATTTTTGGTCACCTACCATCTTCTTGTTCTTGCTTTGGTTAAAGTCTACCTTGACCGGTCAAACGTTGACCATTGACACTTTGACTTTTGACTACATGTCACGCACCTATTAGAGAGTTGGTGGGGCCTGTCCCCTACTAGAACTGGCAAGGAGGAGGGTGCACGCCACTCTAGGCATGCGCTTATGTTGGGGGCGCCTTGGGGTCCTTGTTGGACAAGGACTCACCTCCTTTTGAGTTCCAATTAGAGTTCTTCTAAGAATCTAGTTTGACGGTCTAGGCACCCTAGCAAGTGGAATCTAGGAGACTCTATTCCCACCAATCAGATTTAGATCTGATTTCACAAGGAGTTAATGATGATTGGAAGAGAGAATTGGATCACAGTCAGTCTATAAAATAAGACCCTGTGCCCAACTTAAATTACATGAGATTATTGAATCAGAATTCCCCACACCCCTAGGCTGCCTCTGAAGGAAAATCCTGATTTCCCGGTCTAGGTTCGTCCAGATCTGATTAGATCAAGAGATATATTTCAAAAATTTTTTCTCTTGATCTCAATCAGATCTTGATATGTTTTAGATCTGATTCTTATTATTTTAATAAATAAAATAAAATAAGATAAATTAAATCAAATTTAATTTACCTAATTTGGGTAATCCTATTACCCTGTAGATGATCCTGATTACAGTGGAAGGTTCTGGATCTTAGCCACGCAAGCGTCTGGCCTCTACCGGTATCCACTCAGGTTGGATCTGGAGATCCTCTTCTTCTCTATCATGCCTCCAAAAATCAGATCTGGAGGATCTTCAAAACTCTTTTGAAGATCTGCAGTCGTCCTTTTGCAGCAGCGCAGCCTTCTTACTTTTGATCGCCTTTCCTTGATCTGAATCGCACCAACCTAAGTCCAAAACACCTTTTGGACGTGGAGAGCAAGGGGAGAAGAGACTATGGCATGGAGAAGGAGGGGAAAGGCAGCCTTGGGGCATGGGGTTTCTCAATTGAATTGCATTCGCATAGAATCTGAGTTGGGCGTAGGGTCTTATTTATAGACTAAGCATGATCCAACTCCTCTTCCTCTCAACCAATCACAACCCTTTGTGAAATCAGATCTAAATCTGATTGGTTGGAATGGACTTCTTTCAAAAGAAAGTCTTATGGAAAGAAAAAGAAGTCTGCGAAAAAGCAAAAGTGGAAGGAGCAAAGAACAAGAAGGCAGAGCCGAAGATGAAAGCCGCTGGCAAAGGAAGGTGTTTCCATTGCAACAGCGACGGCCATTGGAAGCGGAATTGCCCTACTTACCTGGCCATCCTGAAAAATAAGAAGGAAGGTCCTTCTGGAGGTATGCTTGTTATTGAGTCTAACCTTACGATTTCTTCTGCATCCAGTTGGGTGCTTGACTCTGGTTCTAGTGCTCATCTATGCACTTCCATGCAGGATCTTGCAAATAGCAGGAGGTTGAGGGATGGAGACATGATCCTACACATCGATAATGGAGCAAAAGTTGCTGCAGTAGTCGTGGGAACATACCCTCTTTGATTACCGTCTGGTTTAGACTTAGTTTTGAAAGACTGTTATTATGTGCCTGCAGCTAGTAGGAATTTGATTTCTATTTCATGCTTAGCACAAGAAGGCTATGTGATTACCTTATTTAAGGACCACTATACATTCTTTATGAAAAAATAAATTGCAAAATGATTTTCTTATAATGGTCTTTATCAGCTACATATTGATGTACCTATTCTAACTATCCGAGCAAAACGTAGATGCCAAATGACCTAGGGATAGTCCAAACGACAGATATCTATGGCACCTGAGATTAGGTCATATAGCAGAAGATAGGATCAACAAATTGAAGAAAAATGGGCTAATGAGTCCATTGACTTTCGAGTCATATCCAACTTGTGAATCTTGTCTTCAAGGCAAAATGACTAAACTCCCTTTTGTTGGACATGGGGAGAGGGCATAGATTCTCCTGCCTAGTCATACAAGATGTGTGCGGCCATTTTGATGTGTCGGCTAGAGATAATTTTGTCTACTTCTTACCTTATCGATGATCTATCTAGGTATGGGTATGTGTATCTTATTAGACACAAGTCCTGAAAGCTTTTGAAAAGTTCAAAGATTCAGACATGAAGTAGAAAAATAAACTAGAAACTCATTAAGTTCTTCGATCAGATCGGGAGGTGAATACCTTAGCCAGGAATTCCTAGACATCTAAAGAAAATGGCATAGTCTCTCAATGGACTCCACCAGGAACACCTCAACTCAACGGGATTTCAGAATGGAGAAATTGGATCCTATTGGATATGGTTCGATCCATGATGAGCTTCACAGACCTTCTTGATTTTCTTTGGGGACACTCATTGTTAACTTCAATCTATCTACTGAATAGGGTTCCCTCTAAAACCATTCCTACCACACCGTATGAGATATGGCATGGTAAGAAACCAAGTCTGAGTCATCTCAGAATTTGGGGTTGTCCAACTCACGTCAAAAGACAACAAGCGGACAAGTTAGAGTTTAGGTCCTTTAGAGCTCGATTCATAGGATATCCTAAAGAGTCATTAGGATACTATTTCTACATTCCAGAAGACCACAATGTGATTGTGAGTCGACATGCCATCTTTCTTGAAAAATAGTTTATTCAAGATAGCGGCATTGGAAAGCAGATTAAGCTTGATGAGAAAGTCTCATAAGTACAACAAGCTAAGGACCAATTGGAACCAAATCAAGTTGAGCCAATAAGAACACTACCTCCTCCACCTTGTAGATCGAAAAGAATTTTTCGTCCCCCTGAGAGATACTTAGGTATTATTTCAGAGGAAGTAGAGAAAATATTCCTCGTAGGTAATGGTGCTCATGGTGATGATCCCAAAACCTACAACGAGGCGATATCAGATATCGACTCCGAGAAATGGCTAGAGGTAATGCAGTCAGAAATTGACTCGATGCACTCAAACCAAGTCTGGACCTTGGTAGATCCACCAGAAGGTATAGTACCTATTGGGTGTAAATGGATCTTCAAGAGAAAAATTGGTGCAAATGGGAATGTGGAGACATTAAAGGCTAGACTAGTGGCAAAAGGTTATAGTCAATGCGAAGGCATTGACTATCAGGATACCTTTTCCCAAGTGGCTATGCTGAAATCCATCCGCACATTGCTTGCCGTTGCAGCCTATTTCGATTATAAAATATGGCAAATGGATGTGAAAATGGCATTCTTTAATGGATATCTTGAGGAAGATATCTATATGAAACAATCGCTAGGTCTCACATCCAGTGATACTGATCACAAGGTTTGCAAGCTGCAAAGGTCCATATATGGACTTAAGCAAGCATCTCGGAGCTGGAACACTCGTTTCAATGATGTGATCAAAATGTTTGGTTTCATCAAAAATGATGAGGAACCGTGTGTTTTCAAAAGGGTCAGTGGGAGCACTGTTGTCTTCCTCGTATTGTACGTGGATGACATCCTCCTTATTGGGAATGATGTTCCCATGATGACAACAGTTAAATTATGGTTGTCCAAGGAATTCTCAATGAAAGACCTAGGCGAAGCATCCTTTATTCTAGGAATTAATTTCTATAGGGATAGACCGAATAGGATGCCGAAACTTTCACAGAAGATGTACATAGAGAAAGTACTAAAGAGGTTTAGTATGGAAACTCTAAGAGGGGATTAATACCCTTCAGACATGGTATTCATCTTTCCAAGAAGATGTGCCCTAGCACACCTGAGGAAATAGAACGCATGAGCAAGATCCCTTATGCTTCTACAATAGGGAGCCTCATGTATGCCATGCTATGTACACGACCTGATATTGCCTATGCTGTGAGTGTCACAAGCAGATATCAGTCAAATCCAGGTGAAGAACACTGAACTTCTGTGAAATGTATCCTTAAGTACTTAAGAAGAACTAAGGATATGATGTTGGTCTTTGGTAATGGAGAACTCCAAGTCCAGGGATACACAAACTCGGATTTCATGTCTGATATAGATGATCGAAAGTCGACATCTGGGAGTCTGTTTGTGTGCAATGGTGGTGCTGTCAGCTAGAAGAGTTCCAAGCAAATGGTGATAGCAGATTCCACCATGGAAGCAGAATATATCGCTGCATCAAAGGCTACGAAGGAAGCATTTTGGTACAAAAAGTTTGCTGCAAAAATCGAAATAATGCCATCAGATGCCATTCCTCTATACTGCGACAATAATGGTGCCATAGTCCTTGCTAAGGAGCCGAGGTCTCACCAAAAATCCAAGCATATTGAGCGGCGATACCACCTCATCCGTGATTACCTCGAGAAGGGTTACGTCGAGGTTAAGAGAGTCAACTACACAGATAATGTGGCAGACCCACTTACAAAGTCGTTGGACCAGCAGAAGATCGAAGCCCACCTTGAGAAGATGGGACTTAGACTTGTAGCCAATTGGCTTTAGGATAAGTGGGAGATTGTTAGATATATGTGCCCTAGAAGCAAGAATTGGCTGACACTTGTAATACACTTCTAGGGGCAAAATTGTAATTTTGACTATAATGAATAAAATGGGTTATTTTCTATCACATATGTGTATTTAGTGCCTGTGATACATCCTTTGAGTTAATGGTAATGAATAATTCATATTTTCAAGAGTTGAAAATTTAAGACATGAATAATCATTGTTAACTCATAAAATGCTCCCGACCATAGGATCATCATGAGAATGGTGATTGATCCGGAAGGTTGGTGTACAATCGCTTCTCTTTAGTAGATGAGTTTTGAGTCTACGGTGTGGAGACACCAAAGCGAGAGTACAGGTACTCGTTAGAGAACGAGGGCACTGAGCGTGATCTCCTCGAGTAGTCATTAGGGAGTCTACCTTCTCGTCAATGACTGACTCGATGCTACAGTAGTGTGTCTGGTTCTTTGACCTGAGGTGCATCGGTAGTTCACCTTGAGGGTGTTATAGTTTGACTACACCATTACTCGGTCTCCTAGCCATATGGAATCCTGAGGTGTATGTTGGCTATAGCATGTTCATTGTAGGAACTGGATGGCATCAAGATGGAATCTCTATCTACCTCGATGGTAGAGGAGCAGCCCTATGATAATCATGAGAATCAAGTCCAAGAAGTCCATGGCCATGGCAGAGTGAAATAATAGAAAGAGTTTCTATTTAGATTTTCACATCGGACTCGAATCGAATGATTACATCATATGACAGAGACTAGGGTTTGACGAGTTTACCTTAACCCTAATCTGATCGGGGCTCAAGATTGAAGGACTTAATCACACAGGTAGCCGCACCAAGAGGTTCTTATTAAGCTCTGATGGGTTGCCACCATATACTGCTAGGTGTCACTGGTGGATTTTGGGAGCAATTAGAATAATTTAGATGATCGATCATTCTAGCTGTTCGAATCAGAAGAGTTTTGATCCATCGAAAGAAGTTTCGATGATGTCGATGATAGAGATCATGACATATCCCATTACCATACAGAACTGAACCTAACTGGGTCACACAAACAAGGGTTTGAATTTGGTGATCATCAATTGAACTGATCCAATTCAATTGATCTGAATGAGATTTAATTAGGTTCAAGGAAATCGTGCTAGCACTCGATTGAACCTAACGTTCTTCTTTTACTATCATAAATAAGTTGTCCTATCTGAGCCAAAGGAGTTTGTGCTCAATCAGAGGCCTTCATATGGTCTGACTGGAGGTAGTCCAAGTCAAAAAAGGTTGTCTTATTTTGTAAGATATTACCTGCCATTTTTGGTCACCTGCCTTTTCTTGTTCTTTGACTTTGGTTAAAAGTCTACCTTTGACTGGTCAAACGTTGACCATTGACACTTTGACTTTTGACCACATGTCATGCACCTATTGGAGAGCTGGTGGGGGCCTGTCCTCCTGCTAGAACCTAGCAAGGAGGAGGGCGGATGCCACCCTAGGCATGCGCCTAAGTTGGAGGCACCCTAGAGTCCTTGTTAGACAAGGACTCCACCTCCCTTTTGGATTCCAATTAGAGTTTTTCTAAGAATCCAGTTTGACTGGTCTTAGGTGCCCTCTAAGGAGGAATCCAAGGGACTCTATTCCCACCAATCAGATTTAGATTTGATTTCATAAAGATTTGTGATTGATTGGGAAGAAGAGAAGTTGGATCACAGTCAGTCTATAAATAAGACCCTGTGCCCAACTCAAATTACATGAGATTATTGAATCAAAATTCCCCATGCCCTTAGGCTGTCTCTGCCCTCCTTCTCCATGCCAAACAACTTTCTCCCCTTGCTCTCCACGTCCAAAAGGAGTTTTGGATTTTTGTTGGTGCGATTCAAGCAAGAGAAAGGTGATCAAAAGCTAGAAGGCTGCACTGCTGCAAAGGACGACTGCTGATCTTCAAAAGAAGTTTTGAAGATCCTCCAGATTAGATCCAGATCTGATTTCTGGAGGCGTGATAGAGAAAAAGAGGATCTCCAGATCCAGCCCGAGTGGATATCGGTAGAGGCCAAGCGCTTGCGTGGCTAGATCCAGAACCTTTTGCTGCATACAGGATCATCAATGGGTAATTGGATTACCCAAATCAGATAAATTTAATTTAATTTAATTTATCTTTATTTTATTTTATTTATTAAAATAATAAGAATCAGATCTGAAACATTCCAGATCTGATATAGATCAAAGAGAAAAATTTTTAAAATATATCTCTTGATCTGAGCAGATCTGAACGACCTAGACCAGGAAATCAGGATTTTCCTTTAATTCATCCTTAGATGGTGCCTAAGACTGGTCAAAGTCTATAGGTAAGGGTTACCTAAGTTGAATCCAAGAAGCAACTTGGAGTCCCATCCGTATGGAACTCCAGGCGACCCTATCCATGGGCGCACGCCATCCTAGGTGTGCACCTCCTCCTTTTCAAATTTTAGTAAGGGACAAGCCCTTATCTGCTCTCCAATAAGTGCATGACACATGGGTAGATTTCCAAGGATCAAAGGTCAATGTTTGACCAAAGTTAAAGGACAAGAATTAGCAGATGATGAAAAATAGCAGGTGTTGTCTTAAATTTATCTTATAAATTAAGATAATCCTTTTCTAACCTTGACAAGCTCTAGTCCGATCAAGTAAAGGTACCTAAGTGAGCACAAATACATTTGGCTTTGTCGAGATAATTTTTAATGATAGTAAAAGGAGAATGTTAGGTTCAATCATGTACTAGCATGATTTTCTTGAACCTAATTGAATCTAATTCAAATCAATTGAACTGGGTTAGTCTAATTGATGATATCCAAATTCAAATCCTTATTTGTGTGATCTAGTTAGGTTCAGTTCTGTATGGTGATGGGATATGTCATGATCTCCATCATCGATATCATCAAAACTTCTTTCGATGGATCAGAACTCTTCTGATTCAGACAATTGAAATGATCGATTATCTAAATCATTCTAATTGCTTCCAAAATTTACCAATGACACCTAGCAGTATATGGTGGCAACCCATCAAAACTAAAAATGAACCTCTCAGTGTAGCTACTTATGTGATTAAATTCTTCTATCTTGAGCCCCAATCAGATTAGGGTTAAGGTGAACTCATCAAACCCTAATTTCTATCATATGATTTAATCATTTGATTCATGTCCGATGTGAAAATCTTAATAGAAACTCTTTCTATTATTTCACTCTCTGCCATGGCCATAGGCTTGTGGACTTGATTATCATAATCATCATAGGGCTGCTCCTCTTCCTCTGAGGTAGATAGATTCCCTCTTGGTGTAATCCAATTCCTACAATGAACATGCTATAGCCAACATACACCTCAGGATTCCAAATGGATAGGACATCGAATCATGGTGTAGTCAAACTATAACTCCCTCAAGGTGAACTGTCGATGCACCTCAGATCAAAGAATCAGATACACCACTGCAGCTTCGAATCAATCATCGACGAGAAGGTAGGCTTCCATATGACTACTCGAGGTGGTCACGCTCAGTGCCCTCATTCTCTAATGAGTACCTATACTCTTGCTCTGGTGTCTCTACACCATAGACTCAAGACTCATCTATTATGAAGAAGCGATTGTATACTAATCTTCCAGATCCATCACCATCCTCACAACGATCCTACGGTCTGGAGCATTTTATGAGTTAATAAATAAAAATTCATGTCTTAAATTTTCAACTCTTAAAAATATGAATTATCATTATCATTAACTCAAGGGATGTATCACAGACACTAAATACATATTTATGATAGAAAATAGCCCATTTTATTATTTATTATTAAAATTATAATTTTACCCCTAGAAGTGTATTACAAGTGTCAGCCAATTTTGGCTTCTAGGACACACATATCTAACAAGATTTAGTACTTAGGGATTGTTATTATGTGCAAACAGAAATTTGATTTCTATTTCATGTTTAAAACAAGAAGGCTATATAATCAGTTTTCTTAAAGATTATTATAATATTCTTTATGAAAGAAATAAAATTGCAAGTGGTTTTCTCATTAATGGTCTCTAGTAGTTACATATTGATGTATTTATCTTTAGTATCAAGCAAAATATGAATGCCATAAGATCAAAATGACCTAGGGATAGTCCAAACGATAGGTATCTATGGCACCTAAGGCTAGGTCATAGAGTAGAAGATAGGGATAACAAATTGAAAAAAATCGGGCTATTGAGTCCATTGACTTTTAAGTCATATCCAATTTGTGAATCATGTCTTCACGGCAAAATGACTAAGCTTCCTTTTACAAGACATGGGAAAAGGGCCACGGAACTACTTGCCCTAGTATATACTGTTGTATGCGGCCCATTTGATGTGCCGGCTAGAGGCAACTTTGACTACTTCATAATCTTTGTCGATGATTTATCTCGATATCAATATGTGTATCTTATGAGACACAAGTTTGAAGCCTTTGAAAAGTTTAAAAAATTCAGACATGAAGTTAAAAAGCAAACTGAAAAACCTATTAAGATTTTTCTATCAGATCGGAAAGGTGAATACCTTAGTCAGAAATTTCTGAACTATCTCAAGCAAAATGACATAGTCTCTCAATGGACTCCATCTGGAATACCTCAACTCAACGAAATTTTAGAATGAAGGAATTGGACCCTATTAGATATGGTCTGATCCATGATGAGCTTCACAGACCTTCTTGATTTTCTTTGGGGACATAGTCTGTTAGCTGCTATATATTTACTGAATAGGATTTTCTCTAAAACCATTCCTACCACACCATATGAGATATGGCATGATAAAAAATCAAGTCTAAGTCATCTCAGAATTTGGGATTGTTTGGCTCATGTCAAAAGATAACAAGCAGACAAGTTAAACTATAGGTCCTTTAGAGCTCTATTTATAGGATATCCTAAAGAGTCATTAGGATATTATTTCTACATTCTAGAAGACCACAATGTGATTATGAGTCGGCATGCCATTTTTCTTGAAAAATAGTTTATTCAAGATGGCGACATTAGAAAGTAGATCAAGCTCGAGGAGAAAGTCTTACAAGAACAACGTGCTAAGGATCCTATGGAACCAAATCAGATTGAACCAATACAATCATTACCTCCTCCACCTCGTAGATCGAAAAAGATTTTTCATCCCTTTGAGAGATACTTGGTACTATTTCAAAGGAAGTAGAAAAAATATTCCTCGTAGGTAATGGAGTTCATGGTGATCCCAAAATCTATGACGTGGCGATATCGGATATCGACTTCGAGAAATGGTTAAAGGCAATGAAGTCAAAAATTGACTCGATGCACTCAAACCAAGTCTAGATCTTGGTAGATCCACCAAAAGATATAGTACCTATTGAGCGTAAATTGATCTACAAGAGAAAGATTGGTGCAGATGGGAATATGGAGACATTCAAAGCTAGATTAGTGGCAAAAGGGAATAGTCAGTGCGAAGAAATTGACTATCAGAATACCTTTTTGCCAGTAGCCATGCTAAAATTTATCCACACATTGCTTGCTATTGCAGTCTATTTTGATTATAAAATATGGCAAATAGATGTGAAAATGGCATTCTTAAATGGATACCTTAAGAAAGATATCTATATGGAACAGTCGCTAGGTTTCATATCCAGTAATGCTGACACAAAGTATGCAAGCTGCAAAGGTCCATATATGGACTTAAGCAAGCATCTCGAAGCTAGAATACTCATTTTAATGATGTGATTAAATTATTTGGTTTCATCAAGAATGAGGAAAAATCATGTATTTTCAAAAGGATCAGTGGGAGTGCTATTATCTTCCTCGTACTGTAGTGGATGATATCCTTCTTATTGAAAATGATATTCCCATATTGACCACAGTTAAAATATGGTTATCTAAAGAATTCTCCATGAAAGACCTAGGAGAAGCATCATTTATTCTAGGAATTAAGATCTATAGAGATAGATCGAATAGGATGCTAGATCTTTCACAGAAGATGTACATAGAGGAAGTGTTAAAGAGGTTTAGCATGGAAAACTTCAAGAGCAGATTAGTACCCTTCAGACATGGCAATCATCTCTCCAAGAAAATGTCCCAACACACCTAGGGAGATTGAACGCATGAGCAAGATCCCTTATGCTTCAGCAATAGAGAGCCTCATATATGCCATGTTATGTACACACCTGATATAGCCCATGCTGTGAGTATTACGAGTAGATATCAATCAAATCCAGATGAAGAACACTGGACTTATGTGAAATGTATCCTTAAGTATTTAAAAGGAACTAAGGATATATTGTTGGTTTTTGATAATGGAGAACTCTAAGTCCAGGAGTATATAGACTTAGATTTTATGTCCGATATTGATGATCGAAAGTCAACATCTGAAAGTCTGTTTGTGTATAATGGTGGTGCTATCAGTTGGAAGAGTTTCAAGCAGACAATAATAGCAGATTCCACTATGAAAGAAGAGTACATCACTGCATCAGAAGCTGTGAAGAAGGCATTCTGATACAAAAAGTTTGCCATAGAGATTGTAGTGATGCCATCAAATGTTATTCCTCTGTACTACAATAATAATGGTGCCATAGCCCTAACTAAGGAGTCAAGGTCTCACTAAAAATCCAAGCACATCGAGTGGCGATACCACCTCATCCGTGATTACCTCGAGAAAGATTACGTCGAGGTCAAGAGAGTTGATTCCATAGACAATGCGATAGATCCACTCACAAAGCCATTGGGCTAGTAGAAGATCAAAGCCCACCTTGAGAAGATGGGACTAAGATTTGTAGCTAAATGGCTTTAGATCAAGTGGGAGTTTGTTAGATATGTGTACCTTAGAAGTCAGATTGGTTGACACTTATAATACACTTCTAAGGATAAAATTATAATCTAACTATAAATAATAAAAAGGGTTATTTTCTATCATAGTGTGTATTTCAAAGTGTTTGTGATACATCCCTTGAGTTAATGGTAATGATAGTTCATATTTTCAAGAGTTGAAAATTTAAGACATCAATTTTTATTATTAACTTATAAAATACTCCCGACCATTGAATCATCATGAGGATGGTGATTCATCTGGAAGGTTGGTATACGATCGCTTCTTTTGGATAGATGAGTTTTGAGTCTATGGTGTAGAGACACCGAAGTGAGAGTATAGATACTCGTTAGAGAACGAGGGCACTGAGCGTGACCACCTCAAGTAGTTATGAGGAAGTCTACCTTCTCATCGATGATTGGCTCGAAGCTGCAGTGGTATGTCTGGTTCTTTGACCTGAGGTGCATTAGCAGTTCACCTTGAGGGTATTATAGTTTGACTACAGCATAACTTGATCTCCTATCCATTCAAAATCCTGAGGTGTATGTTGGCTATAGCATGTTCATTGTAGGAATTGGATTGCACCAATAGAAGATCTATCTACCTCGATAGAAGAGGAGCAGCCCTATGATGATTATGAGAATCAAGTCCATAAAGCCCATGGCCATGGTAGAGTGAAATAATAGAAAGAGTTTCTATTAGAGTTTTCACATTGGACTTGAATCGAATGATTAATTCATATGATGGATATTAGGGTTTGATGAGATCACCTTAACCATAATTCGGTCAGGGCTCAAGATAGAGGAACTTAATCATATAGGAAACTACACCAAGAGGTTCATTTTTAGTTCTGATGGATTGCCACCATATGCTGCTAGGTGTCGCTGGTGGATTTTGGAAGTAATTAGAATGATTTGGATGATCGATCATACTAGTTGTCTGAATAAAAAAAGTTCAGATCCATCAAAAGGTGTTTCGATGATGTCGATGATAGAGATCACGACATATCCCATTATCGTATGAAACTAAATCTAACTAGGTCACATAAATAAGGATTTGGATATGGATATCATCAATTGGTTTAATCCAGTTCAATTGATTTGAATAAGATTCAATTAGGTTCAAGAAAATCATGCTAGCACACGATTGAGCCTGAAGTTCTCCTTTAATAATCATTAAAGCTTATCTCGACTAAGCCAAATGTGTTTGAGCTCACTCAAAAACCTTTACTTGGTCTAACTAGAGCTTGTCTAGGTCAGAAAAGTGTTGTCTTAATTTATGAAATAAATTTGAGATAATACTTGTCATTTTTCGTCATCTCCTAAATCTTGTCTTTGGACTTTGGTCAAATGTTAACCTTTGACACTTAGACATCTACCCATGTGTCATGCACCCATAGGAGAGAACCTTGGGTCTTGTCCCCCTGCTAAAAAAGAGACAGGCAAGGGGCGCGCACCTAGGGAGGCATGTATCTCATGAGGATAAGATCAAACTAGATGGCACCAAGAAGACTTGTTTGACCCAATCTTGGTGCCATCTAAGCAGAGTTTTGAGGGTCTCTAATCTAATTAGATCAGATGATGTCATCCTACCAATCAGATTTAGATCTGATTGCACAAAGGGCCATGATTGGCTGGGATGATGTGGCACTGCATGGTGTAGTAGGGTCTATATAAATCCTGTCTGCGCCTAGAATAAAGAGCTTCTACCCTTAGCCCATGCCATAAAGCTTTTCTTTCTTCTTCTCCATGCCATCCTCTAATTCTTTCTCTCCTCTCCATGCCCAAGAGGTTTTGGGCTCGAGTTAGGTGCAATCCAAGCAAGTGAAAGGCGACAAAAAAGGAAGAAGGCAGCACTGCTATAAGAGACAATGATTGTTCTTCAAAAAATTTTTTGAAAACCTTCAAGATCAGATCTAGATTTGATTTTTGAAGGATTGATTGAGAAGGAGGAGGTCTTCAGATTCTATCTGAGTGGATACTGATAGAGGCAAGGCGCTTGCGTGACTATGTCCATAACCTCAGGCAAACATCGAGATCATCATAGGATAATTGGATTATCCAAAATAAAGATATAATTAAATTAAATTAAATTAAATTTTATTAGATTAATAAGATTAGATCTGAAGAGTCTCAAATTTGATTAGGATCATAGAAAAAAATTTTTAAAATATCTCTCTTGATCCAATCAGATCTGAATGAACCTGATTCGAAAATTAAGGTTTTCCCTTCAATAAATTTTAATAAAGGAATGAGTTTGTAATGTCATTGTGAATGGTGTTACTACTTTCTGTGGACAATTGAACAATGGTGTATATATGTTATCACAACCTATTAATATAGTCTATTCAATAGTTAAACATCCTAGATTAGATAATGTGACAGATATCTACTTATGACACTATAGACTTGATCATATAAACAAGAACAGGATAAGCAGGTTGGCTCAAGAGGGTATCCTCGAACTAAGTGATTATAAATTACTTCCAACCTACAAATCCTATCTTCTTTGTAAAATGACCAAGTCATCTTTTACTAAAAAAGGTGAGAGAGCCATTGAGCTCTTAGGTCTAGTACATACTGATGTATGTGGACTAATGAGCATAAGTGCTTGAGGTGGATATATCTACTTCATTACTTTCATAGATGATCTATCCAGATATGGATATATCTATCTAATGAAACATAAGTTGGATTCTTTTAAAATGTTCAAACAATTCTGAAGTGAAGTAGAAAAATAAACTGAAAAGAATATTAAAACTCTTCGATCTGACCGAGGAGGAAAATACCTTTCCAATGAGTTTCTCACATATCTAAGAAAGAATGGAATTCTCTCCCAATGGGCTCCTCTAAGAATACCACAGCATAATGGTGTATCTGAAAGGAGGAATCAGACTTTGTTAGACATGGCCTGATCAAGATGGATTTTGCCAGCTTGCTGATATCCCTCTAGGGATATGCACTTGAATCGGCTTGCTATCTTTTAAATAGAATTTCAAGTAAATCTATGGTTAAAACTCTATATAAGATATGGATAGAATGTAAGCCAGCACTTTCACACCTCTAGGTCTGGGTATGCCTGGCTTATGTCAAATGATTAATTACAGATAAACTTGGACCTAAGTCTGATAAGTATGCATTTATAGGATACCCAAAAAAGATCAAATGATACTATTTCTACCATGCTGATGAACAAAAGGTGTTCGTTAGCCTTAGGGTAACCTTTTTGAAAAAAGAGTTTCTTAGTAAAGAAACTATTGTCTCTAAGGTTGAACTTATTGAAGTTCAATAGATAGAAAGTCTGACACAAAATGTTGAATCTGAGTTGGATTTGATCAGATCATATCTGAAGCCTAGTGAACCCACACCATTAAGGCAATCCGGTAGAGTACCATGCCATCTGGATAGTTACTATAGATTTTTGATTTAGGATGGTGATTCCATCGAACTCGATTAGAATGATGAGGACCCGATCACTTATATGGATGCTATGCAGAGATTCGACTCTGAGAAATGGCTAGAAGCTATGAGATCCGAAATGGATTCTATGAAGGTCAATGATGTATGGACATTAGTTAACCCACCTGAAGGGGTTAAATCCATTGAGTGTAAATGGATATTCAAAAGAAAAAAGATGCAAATAGAAAGGTGGAGACCTATAAAACCCGTCTGGTTGCCAAGGGGTATCATCAACATTATGGTATTGACTATGATGAGACATTCTCTCTAGTGACAATGCTCAAATCTATTTGGATAATGCTTGCAATAGCTGCCTACCTGGACTATGAGATCTGGCAGTTGGATGTGAAGATAGCTTTTCTAAATGGAGAGCTGACAGAAAAGGAGTATATGATACAACCTGAGGGGTTCACATCCATAGATAAGTCCAAGATGTGCATGCTTTAAAGATCCATTTATGGATTGAAGCAAGCATCTCGCAATTGAAACATGCATTTTGATAAAGTGATCAAAATGTATGGCTTTGTTAAGAACAAAGAAGAACCCTGTATTTATAAATGGACAAATGGTCCAGCAATGGTATTCCTTATTTTGTACGTGGATGACATTCTCTTAATCGGAATGACATCCCCACACTATAGAAAATAAAAATCTGGTTGTCATCATAGTTCTCCATGAAGGATTTGGGTGAAGCATCCTACATCCTAGGGATGAAGATCTATAGGGATAGATCTAAAAGGATGCTTGGTATATTTTAGTTCACCTACATAGAAACTATGCTAAAAAGGTTCAGTATGGAGAATTCTAAAAAGGGCTATTGATACGAACGCGATGTTGTCGTTAAGACACCATGTTTATCAGTTTAATCTGACTTCTTAAAATAATTAAAAATACATAGATAGCAGTGAGTCGGGTCAAATCCATAGGAAAGATAGTGTTTTCAAATTTAAAATATTTAATTTTTTTAAAAGAAAAAGAAAAGAATTTAGAAATATAATTTGAAGTCAAAAATTAAAATTGCGAAGTGGAAATTAAATTATGCAGAAAAGTAAACTTGATACTAAGATCTACTAGTTAGATCTTAGCATCTACTTGTAGGAAAATAAAAAGCAATAATTAAAATATAGAAATTAAATTGTAATAAAAATAAAAAGCTAAAACTAAAATGCAATAATAAAATTTTTATTAATTAAAATTTTAAAATTTAAATACATAAAATTTTTAAAAAAATAAAATAAAATAGCCTGATCTTTGATCTTGGATCGGTATGGGTGGAAAGATGGTGTAGAAGCCCAGCTTTTCCTCTCGATACTAGTTGCCTCAAAGCAGTCATTAACCCAGAGCCTAGCTTCATCCTGTACCAAAGCTTCACCTTGACCAAAGATGTTGATTTCTGGAGGCCTAGGGTCCTTTTTGTAGAGCTAGGAGGGTTGGAGAGTTTGCTTTTGGGCAATGTGGGACTAAGGGGCTCTTTGATCATCAAAATATGAAGAAATCTATGTAAAAATTGGATTAAAAGGAGTCCTGAATGAATTATGCTACTTTGGATGAAATCTGGCCGTTGATAGAAATCCAACGATCCAAAAATCATCAAAATCGGATGTGTATCAGCCCAAATCAGGTCGGATTAAATTCTGGCCATCTGATCGCACATTGATGGAGAAAATCTGGCCGCTGATCATGCGTCGGGAGTTTTGATCACCACTGAGAGCATTTTGGACCATTGGATCTTCATCAGTTAGTTTTCTAGCCATCGGATCGTGCTAGATCGCTGATAGAATTTGAATCAAACCCAGAAATAACTACCACCATCCAATCTTGACCGCAATCAACCGCAACCATCCAATCGCACAATTACTGTTTCCATGGACCGTGTGAACCGATCGCACCACACATCGCAATCAATCAGTGCCTCCTATTGCCAAGTGAAAAGTCCAAAATACCCTGTGAGCCACGATGGATTTCTGTGGACCCTTTAAGGGTCTAGGTTCGCCACGTGTTGCGCTGTGATTCGCCGGTTTCTACTGAGCTGATGGTCCATGCTTGGATCGTAGACCGGCTGGTGGCTTCTGCAGTTGAGTCAGCTTTGATGGCTCAGCTTGGCTTGGTGGCTTGGCTTGCGAAGCCGGCTGAGCCATTTTTTTTTTTATTTAATTTTTATTTTATTTCTTTAGTAATTCATATCTTCTTCGTTTTAGCTTTGTTTTGCTTCAAACTTATTTCATTATGATAAAAAAAATGAGCTCTTTCCATTGATTATAAAATTTTATTTTTTATTATTTTTTAATTAATAAAAATATGAATTTCTTAAATATATATAAATTAATCATTAATTTTTAAAAATTAATATAAATTAATTAATAAATTAATATTTTTATTGGTAAATTTATAATACTTATCAGCTATCTCCTGATAGATCAAGAAATTTTACTAACTAAAAAGGATTGTCCAATAATTCCTGAAGAGAGAGTGTATGAGTAGAATCTCATATGCTTTGGTAGTGGAATCTATCATGTATGTAATGATATGTACGAGATCAGATGTGGCATACTCACTAGGAGTAGTGAGTAGATATCAGTCTGATCCTGAAGAAAATCACTAAAAGGTGGTTAAAACCATCCTTAAGTATTTAAGAAATACTAAGAACCAATAGTTGGTTTATGGTGAGTTAGATCTAAAACTAGTGGAGTTTATAGACTCCAACTTTCAATTTGACCATGATGACAGTAGAAGCATGTTGGGGTATATCTTTACTCTGAATGGTGGAGCCATATGTTGAAAAAGTTCCAAGCAGCATACAGTGGTAGACTCTATTTTCAAAGCAGAGTACATGGCAACATTAGATGTAGCAAAGAAAGCAGTGTGGCTAAAGAAGTTCATCACTGAGCTCAGAGTAGCACCCTCCATTGATGGTCTAGTCCTGCTCTACTGTGACAACACTGGTGCCATAGCTCAAGCAAAGGAACCAAAGGCACAGCAGTGGATAAAGCACATTCTGCATTACTTTCATCTGGTCCGTGAGATTGTGAATCATGGTGATGTCGACCTATAGAAATTGACGAAAAGCACAACCTAGTCGATGCCTTCACTAAAGCCCTGGCAATCAAGGAGTTCGACAACCATAAGTCGAAGATGGGTATAAGATATTGTGCTGAGTGGCTTTAGGACAAGTGAAAATTGTTGGGAATTGTATCCCAAAAGCTAAACGTTAGCCTATTAACGGTTGAGCTACTTTGTATATGTAATTGATCATTGATAAATAAAATACTTTAGCATATTTTTCATCACAATCTTTATCTTCTAACAAACTCCATTTATGATGAAGTCCTTAGGATTATTTAGTTTTGATAAAAAGAGGATTTATCGATTAGTCTTTAAATCAGTTCACGACCAAATGATAAGCTATTAAATAAGACGACAACGTCTATCGAGCATAGATCATTGTATGCCATATAGATTGATTGTCCTCTTAACCAAGAAGTATGAAGATACTGGTATGGCATACAGATGAGATGTATGGGTACATCATCATTGAACATGACCAACTCCAGACCATTCTGCTATCGAGGATGTCTCTAATGGGATATAGGTATAAGTATCCTTTAGACCTGAGATCACCTCAGTGACTTGCAAGCAACTCACTATGCTTTGGTACCGGACTAACTAAATTTCTAATTTAGTAATGGAAGGCTTCTAGGCATAGTCAAGTACTTGCAAAGTCGATGTGTGATCAAGATGGAATTGACCACTCCAAGAGTTAGAGAAGAATGTATCACTGTATTTCAATATAGCAAAACCTTGGCCAGGATAATCCATCAAATGAATTTGATATTTTAAAATATAATATGGACAATCTAATCAGAGTTGACAGTTGAACTTTGAGGTATCCTACGAGCATTTTGGTCAGGGGGATGAATTATATGAAAACTATATCTACATGGGTTCTAAGGATGGTGTTCCACACATTCAACCTATCTGGCCATCGGGCATCATTGCTAGATTATCACTTCGATTGATATAAAAATTTATTCTTATGCTATCGACTTAGGTTCGGACCTATGAGGTCACACATATTAATGCTCATGACCTGATCGGATGGTTGATCAATGATTGAGAATCGTTCTAGGGTTAAACGATCAATATGATTGATGTTTAACCTAGTGTAAGTGTTATAGGAGGATTGATTAGCAATTTAATTATTAATTGATTTAATTTGATTAAGCTAAAAGAGTGGAGATTAAGTCTAATTAAATATAATTTAATCAAATTTTGGTTTGGACTTGATTGGATCAAGTCTGTTGGTGTAGAATCTGGTTGACGTTGGATCGAGCTGGAGTTGGAAAAGAAGAGGTTGCCGTCGGTGATCTGTAAAATAAAGTTTCATCCGGAGTCAGTGGTGGTGCCTCCAGTAGGACCCTCGGACGATCAAGTCAGCTCTTCTGACCAACAGAAATGGAATGCTTAGAAAAAAATTCAGCAAAGTTTTGGAAAGAAGAAGAGAGCTTAGAGAAAATATATCTGGAGGATCCCTTTTATAAATGGAGTTCAGAGCAAACTGATAGTAACAACCATAACTATTCGATCGTGGGCCATTTGGGGCCACATGAAATTTATTATGGAGAGAGGTATCGTTCATAGTAGATTGATAATGACAGTCGTAACCATTCGATAGTGGGATTGCCTGTAACAAACTGATAAATAAAAGTCGTAACCATCCGATAGTATGGTCGCCTATAGTAGATTGATAAATGACAGTCGTAACCATCCGATAGTGGGCCGCTTAGGGTCACATGGAGTTTGTTACGAAGAGAGATGTCCATTATCGTGATGTGCCCGTTCGTTGAGATTTAATAGTCGAAGTTCGAAGGAAGCAGGCATTGGTTGGTAAAGAGCTTTGACATATATCAATTTCAGAGGAGTTCGGACTCCTAAAGGAAATACGACTAGAGGGGATCATCCCAGAGGATACTACTTGAAATCTAGAAGTAATCCACTTAAGGAATCTGGATGGAGTTTGACTGATGGAGAAGTTCAAAAGAAGTTCGACTGATGGAGAAGTTCGACTGATGGAGAAGTCCAGAAGGAGTCTGACTAATGGAGGAGTTCGATTGATGAAGAAGTCTAGAAGGAGTCTGACTGGTGGAGAAGTTCGACTGAAGGAGAAGTCTGAAAGGAGTCTGACTGATGGAAAAGTTTGGAAGGAGTCCGACTGGTGGAGAAGTTCGACTGAAAGAGAAGTTCGAAAGGAGTTAGACTAATGGAGAAGTTCGAAAGGAGTCTAACTGGTGGAGAAGTTCGGCTGAAGGAGAAGTTTGAAAGAAGTTTAGTTGAAGGAGAAGTCTTGGAGAAGTTCAATTGAAAGAGAAGTCCGAAAGGAGTTCAGTTGCTGTAGGAGTCCAAGAGGGGTTCGACCACTAGAGGAGTCTGGAAGGGGTCCGATCGCTGGAAGAGTTCGACCGTTGGAGGAGTTCAGCCACTGGAGGAGTCCAAAAGGGGTTCGGCCATGGAAAAAGTTTGATCATTGGAGGAGTTCGACTGCTGAAGGAGTCTGGAGGGGTTCGACTGTTGGAGAAAGAATTCTCGATCGAAGCTCTTCCATGATTATTAGTTACATTAGGCTAAGCATCAGACTGGACTTTGGTGGAAGTGGGATTTATCTCCAACACTAGTCCCCCCACTTTCGAGTTCAAAATTCAAGAAAAGGGAGTACAAAAAAGATGACTGTCGAAGTTATTTTCTGGGCTTTGCACCTATTGAGGTTGAAGCTTGGAGGAGATCTTATCTTTGGTTGAAGTTGAAGCTCGAAAGAGATCTTATCTCCCATGGAGATTGAGAGAGATCTTATCTTCTTTTGAAGTTGAAGCTCGGGGGAGATCTTATTTTTGGTTGAAGTTGAAGCTCGAAAGAGATCTTATCTCCCATAGAGGTTGAGAGAGATCTTATCTTCTTTTGAAGTTGAAGCTCAGGGAAGATCTTATCTCTAGCCGAGGTTGAAGCCTGGGGTAGATCTTATCTCCAACTGAGGTTGAAGCCCGGGCAAGATCTTATCTCCAACCAAGGTTGAAGCCCGAAAAAGATTTTATCTCCAACCGAGGTTGAAGGAGATCCTATCTCCTATTGAAGTTAAAGCTCGGAAGAGATCTTATCTCCAATAGAGGTTGAAACTCAAGAGAGATCTTATCTTCAGCCGAGGTTGTAGGAGATTCTATCTTCTGTTGAAGTTGAAGCTTGGGAGAGATCTTATCTCCTGCTAAGGTTGTAGGAGATCTTATCTCCTATTGAAGTTGAAGCTCGAGAGAGATCTTATCTCCAGTCGAGGTTGTAAGAGATCTTATCTTCTGTTGAAGTTGAAAGCTCGGGGGAGATCTTATCTCCAGTCGAGATTTGTAAGAGATCTTATCTCCTATTGAAGTTGAAGCTCGACGGAGATCTTATCTCCAGCTGAGGTAGAAGGAGATCCTAACTTCTTTTGAAGTTGAAGCTCAGGAGAGATCTTATCTCCAATTGAGGTTGAAGCTCAGAGGAGATCTTATCTCTAGCCAAGGTTGAAGCCTGGGGGAGATCTTATCTCTGGCCAAGGTTGAAGCCTGGGATAGATCTTATCTCCAGCCGAGGTTGTAGGAGATTCTATCTTTTGTTGAAGTTAAAGCTCAGAGGAGATCTTATCTCCAGTCGAGGTTGTAGGAGATCTTATCTCCTATTGAAGTTGAAGCTCAGAGGAGATCTTATCTCCAGTCGAGGTTGTAGGAGATCTTATCTCCTATTTGAAGTTAAAGCTCGGGAAAAATCTTATCTCCAATCGAGATTGAAGAAAATTTTATCTTCTTTTAAAGTTGAAGCTCGGGGGAGATCTTATCTCCGATTGAGGTTGAAGTCCAGGGGAGATCATATCTTCAATCGAGGTTGAAGCCTGAGGGAGATCTTATCTTCGGTCGAGGTTGAAGAAGATCCTATCTCCTATTGAAGTTGAAGCTCGGGGGAGATCTTATCTCTAACCGAGGTTGAAACTCAGGGAGATCTTATCTCTAGTCGAGGTTGAAGGAGATTCTATCTTCTGTTGAAGTTGAAGCTTGGGGGAGATCTTATCTTTAGCCAAGATTTGTAGGAGATCTTATCTTCTATTGAAGTTGAAGCTCGGGAGAGATCTTATCTCCCAACCATGGTTGAAGAAGATCCTATCTTCTTTTGAAGTTGAAGCTCACGGGAGATCTTATCTCCTATTGAAGTTGAAGCTAGGAGGAGATCTTATCTCTGATCGAGGTTGAAAGAGATCCTATCTCCTATTGAAATTTGAAGCTCGGAGGTGATCTTATCTCCAGCCGAGGTTGAAGCTCAGAGGAGATCTTATCTCAAGTCGAGGTTGAAGGAGATCCTATCTTCTTTTGAAGTTGAAGCTCGGGGGAGATCTTATTATTAGATATGTGTGCCCTAGAAGCCAGAATTGGCTGACACTTGTAATACACTTCTAAAGGCAAAATTATAATTTTGACTATAAATAATAAAATGAGTATTTTCTATCACAAATATGTATTTAGTGTCTGTGATACAACTCTTGAGTTAATGATAATGATAAATCATATTTTCAAGAGTTGAAAATTTAAGACATGAATTTTCATTTATTAACTCATAAAATGCTGCTGACCGTAGGATCGTCATGAGGATAGTGATTGATCCAAAAGGTTGGTGTACAATTGCTTTGCTAGATGAGTCTTGAGTCTATGGTGTAGAGACACATCGGAGCGAGAGTATAGGTACTCATTAGAGAATAAGGGTACTGAGCGTGACCACCTCGAGTAGTCATAAGAAAGTCTATCTTCTCATCGATGACTGACTCAAAGCTATAGTGTTGTGTCTGGTTCTTTGACCTAAGGTGCATCAGAAGTTCACCTTGAGGGTGTTATAGTTTGACTACACCATGACTTGGTCTCCTAGCCATTCGAAATCCTGAGGTGTATGTTGGCTATAGCATATTCATTATAGAAATTGGATCGCACCAAGAGGGAATCTATCTATCTCGGTAGAAGAGGAGCAGCCCTATGATGATCATGAGAATCAAGTCCATAAGTCCATGGCCATGGCAGAGAGTGAAATAATAGAAAGAGTTTCTATTAAGGTTTTCACATCGGACTTGAATCGAATGATTAAATCATATAATAGAAATTAGGATTTGACGAGTTCACCTTAACCCTAATCTAATTGGAGCTCAAGATAGAAGAACTTAATCACACAAGTAGCTACATCGAGAGGTTCATTTTCAGTTTTGATGGATTGCCACCATATACTGCTAGGTGTCATTGGTGGATTTTGGGAGCAATTAGAATGATTTAGATGATCGATCATTTTAGTTATCTGAATCAGAAGAGTTCTGATCCATCGAAAGAAGTTTCGATGATGGAGATCATAACATATCCCATTACTATACAAAACTGAATCTAACTGGATCACACAAACAAGGATTTGGATTTAGATATCATCAATTGGACTAACCCAGTTCAATTGATTTGAATTAGATTCAAGGAAATCGTACTGGCACATGATTGAACCTAACGTTCTCCTTTTACTATCATTAAAAGTTATCTTGACTGAGCTAAATGTGTTTGTGCTCACTCAAGTACCTTTACTTGGTTTGACTGGAGCTTATCTAGGTCAAAAAAGTATTGTCTTAATTTATGAGATAAATTTAAGACAATACCTACCATTTTCCATCACCTACTAATTCTTGTCCTTTGACTTTGGCTCAAAACATTGATCTTTGACCCTTGGACATCTGTCCATGTGTCATGCACTTATTGAAGAGTAGATAGGGGCTTGTCCCCTTATTGGAATTTGGAAAGGAGGGGGCGCACGCCTAGGATGGTGTGCATCCATGGATAGGGATGCTTGGAGTCCCATACGAATGGGACTCCAGGTTGCTTCTTCGATTCTACTTAGGTGACCCTTACCTATAGACTTTGACCAGTCTTAGGCACCATCTAAGGATGAATTTATGGGGCTCTCATCTGATTGGATTAGGTGATGTCATCCCACTAATCAGATTTAGATCTAATTACATGAAGCAACGTGGTTGGCCGGGATGATGTGGCACTGCATGGTGCAGAAGGGTCTATAATAAACCCTATCTACGCCCCACTTTTAGAGAGTTTTCTCTTAGCCATGCCCCAAGGCTGCCCCTCTCCCTCCTCCATGCCATCTTCTGATCCTCTCTCTCCTCTCATGCCCAAGGGAAGTTGGGCTCCAGTTTGGTGCGATCCAGGCAAGAAAAGGCTAACAAGAAAGGAAGAAGGCAGCACTGCTGCAGAGACGACTGCTAATCCTCAGAAGGAGTTTTGAAGATCCTCCAAATCAGATCTAGATCTAACTTTTGGAGAAGTGATAAAGAAGAAGAAGATCTCCAAATCCAGCTTGAGTGGATATCGGTAGAGGTCAAGCGCTTGCGTGGCTAGATCCAGAACCTCAAACAATCAGCAGGATCATCAAAGGATAATTGGATTACCCACATCAAGTTATAAATTAAATTAGATTTAATTTATTTTTATTTTTATTTATTAGATCTATAAAATTAAATCTGAAATATCTCAGATCTGATCTGGATATATGAGAGAATTTTTTGAAATATCTCTCTCAATCTGATCAGATCTGAACAAACCCGATCCAGAAAATCAGGATTTTTCTTTCAACTAGTATCAGAGCTAGGTTCAATAAAAATTATTTAGATCTATTTTTAATTTATTTTAATCTAAGGAATAGGAGATTTTAGATGTCACATGAGATATGATTAGTTTGAAATCAAAAAAATTAAAATTAAATAATATAGATCTAAGTTCTACAATATGCATGACTAGTAATAGTTCTATACGTAGTCTTGCATGATCATGATTTATTTTGATTAAATTATAATTTTAGATATATTTATTTTTTATTTTTTGATGATTATAAATATTATAATAATATCTAAAAAATAAAAAATATTTTTTTTAATTTTTAGATCATATGAGATATGATGCATGCATGATTAGACTAGTTGTAGAATAGTTCTACATAATTATCTAGATTAGAATTTATTTTGATATGATCAATTTAAATCTAATTTTTTAGATAATTATAAGATAATTTAGATCTAATAAACATGCATGATATGATACATGAGATGTATACAAAACATGTATTAAGTTAGATCAAATTTTATATATGAGATATATGATGTAGATCTAAATAGTCTTGTAGATTTATATTTTTCATTAAGGCGTTCCCTTGGCCGTCCGGTCATAAGAACATAGTAGGATTTAAATTTCCTCTCCTCCCATTCAATGGGGTGTTCTTATGATGTGTAGGGGTGCTGCGCGTTCGTCCTTAATCAGAAATTAAGAACTTACTTTCTGCAAAACCCTAGATCCTGAAATCCTAGAATTTTATTTACATATTTTGTTTGTGAACCCTAACTTAATTAAGAATTAAATTATAAAATATTAATTAGATCTAAAATTAAAAATTTTAGATCTAAGATATATTCATAATATTGGGTTTGGGCTTGGGTAGCCCAATTAGGTCTAAGCGGTTGATCAAACCGAATCAAGAGTTGGTTAGATGGGATCAACAGTGCTTAAATTGACCAGCCTAATAGGATTAAGTCTGGGTCAAGATCGAGTCACATATTGATCGATCAAGCTAAGACCTAATTAGGCTTAGTGGTAGAGTCTGGATTGTTGGCTAATCCGATTGGTTCTGGCTCAATAATTTGATGTATAAGATAAGTTTGGCAGATACGACCGACTGATTTTTAATTGGGAGCTACTTGACTCGAATGCATTCTTATCGAGTTAATGGCATATTCCTTCCACCGGTCTCACTTACCTGATCATATTTGTAGGCATAGTTTTGATCTGAGATGGTCAATAATCCGAGCTAACCCATGCCACTAGGTTAGTGATAATGGTTATGACTATGTCAAGTCTAGTTTAATGAGATCTAAATCAAATCTTCCTAAGAAAAGATTAAGTCTAAGGTCTTCCACCATTGTAGATGTGCGGGCCCTTCCCGGGGTTGATTATTCTCGACTGGTTATAGTGGTTCAATTGCATCGAAAAGATGTAACCATATCTATTAGGCATTGGATGCTACAGGTTGGAGGATGGATTAGACTCAATATTTTGGATATAATGAAAGACTCAATTAGAAATTCAATCTGTGCAAATGGTGGGTCTAACTTAACTAAGGAATGGATCAATATTCTGGACATGGTGAGATTCATGAATTAGAGATCAAGTTTGGGTGCATCATGATTGGAGAATCATTGAACAAGAGTTGTTCACTCATTGGCTACCTATCACCAATAACTGTTAGGTGAGGTGATGAGTCAGTTGGTGGGACCGCACCACCCACTAGAAATTATTAATCGTGAAGATTTTTGCATCTCTACAAAGAGAGTGTAGGGATCCGAGAAAATAATGAAAGCTAATTTATTTAAAAATAAAATCTCTAAATAAATTGGTTAAGTCCTAATTACAATATCTAACTAGAAACTTTGACTCTCTATAGGAAAATGTCTGCATCCAACCCACTAGCACAAATCCTGGACACCCATAGACTGATCGAACCAAATTACAAGAATTAGCTCTAGAACTTCAAAATTATTTTAGGTTTTGAGAAGTTAACTCATGTGTTGGACCAAGACCCTCCCACCTTACCAGCTTGTCCATCTGCTGAACAGAGAGCATCTCTAGATTAGTGGATAGATGAAGATAACAAGACCAAATATTACATGTTGGGCTTAATGTCTGACAAACTTCAGCACCAACATGAAGATATCAGGACTGCTCGCCAAATGTTAGCTCACCTATAAGAGATGTTTGGTGAACAAAGTCGTGCAGCCAAGTATCAAGTCACTAAATGACTTTTCAAGGCTAAGATGCGTGATGGACAGTCAGTCCAAGATCATTGTCTGATGATGATCAAGGATTTGGAAGAACTTGAGAAGTTTGGAGTGAGGTTGGACTTAGATCTGCAGAATGATATAATTCTACAATCCTTGACTGATGCATATGGGCAGTTCATCATGAACTACCATATGCATAAACTTCAAAATTTCTTGGCCGAACTTATTAACATGCCGGTTATCGCTGAGCTTTCCATGAAAGGTTCTAAAGGCTCAGTACTTGCTATGGAATAGATATCTTTCAAGAGAAAGTCTTTTGAAAAGAAGAAGTCTGTGAAAAAGCAGAAGGTGGAAGGAGGAAAGAAAAAAAGGTAGAGTTGAAGAAGGCCACTAACAAAGGAAAGTATTTTCATTGCAACAATGATGATCACTGAAAGCGGAATTGCCCTACATACCTAGCCATCCTGAAGAATAAGAAGGAGACAGGTCCATCTAGAGGTATACTCGTTATTGAGTCTAACCTTATGATTTCTTTTGCATCCAGTTGGATGCTTGACTCTAGTTCTAGTGCTCATTTGTGCACTTCCATGTAGGGTTTTGAGGATAGCAGGAGGCTGAGGGATGGCGAAATGATCCTACGTGTCAAAAATGGAGCAAGAGTTGCTATCATGGCCGTGGGAACATACCCTCTTCGACTACCATCTAATTTAGACTTAGTATTAAAAGACTGTTATTATGTGTCTATAGCAAGCAAGAATTTGATTTCTATTTCTTGCCTTGCATTAGAAGGCTATGTAATTAGTTTTCTTAAGGATCATTGTAATATTCTTTTTGAAAGAAATAAAATTGTAAGTGGTTTTCTTATTAACGGTCTTTACCAGTTACATGTTGATGTATCTATTTTTAATATTGAGCAAAATGTGAATACCAAAAAATGACCTAGGGATAGTCCAAATGATAGGTATCTATGGCACCTAAGACTAGGTCATATAGTAGAAGATAGGGTTAACAAATTAGAGAAAATCGAGCTATTGAGTTCGTTGACTTCTGAGTCATATCTAATTTGTGAATCTTGTCTTCATGGCAAAATGACTAAACTTTCTTTTGTAGGACATGGAAAAAGGGTTACGGATCTTCTTGTCCTAGTACATACTGATGTATGCGGCCCATTTGATGTGCTGGCTAGAAGCAACTTTGTCTAATTCATAATCTTTATCGATGATTTATCTAGGTATGGATATATGTATCTTATGAGACACAAGTCTAAAACTTTTGAAAAGTTCAAAGAATTCAGACATGAAGTAGAAAAGAAAATTGGAAAACTCATTAAGGTTCTTCGATCAAATCGAGGAGGTGAATACCTTAGTCAAAAATTTTTGGACTATCTCAAGAAAAATGGCATAGTCTCTTAATGGACTCCATTGAAACACCTCAACTCAATGGGGTTTCAGAACGGAGGAACCGAACCCTATTAGATATGGTTCGATCCATGATGAGCTTCATAGACATCCCTAATTTTCTTTGGGGATACTGTTTGTTAACTGCAATATACTTACTGAATAGGGTTCCTCCTAAAACTATTCCTACCATACCATATGAGATATGACATGGTAAGAAATAAAATCTAAGTCATCTCAGAATTTGGGGTTATCCGGCTTATGTTGAAAGACAACAAGCGGACAAGTTAGACTTTAGGTCCTTCAGAGCTTGATTTATAGGATATCCTAAAGAGTCATAAGGATATTATTTCTACATTCCAGAAGATCACAATGTGATTGTGAGTCGACATGCCATCTTTCTTAAAAAATAGTTTATTCAAGATAGCAGCATTGGAAAGCAAATCAAGCTCTCTCACAAAAGCAACAAGCTATAGACCAAATGGAACCAAGTCAGGTTAAACCAATCCATTCACTACCTCCTCCACCTCATAGATTGGAAAGAATTTTTCATCCCTTCGAGAGGTACTTAGGTACTATTTCAGAGAAAGTAGAAAAAATGTTCCTCGTAGGTAATGGAGTTCATGGTGATGATCTCAAAACCTATAATGAGGCGATGTCAGATATCGACTTCGAAAAATGGTTAGAGGCAATGAAGTCTGAAATTGACTTGATACACTCAAACTAAGTCTGGACCTTGGTAGATCCATCAAAAGGTATAGTACCTATTGGATGTAAATGGATCTACAAGAGAAAGATTGCTGCAGATGAGAATGTGGAGACATTCAAAGCTAGATTAGTGGCAAAAGGTTATAGTCAACGTGAAGGCATTGACTATCAGGATACCTTTTCATCAGTAGCTATGCTAAAATCCATTCGCACATTGCTTGCTATTGCAGCCTATTTCGATTATGAAATATGGCAAATGAACATGAAAATGGCATTCTTAAATGGATATCTTGAGGAAGATATTTATATAGAACAGCCGCTAGGTTTCACATCCAGTGATGATGATCACAAGGTATGCAAGCTGCAAAGATCCATATATGGACTTAAGCAAGCATCTTGAAGCTGGAATACTCATTTTAATGATATGATCAAATTATTTGATTTCATCAAGATGCAAGGAGGAAGCCATGTGACTTTCAAAAAGATCAATGGGAGTGCTGTTGTCTTCCTCATATTGTATGTGGATGACATCCTCCTTATTGGGAATGATATTTTCATATTGACCATAGTTAAAATATGGTTATCTAAAGAATTCTCCATGAAAGACCTTAGGAGAAGCATCCTTTATTCTAGGAATTAAGGTCTATAGAGATAGACCAAATAGGATGCTAGGACTTTCACAGAAAATGTATATAGAGGAAGTGCTAAAGAGGTTTAGCATGGAAAACTCTAAGAGGGGATTTGGTATCCTTCAGACATGGCATTCATCTTTCCAAGAAGATGTGCCCTAGCACACCTGAGGAAATAGAATGCATGAGCAAGATCCCTTATGCTTCAGCAATAGGGAGCCTCATGTATGCCATGTTATGTACACGACCTGATATAGCCCATGCTGTGAGTGTCACGAGCAGATATCAGTCAAATCCAGGTGAAGAACACTGGACTTCTGTGAAATGTATCCTTAAGTACTTGAGAAGAACTAAGGATATGTTGTTGGTCTTTGGTAATGGAGAACTCCAAGTCCAGGGGTATACAGACTCGGATTTTATGTCCGATGTAGATGATCGAAAGTCGACATCTGGAGAGTCTGTTTGTGTGCAATGGTGGAGCTGTCAGTTGAAAAAGTTTCAAGCAGACAATGATAGCAGATTCCACCATGGAAGCAGAATACATCGCTGCATCAAAAGCTGCAAAGGAGGCATTCTGGTACAAGAAGTTTGCCACAGAGATCGGAGTGATGCCATCAGATGCCATTCCTCTGTACTGCAACAACAATGGATGCCATAGCCCTTGCTAAGGAGCCGAGGTCTCACCAAAAATCCAAGCACATTCGAGCGGCGATACCACCTCATCCGCGATTACCTCGAGAAGGGTTACGTCGAGGTCAAGAGAGTCAACTCCACAGATAATGCGGCAGACCCACTTACAAAGTCGTTGGGCCAGCAGAAGATCAAAGCCCACCTTGAGAAGATGGGACTTAGACTTGTAGCCAATTGGCTTTAGGTCAAGTGGGAGTTTGTTAGATATATGTATGCCCTAGAAGTCAGAATTGGCTGACACTTGTAATACACTTCTAGGGAGCAAAATTATAATTTTGACTATAAATAATAAAATGGGTTATTTTCTATCACATATGTGTATTTAGTGTCTGTGATACATCCTTTGAGTTAATGGTAATGATAATTCATATTTTCAAGAGTTGAAAATTTAAGACATGAATAATCATTATTAACTCATAAAATGCTCCCGACCATAGGATCATCATGAGGATGGTGATTGATCCGGAAGGTTGGTGTACAATCGCTTCTTTAGTAGATGAGTCTTGAGTCTACGGTGTGGAGACATCAGAGCGAGAGTACAGGTACTCATTAGAGAATGAGGGCACTGAGCGTGACCACCTCGAGTAGTCATAAGGAAGTCTACCTTCTCATCGATGACTGACTCGAAGCTGCAGTGGTGTGTCTGGTTCTTTGACCTGAGGTGCATCGGCAGTTCACCTTGAGGGTGTTATAGTTTGACTACACCATGACTCGGTCTCCTAGCCATTTGGAATCCTGAGGTGTATGTTGGCTATATCATGTTCATTGTAGGAATTGGATCGCACCAAGAGGAAATCTATCTACCTCGGTGGAAGAGGAGCAGCCCTATGATGATCATGAGAATCAAGTCCATAAGCCCATGGCCATGGCAGAGAGTGAAATAATAGAAAGAGTTTCTATTAAGGTTTTCACATCGGACTTGAATCGAATGATTAAATCATATGATAGAAATTAGGATTTGACGAGTTCACCTTAACCCTAATCTGATCGGGACTCAAGATAGAAGAACTTAATCACACAAGTAGCTACATCGAGAGGTTCATTTTTACTTTTGATGGGTTGCCACCATATACTGCTGGTGTCATTGGTGGATTTTTGGAGCAATTAGAATGATTTAGATGATCGATCATTTCAGTTGTCTGAATCAGAAGAGTTCTGATCCATCGAAAAGAGTTTTGATGATATCGATGATGGAGATCATGACATATCCCATTACCATGCAGAACTAAACCTAATTAGATCACACAAATAAGGGTTTGGATCTGGATATCATCAATTAGACTAACCCAGTACAATTGATTTGAATTAGATTCAATTAGGTTCAAGAAAATCGTGCTAGCACACGATTGAACCTAACGTTCTCCTTTTACCATCATTAAAAGTTTTCTCGACTGAGCCAAATGTATTTGTGCTCACTCAAGTACCTTTACTTGATCTGACTGAAGCTTGTCCAGGTCAGAAAAGGGTAGTCTTAATTTATGAGATAAATTTGAGACAATACCTACCATTTTTCGTCACCTGCTAATTCTTGTCCTTTGACTTTGGTCTGACGTTGACCTTTGACCCTTGGACATCTGTTCAGGTGTCATGCACTTATTAGAGAGCAGATAGGGGCTTGTCCCTTTACTAGAATTTGGAAAGAAAGGGGTGCACACCTAGGATGGCATGCGCCCATGGATAGGGACGCTTGGAGTCCCATACGGATGGGACTCCGGGTTGCTTCTTGGATTCTACTTAGGTGACCCTTATCTATAGATTTTGACCAGTCTTAGGCACCATCTAAGGATGAATTTATGGAGCTCTCATCTGATTGGATCAGGTGATGTCATCCCATCAATCAAATTTAGATCTGATTGCATGAAGCAACGCGATTGGTTGGGATGATGTGGCACTGCATGGCGCAGAAGGGTCTATAAATAAATCCTATCTGCACCCCACTTTCAAAGAGTTCCCTCTTAGCCATGCCCCAAGGCTGCCCCTCTCCCTCCTCCATGCCATCTTTTGATCCTCTCTCTCCTCTCACGCCTAAGGGAAGTTGGGCTCTAGTTTGGTGCGATCCAAGCAAGAAAAGGCTGACAAGAAAGGAAGAAGGCAACACTGCTATAGAGATGACTGCTGATCTTCAGAAGGAGTTTTGAAGATCCTCCAAATTTGATCTAGATCTGATTTTTAGAGAAGTGATAAAGAAAGAGAAGATCTCTAGATCTAATCTGAGTGGATATCGATAGAGGCTAGGCACTTGCATGGCTAGATCCAGAACGTCAGACAATCAGTAGGATCATCAAAGGATAATCGGATTAACCATATCAAGGTATAAATTAAATTAGATTTAATTTATTTTTATTTTTATTTATTAGATCTATAAAATTATATCTAAAATATCTCAGATCTGATCTAAATACATGAGAGAAATTTTTGAAATATCTCTCTCAATCTGATCAGATCTGAACGAATCTGATCCAAAAAATCAGGATTTTTTCTTTACTTATCTCCTACCGAGGTTGAAGCTTGGGAGAGATCTTATCTCTAACCGAGGTTGAAGGAGATCCTATCTCCTATTGAAATGGAGGAGTTTTATTAAAGAAAAATTATTGGCAGTACATTCTCAGATTTTCTGAATTTTAAGGTCGTGGGAGTGTTGTTCCTCTAAGCTCTTTTAGGTGATAAGTTCTAGGCTAGAGGACCTCCTCTATTTCATATGGGCCTTCCTAATTTAGGATAAGCTTCTCTTGGCTTCGAGGTTGAGAGATGGCGGCTCGTCGAAGTACTAAGTCTTGTAGAGATAGTGTTGATGATGTCGAGAGGTAGCCGATCTTCTCGTTGTTCCTTCCTCATTAGCAGTTCTGGCTACGGCAACACCCTTGGCTGATCTTCTCTTGCTTCAGGCTGGCATCTAAGGAATCAACCCAGTCGGCCTCTCCTAATGAGCTCCTTGATTTCATCTTGGAGCTGAATGCATTCTTTAGTATCGTGGTCATGATCATGATGATATAAATAATACTTGCTTCGATTGCATTTGTTTGGGGAAGATCGTAATTCTGCTGGCCTTGGTAGCTGATTCTTAATTTTTATCAGAACTTGAGTTTTAAGAGCATTAAGGGGGGAATAGTTGTGGAACCTTCTGGGGGGAGAACTTCTTCGTGCCCTTCTATCGGAGCTTCTTTGACGATGAGCTCAAGGAGGAGTTCGTGCTTGCTTGCACTCAGGGGGAGTCTGTGAGTGCGGTCGAACTTCATTCGACCCTCCATCAGCGGTGGGTCTATTAGACTCGCCCGCCTACCGCTCTCCTGTAGCTTCCTCATCCTTCAACTTGAAGGTTTCTTCCGCTCGGACATATCCTTCAACTTGAGCTAGTAGATCAGCAAAGTTCTTGGGGTACTTCTTCTTCAGAGAGAATAATAAATCATTCTTCTGAAGGCTGCCTTTGAGTGCAGCCATTGCAACAGACTGGTCCAAGTTTTGGACCTCCAATGCAGTAGCATTAAATTGGATGACAAAAACCTGAATAGATTCTCCCTCCTTCTGCTTGACATTCATCAAAAAAATTCAAACCTCGATGCAGACGTCGATTGCTGACGAAGTGAGCCGCAAATTGATGGCTCATTTGATCGATGAAAAAGATGGTACCTGGCTTAAGTGCTGAGTACCAATTTCTTACTGCTTCTTTTAAGGTAGATGGGATAGCTCATCATAAGATGGCATCTGGTACACCATAGAGCAGCATCATGGTTCGAAAGGCCTCCAGATGATCGACCGGATTAGAGGTTCCATTGTAGCTTTCAAATTGAGGAAGCTTGAAGTTTAGCTGAATGGGCTCTTGCATAACTCAGAGAGAGAAAGAGGGATCAGTGCAGACATTGTCATGGTGAGCCAGGGCGATGTGATGGAGTTCCTCAATCCACCGATCCATCTTCCATAGTTTTTGATCGAGAACATCATCTCGATCGCAGATCTTGGAAGACTTCTAGTTGTAGATGGGAAAGGTCACTTTTGGAGTAGAATCATGATCTGAACAAAGATCCTCTACTCTTTGTTTTCCCTTTTCAGGGGCAATGGGTATGCTAGCGCAAGTGCTTCTCCTTAGGATCGGTTCCTGACATTCTGATGGTGGATTTCTTGATGGAACCACCATCGGGGGCTACCACAAGGCCTGCACCATTTCGGTGAGGCCCTAAACCCACTGCATCAATAGGTTAAATTGCTCTGGATCTACCATAGTCATCGATGGAGAAGGAGGTTGAAGCACCGATGATGGAGTAGGAATGGATGGATCTGGCTTAAATCTGATGGTAGAAGTGGTAGATCTTCAGGTAGTCACCTTCTTTGGAGGCATTTTTTGAGATTAAGGAAGAGGATGGAGATGAACCTTGAAGAAGAAGATCTATAGGATCAACTGAGCACTCCTTTAAGAATAATGATACCTCAGAAATAGAGGGCTTTTCCTCTAGTGCTAATCCTATTAGTGCAGAATCTGATTAACGTCGGATTGAGCTGAAGTTGGGGATGAAGAGGTCACCGTTGGTGATCTATAAAATAAAATCTCGTCTGGAGTCGGTGGTGGTGGCTCTGGTAGAATCCTCCGATGATCAAGTCAGCTCTTCTGGCCAGTAGAAATGGAGTGCTCAAAAAAGAATTTAATGGAGTTCTAGAAAGGAGAAGAGAGCTTAGAGAAAATGTATCTGGAGGATCCCTTTTATAGATGAAGTCCAAAGCAAACTGATAGTGACAACCATAACCGTTCGATCATGGGCCGCTCGAGGTCATATGGAATTTATTATAAAGAGAGGTGTGGCATCCGGTAGTGGGGTCACCTATAGCAGACTGATAAATGACAGTCGTAACCATCTGGTAGTGGGTCGCTCGGGGCCACGTGGAGTTTGTTACAGAGAGAGGTGTCCGTTGTTGTGATGTGCCCATTTATTGAGATTTAATAATCAAAGTTCGGAGGAAGCAGGCATTGGTTGGTGAAGAGCTTTGACATATATCAATTCTAAAGGAGTTCAGACTCCTAATGAAAATACGGCTAGAGGGGATCATTCGGGAGGAATACTACTTAAAATCTGATAGTAATCCGCTGGAGGAACCGGATGGAGTTCGATTGATGGAGAAGTCTAGAAGGAGTTTGATTGGTGGAGAAGTTTGATTGATAGAGAAGTCCAACAGAAGTCTGACTGGTGAAGAAGTTGGGCTGAAGGAGAAGTTTGAGAGGAGTCCGACTGATGGAGAAGTTCAAAAGGAGTTTGACTAGTAGAGAAGTTCGGCTGAAGGAGAAGTCCAGAAGAAGTTCAGTTGAAGGAGAAGTTTGGAAGAAGTTTAGTTGAAAGAGAAGTCTAGAAGGAGCTTGACTGCTGTAGGAGTCTGGGAGGGGTTCGGCCATTGGAGGAGTTTGACTGCTAGAGGAGTTTGGAAGGGGTTCGGTCGCTGCAGGTGTTCGACCGCTGGAGAAGTTCAGCTGCTGAAGGAGTCTGAAGGGGTTCAGAAAGAATTTTCAATCGAAGCTCTTCCATGATTACTAGTTACATTAGGCTAAGCATCAGACTACACTTCGGCGGGAGCGGGGTTTATCCCCAACAAAGTCCAATTGACTTATTGGATAAATCAAGTGCAAGAAAAAACTAGTCCTAGTCTAACTAGAACTTAGGTCAACCCAATTTTCTAATTTGATTAAAAAATTAAATCAAAATTAAATTAAATTTAATTTGATTTAATTGAACCATTAATTGGATTACAACCTAATTTAATTTGGTTGAGTTGGTTTTGGTTTAAGTTGGTTTAAGAAACCACTTTGACCAAGTCATAGATAGAATCCTAGTTAGACTAAGATTTTTCCTTGCACCACCTTAGTTCCAATGTGCCCCATGCCTATTTTTTTTGGTATTTTTCATGAAAATTTTTTTTCTTCCTGATCTTCACGTATGCCCCTTCTCTTCCTCTCTTTCTCATATGGTAATTGAGTAGAAGACAAAGTCAAAGAAGGAGTTTATTTTGATATTGGATTCTATGAGATAGAATCCTAACAAACCCAAACTCTTCCCAAAAGGTGCCACCCCCTCTTCCAATTAGTTTTTCTCTTATTCCACATGAGAAACCTCTTTTCTTGTGCACATTTTCTTTCTGGTACATGCCAAAAATTATTGAGGGGGCACCCAAGAGTTGGGCGCCCCTTGACTTGCCCTGTTTGACCTTTCCTTGTCTAGTATTTGACCTAGACAATGACTCTTCTTTCCTTATATATTTTGAATGAATTTTGGCTTGAAATTTTTGTGGGTTATAGACCTTTGAGAGGGATTTGGGGTGTATGAAAATAGGGAGAGAGAACATCTAGGCATTGAGATTCAATAGACACAAAACTAGGTGTCTAGGTGAGAGCAAAGAGAAGAAGAAGAGGGTCTTCTTTTAGGATTGCTGTGTTCATCTCTTTTCTTCCTTTTTCCTTAGATTTTCCAACAGTTTCTCACATCTGAAACCTCTTCTCTTCCTTCTCCTCTTTGTAAGAGTCCAATCTAAAAGAAAGGAGGCATCTGATCAACCATTGAAGAAAGATTAGCATAGTACTAGCATATTGTGCTGATTTTTAGTATCTGGATTTCTAATCATGATCGTGGGCTTGTGTGGACGACTCCTAGAGACCGAACATGTGTGTGGCTTGCAACTTCATCCTCAAGTCTAGATCAGTGAGTTAGAATATCTAACTCACTTAGGTAATAGATTTGATCTATTATTTTTTTCATACATGCATGAGATGTAGTGTAGATCTAGATTGATGTGATCAACATTTTCTTCTTTTTTATTTTTTATTTTAGATTTAAATGCCATGCAATAATCATATAATATGGTCTTATATTATCTAATATTTATAATTAATTAGATTAATTTTGAGTCTTCCACTGCTGATCTAGAAAAAATTTCAAGATCTAGCCCTGAAATCCTAGATCTGGTTCCTTTAGGCCGCTAGGCGGGGTTGGACTATGTTGGGATTCTATACTTGGAGTCCTACTGTCCATCTCGAGTCTGGGATCATAATCAACTGAATGGTGATTTCTTTCACTATTCAAGTTTGTTCGAACAAAGTCCATCATGCCTTTTGAAGGTTCTGCACATTAGAAGAGGGCTGACAATTATAGTTAAGAAGGTCGTCCGACATACATGAGTTGGAGATCGACCTTCTCAAATTGGATTGAAGTGAAAAGAAAGCCTGGTTGAAGTTTGATAATCATTGCCATAGCTCTGGAGGGAATCATAATAACATCAAACATCTTACTAAAGTTCGGTAGGAGCTACTTTACCCCCCACAGCATTCATTTTCTTATACATATATGCATGTCCTGATCCTAGTATAGGATTTTATGATTAGATCATAGCATGCATTGATTAATTTAGATTAATCTATAATTTTTTGCTATGTTTTATTTGAAAAAGTTTCAAAATGCATTTCTAGAACCCTTTATTTTCTTCTTCGATTGGTGAGGGAGTCAAGATGGAATTGACCACTCCTATTTTCAAGAGCTGTATTGAACTATATTTTTAATTTAGCAAAACCTTGGCCAGGATAGTTCTCGTGAGGAGTCATAAGACTGATTGCTTTGAAACACATTATGGATGCACTATTCCAGGATTGATAGTTTAAGCCTAAGTCATCCAAAACACAAATGTCGGAGGGATGAATTATATGGTAACCATATGTTAGAAAATGTATCTTAAAGCTAATCATTTAAGTTGTAGATGAATAGAATTAGTAAGTGAATTATCAAATAATAATAGTTATTTGGCTTATTCATCATAAAAGAGTTATCTTCCTTAAATAAACTCCTAAATCATGATGAAGTCCTTAGAATCATACTCAATCGATAAAGGAGGATTTATCGAATGGTTCTTAAATTGTTCACGATCAAATGATAAGTTATTAATAAAGATGATAACTTATTAAGTGTAGATCGCTGTATGTCATATGTGTTGGTTGTTCTCACAACCAAGTGGTGTGGAGACACTGGTATGATATGCAGGTGAGATGTAGGAGTATATCTATATCAAACATGACTAATGTAGCACTCTACTATCAAGAGTATCTAGCTAAGGCCGATGGATATAAGTGTTCCTCCAACCTGAGATCATCATGATGACTTGCAAGTAACTCACTGTACTTGGTACCAACCTACCTATATTTTGAATACAACAATGAAAGATTTTTAGGTATAGTCAAGTACTTGTAGAGTCGGTGTGTGAGTCAAGATGGGATTGACCACTTCTGATTAACTTCAGCAAGCAAATGTCTCATTTTGTTTCAATTTAGCAAAACCTAGGCTTGGATAATCCTCGTGAGGAGTCACAAGATTTGAGAAATTTTGAAACATAATATGGATGACTTGTATGAGTGTTGATAGCTAACTCGATGTCATCTTAAGCATTATTGATCAAAGGAATGAATTATACTATAACCATAGGCCAGGTTCTAAGAATGTTGCTTTGCATACATTTCACCTATCCAGACGTCGGGTATGATTGTAGATGATCATTTGATTGGTACAAGAATTGGTTTCTATACTACCAACTTAAGTTCGAACCTATGGGGTCACACACATAAGAGGTTGTTACCTGATCAAATGGTTGATCATCGATTAAGAATCATTTAGTGATTGAATTATCAATGCGATTGATGATCGATCAAGTGCACGTATTGTAGGAGGATCGATTAGCAATTAGATTACTAATTGGCTCAATTTGGTTGAGCAATCAGGCTGAGATTAAGTCTAATTAAATTAGATTCAATTAGAATTGATTTGACTTAATTGGATTAAGTCTAATTGGTTTATTAGATAAGCCAATTATAAGGAAGAACAAGTTCTAGTTCAATTAGAATTTGAGTACACTAAATTTCTAATTTGATTAGAAATTAAATTAGATTTAAATTTAATTAAATATAATTTAATTAGGTTTCTAATTAGATTAGAAGTACCTATTAATTAGGTTGACTCAAAACTACTTTGATTTTCATTCAAAAGTTATTGACCTAGTCAAAATAGGAGAGTCTTAGTTAGACTAGGACTCTTCCCTCCTTTCCTTGCGCCATCTAATAGCCCACGCCTAACTTTTTTTTTTTTATATTTCAGATGTTCACATGAGTTTCTCCATGCCTTAGAGAAGTTCTCCATTCCCCATAACCTGAAGGTTTTAAATCAAATTTGACTTGGTCAAATTTGAAGTTTGGTTTGGATTAGGATTCTATTTGATAGAGTCCTTAAAACCTAAAACACCTCCTTCCCTTATGTGCCACATTATCCCATGCCTCCTATATTTATTCCACCCTATTTTTCTCTTTCTTGTGTGTGGTTTTTGCTGGTGCTCACATCCAGAAAATTATGGGAGGCATCCAACTCTTGGATGCCCCCCCAAAGTCCTTAGACTAGGTTTTTGACCTAGCCTTGTGGTAGTTATGTGATGCTATTTTTATAGGACTTGTGGGCATAAAAAATTCTGAGTTACTCCATGGAAAATCAGATGAGAGAAAGAGAGAAGGCATGGAGATTTGAGGCACCAAGATTCTTGGAGAAGAGCCTTCAATTAAGACATCAAAAGTTGATGTCTTGTAGAGACAAAGGTAAGAGAGAAGGTTATCTTCTCTTGAAAATTTCTTTCAAGTTTATTTCTTTCTTATTTTTGTATGATTTTTCTATGAGATAAATCTGAGAGAGAGAGAGAGGGAGAGGGTGTGGAGGATGGATGCTCTAAAGAGTTGGGGCATGATGTTTTGTTTTGGACATGATCTGATCATGTCCTGATGAGAGAAGAAAAAGAGAAGAAAGTCTTCCCTTAGGGTTTTTTTGAAAAACCTTCTTCTCCATTTTTGTG
The DNA here is from genome assembly GCA_006176705.1 of Cocos nucifera. Classification (NCBI taxonomy): domain Eukaryota; kingdom Viridiplantae; phylum Streptophyta; class Magnoliopsida; order Arecales; family Arecaceae; genus Cocos; species Cocos nucifera. Next base: position 100,494 of record QRFJ01003209.1, read on the forward strand.
GGACTTTTTCATATAAAAAATCAGAGAATAATAGATCTAGAAGCATGAGAAAATTCTAGAGAAGAAGGTCTCCTCTTGTCCTGTCCTGACATGGAGATGTGTTCAGGACATCAATCACTGGTCATGAAAAAAGAAGATGTATCTTCTCTTAGGATTTTTCTTATATTTTTATTATTTAATTTTTGGAAGAACCAAAATTTGATCTTCGCCCTTATTTTTTCTCTTGTTCTTCATCTCTTGGAGTGTCCAAGAGATCCAAAGAATATTTTTAATTGACTATCAGGAGGAATCCACGAGAAGCTTGCACTTCGAGCGGATCTTTGTTTGACGAACCTTTGATCTATATTGCAGCTTTGTGTAGACTATCTATAGAGGCTGGATGCACTGTATGGCTCCAAGCAACAAAGGATGACATTGATTTTCAGCTATGGAGTTTTTGACCCATGCAAAGGTAAGAGATTTGATCGCTTCTCTCACCTAGATATGATCTAGGATTTTTCTAGAATTGTTCTAGATTTAGGTATTGATTTGATCAATACCAACCATACTTGATTTATTTTTAGATTTATATTTACATCATGATTTATCATAGATCCTAGATATAGGATTTAGTGATTAGATCATATGCATAATTAGATTAAATTATTTAATCTATATCTTTTACTGCTTCTAAATTTGAAAAAGTTTTAAAATATATGCATGAAATCCTGCATGTTTTCTAATGGTGGTATCAGGGTATCTAGCTTCTTGTATGATATGATCATGTTTACATGAAAATAAATCTAAAAATAAAAACTAAAAGATCATACTTACCGACATAAGGTTGTCCTGTTGTAAGGTTAACCCCTTACAATGAAAAAAATGTCCTAGTATGTGCTAATCTGAATTTTCGAATCATGAATAAGTTAGATGTGATCTAAATAATTTTATGAGTCATTTTTAATTTTTAATCTAAAATTAAATAGATATTTGATCTATTTTAGATTTTTTAGATTAGATCTAAATAATATAAGATCATACATACTGATTATAAGGTTGTCTTGCTGTAAGGTTTATCTCTTATAGTGGAAAGATTGTCCTAGTATGTGCTGATCTGAGCAACCTAAATCATAAATATGTTAGATAAGATCTAAAATAATTTATAAATTATTTTTAAATTTTAAATCTAATATTAATTGATTTATGATCTATTTTTGATTATTTAGATAAGATCTGAATAATATGTATTTCATGTTCTAGATCTAGATCCTCTTAAAGCACATGTTGATATGTAGTTTTGTTTCTTGAATCTAGTTTATATATGTATGACATATATGCCTTGTAGAAATTAAATTATGAACTTATTTTCTACAAAATTCTAGATTCAAAATTCTAGGATATGATTGAAACATTGAAACAAATCAGATCTAAAACTATAAATTGAATTTGATTCAATGTAAAATATTTACACTTCGAAAATATTTTAAAATTTAAAATCAGAAACTAGTTATGAGGTTCCAAACCCCAACCCATAAGCCTTGAACTTAATTAAGAATTAAGTGATTGTTTAGGATCTAGGTTTATGATTTGAAGATCCTAAGATAATTTCATAAAACATGGGTTAAAGGGTTGTGGGTTAGCTTGATCTGGTCATTAACTAGGTTAGACCTAGGATTAGATTAAATATGGACTAAGTAAAGAAATCAATCAAACCTAATTAATAGTTAATTAGGATTAGGTCATTTCTTTTCTATAGATCAATTCAATAGTTGTAGTTGATCATAATCCATACATCTAACAAATGGACTTGATCGTGGCTTAATGGTCGAGCCTGAGTCTTTAGGCAAACTAAATCAAAACTGATAAATTGATTGGTGTCCAAGATAAGTATGACATTTTTGACCAGTGGTTTTTAATTGGTAGCCTGCTTACCTGGCCATTTCTGATGGTATCTAAGGCAAGCTTTGGCAGACCCTCCCATCGATCTCACTTACCTGACCAATGTGGTTAATCAGCTTTTGATTAGGTTGCTCATTGATTTATGCTAACCCATGTCACATAGAAAATTAGTGAGATTGATTTAATTCAATAAAATTAATCTAGGTGTTGAGAATATGCGCTCTTCCCACATGGATCGACGTGGCCGTCGGTGATGAGCCAAGCAATAAGAAAATACCTCTTAGAGATCTTTGTGAAAGCATGATTAAATAAATCAAGAAATAGAGAAGAAGAGATTTTCGAAAGAAAAGAGCTTTTATTCAGCATATTTTAGCACACTTACAATCTTGACCTATTTTAAGTATATATACTTTACAAAGGATCAAGCCCAAGCTCATAGAAAAACTCCCCAAACCCAAATAACCCACATACATAAAATAATTAATCATAAAAATTAAGCCGATCTAATTTCAGACTGAGCCGGCTAACCTACGACTGGGTCGGCTCAGTTCTAGACTGAGCCGACCCAGTTGTGTACCATGCCAATAGTCCAAAAATGCTGCTAACTGAGCCGACCCAGTTGTGTACCATGCCAATAGTCCAAAAATGCTGCTCTCTGTCTAGATTTTTCTCTGAGACTTAGCCGACCCAGTTTCCAATTGAGTAGGCTCAGTCTTAAAGTGAGCCAATCCAATTTCTGAACTTTACTATTAAGATTGATTTTTCTTTTGGCTCGCTTCTATCTTTCTATGACCTATCTTCTCATGTTCTCAAGACTTGGGAGTGAAGAAAATAGTGCAGGATTTGCCATGCTACTTTCAAAAAATATTTCAAAAATAGTAATGATGTAGTGAAAAATAATTAATCTAATTAATTATCCTACTAATCATATTAGATTATTTAACTCTACACATTAGGATCTAAACATAATATGCATGCATACATCATTAGATCTAAAAATAAAACTATGTAATAAACTATGTAATACATCTACGTGTTCAGAACAAAATACCTTTTCGTAGGTAGTCAATCACCACAATCTGAGTCCATCAAATAATACTCTGGTATCATGTCATAGCCACACACATGTCCAACCTCTATGGTTGGTTCACGCGGAGCTCCTGATCTCGATCAGCCCCACTGGAGTGCTAGCTCCTCGTTGGGGCCTTTGATGGTTGATCATGATCGATCTAATCGATTATATACTTTCTAAATTTTTAGATATTCTAAAAAATTAGAACATAAATATTGGAGGATGATGAAGATGTGTTTCAAATTTGGTGGTGATCTGATGCTCACAGCTCTCGATCTCTCCACCTAAACCCAGATTTCCAAATCTAGGATTTCACTCAATCTAAAAACCTTGACACACTAAAAATCCTATCACGTCCACTTTGTGTGTATTTCTTCTATGAAATAAGTTTTTATGGAAAGGTAACCTTTAGATCTATAATTCCTATTTAGATCATATCTAAAAATAGGATATCCTTAGAGGTGAAAATCACAAGAGAAGAGAGGCATCAAGGAAAAGAAAAGTGCTGCAGGATCCTATTCACCTTGACGCCAAGATTTTTTTTGCCTAGAATTGATGCCTAAACACTCTAAATTTTTTTTCATGTAATGCTAACCCCTTCTCATGCATGCACGAAAATTCTTATAATTTATCAACTTGAATACCATGGGAAAACTACATGAAAATTAATAAGGGTCGAGTGGTTGAGAGGTTTTAACCACTCACTTGATTTCAAAAATCAAATGAGCCTCTTATCCTTATCCAGTGCCCCCTCCCTTATGTTTAACATGCAGAAGGACTCTTCTTCTATGTGCATATTTTTATTTCTCCAAAAATGTTCGACAAACAAAAGGAAGGGAGTGGGAAGTAGAGTGGAAAAGTCAAAAATGGTGGGCGCATGGGAGAATTTGAATTCAAACTTCATTTGACTTGGTCCTAATTGATTTCAACCAAACCAATTAATTTAGATCCAATTAAACCTAGTTAAACCCAACCAAATTATGCTAAGCCTAATCCAATAAAATTCTTATCTTTGCTGGTGTGCTTTTGGTTCCTTTGCCTGAGCATTAGCTCCAAAGCTATTGCAATAAAGCAGAACTGTACCATCAAGGGAGGATGCTACTTCGAGCTCGATGATGAATTTTCTTACCCACACCACTTCTTTGCCAGCATCTGATGCAGGGACATACTCCATCTCATAAACTGAATCGGCCATAGTATGCTACTTGGAATTCTTCCAACATATGACTCCATCATTAATGATAAATATGTATCCCCATACATTCTTATTATCATCATGATCGGACTGAAAATTGGAGTCTGTGAACCCCATAAGTTTTAAGTCCGATTCACCATATACAAGCCACTAGTTTTTAGTATTTCTTAAATACTTCAGGATGGTTTTAACAACCTTTCAGTGATTCTCCCCTAGATTATATTGGTATCTACTCACTACACCTAGTGAGTATGCCACATCTGATCGCGTACATGTCATGGCGTACATTATAGAACTCACTGCTAAATCATATGATATTGTATTCATATGCTCTCTATCTAGAGGTGTTGCTGGACAATCTCTCTTTGAAAGAGAAATTCCATGGCCTATCGATAGATAGCCTTTCTTGAAATTTTTCTTGCTGAACCATTTCAGCATAGTGTCAATGTACGTGGACTGGGACAATCCAAGCAACCTTTCAGATCTATTTCTATCGATCTTCATCCTTAGGATGTAGAAAGCTTCTCCCAAATTTTTTATGGAGAACTGTGATGACAGGCAGATCTTTATTCCTTATAATGCAGGGACATCATTTTTGATTAAAAGAATATCATCCACATACAATACTAGGAATACTATTGCTGGACCATTAGTTCATTTGTATATGCAGAGCTCTTTTTCGTTCTTAACAAAGCCATATATTTTGATTGTTCTATCAAATCGTATGTTCCAGCTCCGAGATGCCTGCTTTAGTTCATAAATGGATGTCTGAAGCTTACACACCTTAGACTCATCTATGAATGTGAAATCTTTAGGTTGTATCATATACACCTCTTCATCCAGCTCTTCATTCAGAAAAGCTGTTTCCACATCCATCTGCCAGATTTCATAGTTCAGATAGGCAGCTATGGCAAGCATTATCCGAATAGATTTGAGCATTGCCACAGGAGAGAACATCTCGTCATAGTCAGTACCATAATATTGACAATATCTCTTGGCAACCAGATGAGCTTTATATGTCACCACTTTTCCATCTATGCCTCTTTTTCTTTTGAAGATCCACTTACACCCTATGGGTTTTACCCATTTGGGTGGGTCAACCAATATCCATACATCATTCACCTTCATGGATTCCATCTCAGATTTCATCACCTTAAGCCATTTCTTAGAGTCGGATCTCTGCATTGCATCCATATAGGTGATTGGATCCTGATCGTTCTCATCGAGTTCGATAGGATCCCCATCTTAGACCAAAAAACCATAGTGTCTATCCGGTTGATCTGGTACTCTACCAAATCTTCTTAAGGATGCTTCTACAATAGGTTCTGGGTTTGATGTAATCAGATCCAGCTCAAGTTCAATAACTTATGTCCATTCTTTCACCTATCATATTTCATCAAGTTCGACCTTAGAGGCATTAATTCCTTCACCAAGGAACTTCTTTCCTAAAAGGACTGCCTTAAGGCTGACAAACACTTTTCGCTCATCAGCAAGGTAGAAGTAGTACCCTTTGGTTTCTTTTGGATAACTTATAAAACTACACTTATCAGACCTAGGTCCAAGGTTGTCTGTCATCAAACGTTTGATGTAGGCCGGACACCCCCAAACCCTAAGGTGTGAAAGCATTGGCTTACGCCCTGTCCATATTTCATATGGTGTTTTATTAATAGATTTACTCAAAATGCTATTTAGAATGTAACAAGCTGACTCGAGCACATATCCCCATAGGAAGATCGGCAAATCAGCAAACTCCATCATGGATCGAACCATGTTCAACAGGGTCCGATTTCTCCTTTTAGACACACCATTATGTTGTGGTATTCCAGGAGGGATCCATTGGAAGAGAATCCCGTTCTTCCCAAGATCTGTCAGAAACTCATTGGAAAGGTACTCACCCCCTTGGTTAAATCAAAGAATTTTAATACTCTTTCTAGTTTGCTTTTCTACCTCATTTTGAAATAGTTTGAACATTTCAAACTACTCCGACTTATGCTTCATTAAATAGACATCCCATACCTCGACAGATCGTCTATGAAGGTTATGAAGTAGAAATATCCATCTTTAGCACTTGGGCTCATGGGTCCACATACATCCGAATGTACTAAACTTAAGAGTTCAGTGGCTCATTCACCTTTTCCCAGTTAAAGGTGACTTGATCATCTTACCAAGAAGACAGGACTCACAGGTCGGAAGTGACTCACAATTACTAACCTTAAGAATTCCTTCTTGAGCTAACCTGTTAATTCTATTCTTGTTAATATGACCTAGCCTACAGTGCCAAAGGTAGACATCAGACACATCACTAATTCTAGGATGTTTACTGGAGGATTGAACCATATTAACAGGCATAGAAAGTAAATAAATTTCGTTATTCAATTATCCAATCAAAATTGTAACACCATTCAAAATGACATTACAAAATTTTTCTTTTATTGATATTTCAAAACCATTCATGGCCAAAAAGCCTACAAAAATAACATTCAATAAGAAAGTTAGACAATAATGACATTCATTAAGAATAACTTTAGTTGAATTGATTATAAAGTTCATGATTTCTAAAGCTAGAATTGGAACTTGTCTTCCATCTCCAACGTTCAGAAACCTCTCGTCTTGATCAAATCTCCTACTGACCTGCAAGCCTTGCATAGAATTACAAATATGATAAGGGCTTCTAGTATCTAATACCCAGGTAGTAGAATTAAATAAGAAAAAATTATAAGGTGTTATCATATAATTACCTTGCCCAGCAACCACTTGTTTCTTCCTCGGCCTGTTCGAGTCCAGGGAGGCAATGTACAGAGGATAGTTCCTCTTTCAGTGCTCCTGCTTCTTGCAGAAGAAGCACTCTACCTAGCTCTAGTCGGGCTTGCACTTCTTGGTCGGACCCTATGCAGTCGTCCTAGCATGCGGCCGCACCTTCTTATTTTTTTTCTTCTTGTTCTTCTTCCCTTTCTTAAAGGGTCAATGTTCAAAAGAAGATCCTCCCACTACATTCACCATCTCCTTGTGGAGTTGGTGATCCTTCTCAAAGTTCTGCAGCAATTCCAATAAGTCGTGGTAGTTCACTACAGGCTTTGTCATTCTAAAATGAGTTAGGAAGGGGAGGAAAGACTTGGGCAAAGAATTATGGATCGCATCTTTACCGAGCTGCTCGTGTAGGGGAAAGCCCAACTTGCTAAGGCACTCAATCATCTCGATCATGTACAATACATGATCGATGACTGAGGCCCCATCCCTCATCTGAGCGTTGAAAATGGCACAACCTATTTTGTGCCTTTCAACATCGTCCAACATGCCAAAAGAGTCGTTCAATATTTGAAGCATCTCCTATGGCTGGGCATTTTCAAACCTACGGCTGAACTCGTCATTCATTACCACCAGTATTATACATCGAATGGTGGTACGATTATTGAGCAACTTCAGATAAGTGTCTCGGACTGCTTTCCTAGCGTTCGGAGCTAGCTCCTCAGATGCTCGATTCGTTACCACATAAAGATTTCGCTCATGCTCTAGGACAATTTTCAACTTACGAAATAAGCTATTGTAGTTGGGTCCCATTAATTTATCATGGTCTAATGATGATCGGAGCGATAGGTTAGTGGTCATGTCTGCACAAAAAGAAAAACCAAATCTAATTAGTATATGAATTATTAATCCTAAAGACTTGGACTTCAATCTAAAGGTCCTCCCACTATTTTATATGAATTGGTAGCCTCTACCTCCAATTCAAAAAGTTATTCTGATTTCTTAGTGGGTACTAGAATCCACATAGATTACACATGAGCCCAACTTTAGTTGGTCAACCCATGTGCACCTATGGATAGATTCAAAATCAATTGTTTCTCTAAACAACTTCTAGTAATATTGATTTTTTCTCAGAGACCTAATCAGTAGGCTTTGGCCTCCAATGAAAAAGGTTCGATTAGGTCCAACCATTAACATGACCATATTTGATCTTATCTAACCAATAAATGATCAGGTCCGACTTTGGTCGACCAACCTAACCACCATCAGAAAGACTTAACCAAATTATCATTTTATGAATGATAATTTTATTTGTCAATATTCACCAGGCCTTCGGGCCTCCAATGATCATTATACTAACGAACCCATTATCACTCAACTTAATGGGAGGCTATGATTTAGTTATCTATATAACTATTTTATTTTTAAGGATCTAATAATTTTAGAGGATTTAGTTAACCAATTTAAGAAAATTTAGCGAGCCAATTTTGATCCTTCCACTGACTTCACCAAGTCAGAAAAGAATCTAATCTAAGCTAGTATTAGGGGCACCTAAATCAGTCAGACTGAATTACCTAATAGACATGGGTGAGCCTGAATCATCAAATGATCTAATCAAAATCTAACTCACTAGGATGGCTAGGTAAGCGAGATCAGTGAAAGAGATATGCCATTAACTTGTCAAAGACCGAATTAGTGCGAGTAGCTCTTAATTAAAAATCACTGATCAAACTGTCAAACTTACCTTAGACACCATCTGGTTCATTAGTTTTAATTTGACCAACCTAGTAATTTTGGATTCAACCACGTAGCTTTGAATCAAGTCCATTTGATCCTTGTTAAAGCCATGAACTTGACCAACAATAACTATTGTAATTGAGTCTATAGAGTCCTTGACCTAATCTAAATTAACATTTAATTAGATTTGATCAATTACTCTAAATTAGTTCATCTTTTAACTAACCTTAGGTCTAACCCAATTTATAGATCTAATTTAGCTAACCCAATAACCCACAAGTTTATGATTAATGACTTAGAGTCTTCATTCATAATTCTAGACACTAAATCATTATACTTAATTTTTAATTAAGTTTATGGGCTGAGGGTTAGGGTTCGACATTTTAAAAATATTTTTAATTTTGAAAGATTCTTTACAACTTAGCATTGTTCACCAATTGAGTTGACTCATTTCAAAATTAAATCATCTCAATTCATAAATAACACTAGTTGTAGGGTTTAATCTAAAACTATGTACACTACATAATAATGAAATCATGAATCAAACTTTATCTAATTATGCATTCATTATTATAAATTAGATTAAAATTTAATATAATTAAATTATAAAAATATTAGATTAAATTTAATAATTTTATGATTAGCGATATAGATCAACAACGTACCAGGACAACATTTTCATTATAGGGGGTAAACCCTACAGTAGGACAACTTGTAGTCTGTGCGATTTAGATTTTAATTTTTTAGATCTAATTACTCTAATTATTAGATCAATATTTAGATTAAATCTAAATTATTAATCTAAATATGTAGGCATATGATGTTTAAAGAACCTTGCTCTGATACCAATTGAAGAAAATAGTGCAGAATTTATCATGCTACTTTCAAAAAATATTTCAAAAATAGTAATGATACAGCAAAAAATAATTAATTTAATTAATTATCCACTGATCATATCAGATTATTTAATCCTACACATTAGGATCTAAATATAATATGCATGCATACATCAATAGATCTAAAAATAAAACTATATAATAAACTATTTACTATATCTACGTGTTCAGAACACAATATCTTTTTGCAGGTAGTCGATCATCATAATCTGAGTCTATCAAATAATGCTCTGGTATCATGTTATAGCTACACACATGTTCGGCCTCTGCGGTTGGTCCACACGGAGCTTCTGATCCTAATCCGCCCTACTGGAGTGCTAGCTCCTCGTCGAGGCCTTCAATGGCTGATCATGATCGATCCAATTGATTGTATATTTTATAATTTTTTAAATATTTTAAAAAATTAAAATATAAATATTAGAGAATGATGAAGATGTGTTTCAAATTTGGTGGTGATCTGATGCTCACAAAACTCGATCTCTCCACCCAAACCCAGATTCCCAAATCTAGGATTTCACTCAGCCCAAAAACCCTGACACACTAAAAATTTTATCACGCCCTCTCTATGTGGAGTTTTTCTATGAAATAAGTTTTTATGAAAATATAACTTTTAGATCTATAATTTTTATTTAGATCATATCTAAAAATAGGATATCCTTAAAGATAAAAATCATAAGAGAACAGAGGCATAAAGGAAAAGAAAAGTGCTGCAGGATCCTATTCACCTTCACTCCAAGATTTTTTTTGCTTAGAACTGATGCCCAAATACTCTAAAATTCTTACCAAATAATGCTAACTCCTTATGCATGCATAAAAATTTTGATAATTTATTAACATGAATAACATGGAAAAATCGCATGTAAAATGATAAGGGTCGAGTGGTTGAGAGGTTTTAACTACTCACTTGATTTCAAAAATCAAATGAGCCTCTTATCCTTATCCAACACCCCCTCCCTTGTGTTTAACATGCAGAAGGACTCTCCTTCTTCATGCACATTTTTATTTCTCAAAAAATATTTGACAACAAAAGGGAGGGCGTGGGAAGTAGAGTGGAAAATTCAAAAATGGTGGGTGCATGGGAGAATTTGAATTCAAACTTCATTTGACTTGATCCTAATTGGTTTCAACCAAACCAATTAATTTAGATCCAATTAATATAGCTTAAATCTAACCAAATTAGGCTTAGCCTAATGTAATAAAATTTTAATTAAATTAGAAATTAATTAGATCTACATCCTGATCAAATCAGGGTTAAAACATCCATAGCGATTAGATCATCTCATGACCTAATCGAGTCAAATCCAATCGAATCAAATTCAATCAAACTTAATCAAATCCTCATCGCTCAATCAAATTGAGCTAATTAGCAATCAAATTACTAATTAATCTTCCAAAAAATATCTGAGTCCAAATCGAATGGGTTACTGGACAATAGAGTCCTATCAACATGAAACTCTTGAAGAGTCCTAAATCAGTGGGACTCTTGAACCCAGTATCCCAAATGAATCGAACTCACGATCATAGAGTCCCAGACTAGTGGAACTCTTGATCAGAAAATCCCAGATGAGTAGAACTTAGAGTTCAGTCCAGTAGGACTCTTGGTCATAGAGTCCCAATCTAGTGGAACTCTTGACCATAGTATCCTAGATTATCAGGACTCATGATCAAAGAGTCCCAGACAAGTAGGACTCAGAGTCCCAGTCCAGTAGGACTCAGAGTCATAGAGTCCTAGTCTAGTGGGACTCTTTGACCATAGAGTCCTAGACCAATGGGACTCTTGATCAGAGAGTCCTAAATAAGTCGGACTCAGAGTCCCAGTCCAGTAGGACTCTTGGTCATAAAATTCCAGTCTAGTGGGACTCTTGATCATAGAGTCCAGACCAATGAGACTCTTGATCAGCCATTAGATCAGGTAGAAACTTCTAATGTGTATAACCCCATAGGTCCAAGCCTAAGTCGGTAGCACAGAAATCAATTTCTATACTAATCAAAGTGACCATCTAGCAATGGTACCCGATGTTCGGATAGATCGAATAATCGCAATCGCAATATTTAGAACCTATACGAATATGGTTACCGTATAATTCATCCCTATGATCTATATGTAATAGATGACTCAGGGTTAGACTATCAATCCAAGAAAATACATTCATGTCATGTCTTAAAGCAATTAGTCCCGTGACTCCTCACTAAGACTACCCTGATCAAGGTTTTGCTAAATTAAAACACAATTGAATGCAGCCCTTGAAATTAGGAGTGGTTAATCCCATCTTGATACATGCATCGACTCCACAAGTACTTGACTGTACTCAAAAATCTTCCATCGCTGAATTAGAAATTCAGATAGTCCGACAGCAAAACACAATGAGTTGCTTGGAAGTCACCGTGGTGATCTCAGGTCGGAGGGACATTTATACCCATATTCCATCGAAGCTAATCTTGACAAGAGAAAAGCCTCAGAGTTGATCACGTTCAGTGTAGATGTACCCATACATCTCACTTGCATGCCATATCAATGTCTCAATACTTCTTGGTTATGAGGACAACCAACCTATATGGCACACAATGACTTATACTTGATAAACATTGTCATCCTAAGTAACAACGTATCATTCAGTCATGAACTATTTAAGGACCAAATGATAAATTCTCCTTTGTCGAATCTATATAGTCATAAGGACTTCATCACAACACAAGAGTTTATTAGAAGACAACAACATTTGTGTTGAAAAATATCAAAATAACTTTTATTAATTTATAATTCATATATAATTATAAATATATGGCCCAACCATCAATAGATTGACGATTGACTTTGGGACACATTTCCAATAGGGAGTGCCACTTTTGAGCTTACATTCTCCACATTGGTGCTTCCAAGTCCTTGTGAACTCATCTCTTCTCAACAGATCCATCCGTGTCACACATCTCTGAAAGCTATTTCTGGGGAGTTCCTTCATGAGTGCATCAGACTGATTCTCCTTGGTATGGACCTTCATTAGTTCTACTTCACCTTTCTCCACCAGCTCTCTGATCCTGTGGTACCTCACATCTATATACTTTGTATAGACATGATAGACTAGGTTCTGTGCCAACAGCAGAGCACTCTGACTATCACTGAATAGTGTAACCTTTCTCTACTCCATCCCCAACTCATCAATCAGCCTCCTAAGCCAAAGGGATTCCTTTGCAGCCTCCGTTATCCCAATGTACTCGGCCTCTATGGTAGACAAGGCTGTGATTGGCTGAAGGGTTGATCTCCAAGACACCGATCCACCATATACGCAGAAGAGGTATCCAATAGTAGACCTCCTTATATCAAGATCACCAACATAATTTGCATCAATAAATTCTTTCAAAGGATCTGAACCTTCACACATCTTTATAGATTATTCTCCAAATCCTCCAAGTTGCCCACCAAATACCAAACCATAATCCCTCATTCCATGCAGATATTTCAATATCCATTTCAATGCTTTTCAGTATTCCTTCCTAGGGTTAGCCATGTATCTACCAACCATGCTCACAGCATGTGCTATATCTGGTCTACAGCATACCATAATGTACATTACACTACCTACAGCATTTGCATAAGGGACTCATTTTATGTACTCTCTCTCCTCTTTTGATTGTGGACAATATAACTTGGAGAGAGACGTATGGCTCAGTAATGGCGTCTCTGTAGGTTTGGCCTTCTCTATCCCAAACCTCTTCAGAATCTTCTGGACATACTTTTTTTGTGACAAATGGAGCACTCCTTTGCACCTATCTCTGCAAATATCCATTTCAAGGATTTTCTCAGCTGGATCCAAATCTTTCATCTCAAATTCAGATGATAATATCCTTTTCAACCTTTTCAGAGCATCCATGCTTCTACTGGCTATGAGCATATCATCTACATACAATAACAGGTATAGGGCATCTTCCTCATCTACATTCTTGATGTAGACACAACAATCATGTTCACATCTACTGAAACCCAAGCTTAAGATAAAGCTATCAAATCTTCGATACCACTGACGAGGGGATTGTTTCAAGCCATATAAAGACTTTCTGAGTAAACACACCTTTTCTTCCTGTCCCATCTTCATGAAACCATCTGACTACTTCATGTAGATTCTTTCCTCTAAAGTTCCATGAAGGAAGGCCATCTTCACGTCCATCTGTTCCAATTTCATGTTATGCTGTGCCACCAGTGACATTAAAACTCGAATATATGTATGACGCACCATAGGAGAAAAAATTTCTGTGTAGTCAATCCCTTCCCTTTGTAAGTATCCCTTTGCTACTAGCCTTGCTTTGAATCTGACTCCACCTTATTTTGAAGGTGCTTCTTTCTTTGTGAATATCCACTTTGAGCCAATAGGTCGAGCACCCTCTGAAAGATCCACCAGCTGCCATGTCTGATTCTTCTCAAGTGATTCCATCTCCTCCATCATGGCCTGCATTCATAAATCATGATCGTCACTCTCCATGGCCTCTATATAATTCTTTGGATCTCCATTAGTAGTGATGAGTGCATAGGAGATAACCTCATCAATGCCATATCTGACCGATCTTCTAATAGTACGCTGGGGTTTATGCAAAGTCACTCCCACTAGCACCTCTCTGCCTGATGTCTATGGCTGCTCCTGCACATCTGTCTGAATTGTCGATCCTCCATGCTGATTTTTAATCTAAGACGATACTTTTGTACCCAGCTCCACCTCAATAGGAACACTCCTATAAGTGGATGTAACCTGTATGCCATCATTCTCTGATTGGCCATCGCTATTCACCTTTGTTCCCCAGTTCCATCTATCCCAGACCTTCTCAAGATGCTCTTCTCATCAAAAATAACATTCTTGCTGATCATTGACTTCTGTGTCCAAAAGTCCCACAATAGGTACCCCTTAACTCCTTGTGAATACCCTATGAATGTCATCTTTTAAGATTTCGGGTCCAATTTGCTCCTCTTGATTGCCTCCATATACATAGGCTGTGCAACTGAAGACTTTCAGATGGTCAAGCTCCACCTTCTTTTCACTTCAGACCTCTTCTGGATTGCCTCCATTCAGCTTATAATGAGGAGACCTGTTCATAAGAAAATAAGAAAAAGTTAGAGCATCACCCTAAAAGGACTTTGGGAGTGATGTCTACAGTCTCAAACTCCATATCTTCTCCATCACTGTTCGGTTCATCCTCTCTATGACACCATTTTGCTGGGGAGTCATCCTCATCGTGTAATGGTATTTGATACCATTTTCATCATAGTACCTCCTGAACTCCAGGCTAGTGCACTCCCTGACATTGTTCGACCTGAGATACTTTACCTGTCTTCCTGAATCCTTCTCTACTTCAGCTCTTCAGGCTCAGAACTAGGCAAACACCTCAGATTTTTCTCAGATTAGATAAACCCACACCTTCCTTGAGAAATCATCAATGAAAGTAACAAAGTATTTTGCCCCACCTCTAGCTGATACAGAAGCTGGTTCCCACACATCCGAGTGAACTAAATTCAGCACTCCCTCGCTGCACTTGGTACTTCTGAAAAACTTCACCCTATGCTATTTGGCAAAGATACACGGCACACAAAGATCTGTGCCCTCCTTCTTCAAGGCTAGGATCATACCTCTTCTGCTTAGTTTTGTGAGCCCACGGTCACTCATATGACCCATTCGATAGTGCCACAGCTGATATAAAATCTACTCCTCTTGTGCCGCTACTAGCACCTCTATACTATCATTTACCACTGAGCCTTTCATTCTGTAAAGATTATTGCTCAGTCTTCTACCTCTCATCACCACCAAATCTTTCTTAAAAATTTTCAGACATCCACTCCCAGCCTAGCTACTAAAAGCTTAACCCTGCTTCTCCAAGTAGCCCAAAAAAATCAAATTTTTTTTCAACTCTGGTACATGCCAGGTATTTGATAATGTATGAATGATTCCATCATACATCCTCACTCTGATAGAGCTAATTCCAGCTACTTAGCATGAGTGATCATCTCCAAGATTGATACTTCCACCATCGGCCTTCTGGTAGGTAGCAAACCACTTTCGATGAGAAGTATAGTGGTGCGAGCATGCTGAATCTAATATCCACATAGTATTGCACTCTGTGGATCCATCTGATACAACTAGTAGGTCTTCTCCACTGCTTATAGAAGCTGTATCATCTCCCTTACTGGTCTTTCCTTTTTTTGATCTCAAAAGGGGACAACCTTTCCTCAGGTGTCCATGTTGATGACATTTATAACATTTCAATATCATCTTCCTCTAATCGCGAGACTTTGATTTGCCCTTGGATTTTTCCCTTATCTTCTCCTTTGATCTTCTCTGTCTTTCATTCATAGCCAAGATCTCAAACTTAGGGTCTCCCTTATAGATCTTCTCCCTTTGCTCATTTGATCTGAGCACAATAACACTTCTTCGTAGTTTAGGATCTCCTTTCGATAAACTAGAGTTGCTATGAGACCATCATACGAACCTGGGAGAGAACATAATAATAGCAATGTCCGATCCTCCTCGTCGATCTTCACATCGAAACTCATCACCTCAGAACACACCTGATTGAACCTTTAGATATGTGCAACAAGATCTCTGCCTTCGGACATCCTCAGACTATACAGCTATTTCTTTAACCATAACTTATTCATCATGTTCTTTCCCATGTATGTGTTCTCTAGTCTCTCCCAGAGCCCCTTTGCTGTAGTCTCTGTGTAAACCTCGGGCAAAACCTGATCGGCCAAGCACATCTGGATTGTGCTAAAAGTAATTTTCTCCAACTCTTTCCAATCCTCATTACTGATCTTTTTCGGCCTTTCTTTTGTCAAGATCTTGTAGATCCTCTGTTAAACCAATAAGTCCTTTACTCTTTGCTGCCATAAGGTAAAGTTTTTCTTACCATCAAACTTTTCAAAATTTACCTTGAATCCACTTGATCCCATAACTTCAAACAAGTCAAGAATAGATCCCTAACACCCTTCACGATCACACACCAGTAAAACTATCCTTCATAAAGGATCTAACTAGCCATAGATCCTCTTTTCAAACTTTTGTATCACTGTTCCTCCGTGTAAACAATCTCAACCTCAATCTAGAGACAACCACGAAGCAAACTAGAAGTTTTAGGATAAAATCTGATGCAACAAATCTTGGATGTAGTAAATTCTAGGTGTCTTCCTTCCTTTCAGGCAACACCACTCTGATACCAAATGTTTGGAAATATGCGCTCTTTCCACATAGATCGACATGGCCATCGGTAATTAGCCAAGCAACAAGAAAGTACTTCTTAGATATCTCTGCGGAAGCACGATCAAATAAGTTAAGGAATACAAAAGAAGAGATTTTTGAGAGAAAAGAGCTTTTATTTAAGTATATATACTGAAAATAGGTCAAGATTGTAAGTGTCTGAATATGCTG